>VUYV01000146.1:1966168-2127057 GCA_008711295.1 Anarhynchus alexandrinus | reverse complement strand
CCCTGAGGAACACCATTTGTCACTGGTCTCCACTTGGACATCGAGCCGTTGACCGCAACTCTTTGAGTGCGACCGTCCAGCCAGTTCTTTATCCACTGAGTGGTCCACTTGTCAAATCCATGTCTCTTCAATTTAGAGACCAGGATATCGTGTGGGACAGTGTCAAACGCTTTGCACAAGTCCAAGCAGATGACACAGTTGATCTTCCCTTGTCCACTGCCACTGTAACCTCTTTGTAGAAGGCCACCAAATTTGTCAGGCATGACTTGCCCTTGGTGAAGCCATGCTGGCTGTCACCAATCACCTCCTTGTTTTCTATGTTCCTCAGCAGAGTTTCCAGGAGGATCTGCTCCATGATCTTGCCAGGCACAGAGGCGAGACTGACTGGCCTGTAGTTCCCTGTGTCTTCCTTATTTTCCTTTTTGAAAATAGGGGTTATGTTTCCCCTTTTCCAGTCGGCAGAAACCTCGCCAGACAGCCACGACTTCTCAAATATGATGGCTAGTGGTTTAGCGACTTCATCTGCCAGTTCCCTCAGGACCCACGGATGTATCTCATCAGGTCCCATGGACTTGTGCACCTTCAGGTTCCTCAGGTAGTCTCGCACTTGATCTTCACCTACAGTGGGCAGTTCTCCATTTTCCCAATCCACAGCTTTGCATTCTGTGTCATGGGCAGTGCGGCTGCAGTCCTTGCCAGTGAAGACTGAGGCAAAAAAGTCATTGAGTACCTCAGCTCTGTCTCTGTCCCGGGTAACCAATTCTTGCGTTTCCTTCTGGAGAGGGCCCACGTTTTCCCTAGTCTTTCTTTTCTCGCTGACTTACTTAAAGAAAGATTCTTTGTCTTGATGTCCCTGGCCAGATTTAGCTCTATCTGGGCTTTAGCTTATCTAACCTGATCCCTGGCTGCTTGAACGATTCCTCTGTGTACCTCCCAGGCTACCCACCCCTGTTTCCACTCCCTATAGGTCTCCTTTTTGCTTTTGGTCATGTCCAGGAGTTCCTTATTCATCCATGCAGGCCTCCTGGCTTTTCTGCCTGCTTTCCTCTTTGTAGGGATGCACTGCTCCTGAGCTTGGAGGAGGTGGTCCTTGAATATTAACCAACTTTCTTGGACCTCTCTTCCCTCCAGCGCTTCATCCCACGGCACCATACCAAGCAGATTCCTCAAGAGGCCAAAGTCAGCTCTCCCAAAGTGCAGGGTCGTTAGCCTGCTGCGCACCTTCCTCGCTGTCTCGAGGATTTTGAACTCGACCATTTCATGGTCACTACAACCCAGGGTACCCTTGAGTTTGAGACTGTCTACCAGCCCCTCCTTGTTGGTAAGAACAAGGTCCAGCATAGCTCCTCTCCTCGTTGGCTCAACCACTTGGAGAAGGAAGTTGTCCTCAATGAAATCCAAGAACCTCATGGATTGCCTATGCTTGGCTGTGTTACCTTTCCAACAGATGCCAGGGTGGTTGAAGTCACCCATGAGAACCAGGATTTGTGAACGTGATGCCGCCCCTATCTGTCTATAGAGGGCTTCATCCACTCGGTCTTCTTGGTCGGGTGGCCTGTAGCAGAACCCCACTGTAATGTCCCCTGCTCCTCATTTCCCTTTAATCCTAACCCATAGGCTCTCAGTTGGCTCTTTGTCCATCCCTAGGCTGAGCTCCATGCATTCCAGCTGCTTGTTAACATATAAGGCAACACTGCCTCCTCATTTTCCTTGCCTGTCTCTCCTGAAGAGCCTGTAGTCTTCCATGCCAACACTCCAGTCATAGGAGTCGTCCCACCAAGTTTCTACGATGCCAATGAGATTGTAGCCCTGGAGGCGTGCGCACATCTCTAGTTCCTCTTGTTTGTTCCCCATGCTCTGTGCATTTCTATAGAGACACTTCAGCCGTGTCTTCGTTGAGGCTGACCTGGTTGGAGCAGCTGTAATTACTTTGCGCTGCTCTCCAGGCAGCATTCCTTTGCCGTGTATTAACGGTGTCTCCCCATTGGCTCCTGTTGGTCCAGGAGCTCCTGGTTTGTCTACGTAAGACTTTGAGCATGCTGCAGTGTAGCCAGCACATTTTGGAGCTAATGGCTGCAGGCCCTCAGCAGCACCCCGTTCCTCTTTCCTTGGCACAACATCCCTTGGCTGCTCACGGGCAAACCCGATAATACCCCCTTCCCCCATCAAATCTAGTTTAAAGCCCTGTTAATGGGCCCTGCTAATTTTTGGGCGAAAACCCTTCTCCCTCTTGGAGTGAGCCAGCCCCCATCTGCTGCCAGCAGCCCTGGTGCCGCATAGGTCATTCCATTGTTGAAAAACCCAAAATTGTGGCGGTGACACCAGCCACGGAGCCACATATCAACAGACTGAGCTCGTCTGTTCCTATGTCATTGCCCGCAATGGAAAGTAGGGATGAAAAAATACCCTGTGCTCCAGATCCCCTTAGTGACTGTCCCAAGGCCCTGATATCTCTTTCAATCATCTTCGCACTCCGATCTGCACATTCGTCACCCCCCACATGGAACAGGAGCAGCAGGTAGTAGTCCGAGGGCTGCACCAGGCTAGGGAGTCTCTTTGTGATGTCCCTGACCCGTGCCCCAGGGAGGCAGCAGACTTCCCTGAGAGTGGGGTCTGCCCTACATATCGGGCCCTCAGTCCCCCTCAGAGCTGAGTTGCCCACAATTATAGCCCTCCTTTTCTTCCTTGTAGAAGTGGTCTTAATGTGGTGAGTACGCCTTTCTGTTCCTGGGGGCTCCTGTGATGTATTAGGGCTGTCAGCCTTGTTGTCCTTATAGGCTGTTCTACCATGCCCAGGGCCTCATACCTGTTGTACAATGGTACAAGGCGGGGGGAGTCAGGCAAGGAGGGGGATTGCTTGCTGCGCCTAGCACACACTTGCCTCCATTCACCATTTTCTGGTAGGCCACTGCCTTCCATCCCTTCAGCCCTACAGGGCAAGGAGATGATATCCCTGTGGTCTTTTTTTATTTCTGGTGTCTGGCCCGGTCTCTCTTTCAATGAGCTCATGGCCTGGGTCCACCAGTCTATTTATTTCTCACTCTTCCTGATACTCCTTAGTCGCTCAACTTTGTCTCTGAGCTCCGCCACCAGGCTCCGCAGGTCATCCACTTGCTCACACCTCACACCACTGTTACTGCCACTATCACTTGCTAGTAGTGCAAGGCTGCGGCACTCCCTGCAGCCTGAGGCCTGGGTGTCTCTGTGTTTCCGAGGGAGTGCTGTCTGTGTTGCTGCGCCTACTCTGGCAGGTGCTGAGGACATGCCTTTCCGGCGGGGGGGAGACCATGCCTGAGCTTCTCTTACCAGGTGAACCCACCTCTGGAACTGGCAGCATCCTCAGCGGGCTTCCTGCGCACCCTTCCTCGCGAACTGAACTGCCGCGCCACGCCCTGACTGCCGCGCCACGCCCTGTTTGCCCGCTCTGGTCGTTGCGCTCCCTCGGGCTGCCTCTTACGGGAGTAGGGGGAGTCGCCGTGGCTGCTGGTCCCGCCCCTTCAAGTCAGCTGCTCTCGCTCGAGCTGCCGGCGCCCTGCGGGTACCCGTGCCGCCCTGGCACCGCCCCTTTTTCGCTGAGATCGGCCGGCTCCGCTGCGGGCATGCATGCACCAGAGCTGTTCGCCTCGGCGAGTGACGGTTACTGGCGGTTACGCCTCGTTTAAATCTGCCGCCGTTGCTGCTGGTCCCGCCCCTTCACGTCAGCTGCTCTCGCTCGAGCCGCCATGGTGCTTTCCTGGCTCAAAAAAGCTCAGAAAAAGCCCCTTTTTCGCTGAGATGGGCCGGCTCCGCTGCGGGCGTGCCTGCACCGGAGCTGTTCATCTCGGTGAGATGATATTGCAGGAATAAATTATTCCTGAGTAATGTTGCCAAACTGTATGCTTTATAATTCCTTATTTAATTATAACACCCCAAATAGCATCTGAGCATGCTTGCCCTTGAGCAAGTGCCTAATGGCACATACTGTGACAGAGCCATGATCACCCTAACATGTGCAGTCATGGTCTCTTGGAGCTCTTGTAAGGGAACTAAAAGCAAGTCTTTCCCTCAAGCCCGGTGTGTAGATAACAACCATGGGATGAACTGGCAAAAAGAATGAGTCCCCTTCTGAGAGACCTTCTGATCCCCCCAAGTTCCATGAGCATGGAAAAGATGAGAAACGGTTGAGCTTGGTGAGAAAAACCCACAAAGCAACCCATGCTTCAGAAGCTAAGACTGGATTAGTCAGGAAAAGATTTGGACCTTCTCCTGCAAACAATGATCCAGCTAGCTGGTGGGAAGTCAGGTGGAATGTCTCCTATTTCTGTTATCCCTGTAATACTGGAGCAGGTAGAAAGGTCCACCACATAGTAATTCAGCAATTCTGTTTGGCAACAACAATTACAGTTGGCAACAGCTTCTGTATGTCCCTTGTACATGGTGTTATCTGAAAAGACACAACTAAAATAGTCATATTTTGCAACTTACATCCTGGTCAGAATATGAACCAACAATCAAAAGGTGCAAGGCTGTGTAAAAAAGCATTTTCATGTTCCCTGGAGTGCAGAAGAGAGATGCTAAAGCTGGTAAACTACCATGGAAGGAAGTTTGATAATACTGCTTTTAGAGATGCATTAGTTTCCGTATTCTTTATACTCAGGGGTGAAGCAGACAGTTTTCCAAGACAAGCAATGATGGAAAATCATACCAGAGAGAGAGAGAGCAAGGAAGAGCTGGCACAAGAGTCATACGCTGGCAGGAAATAGTGAAACTATGTTTCATTTTACATTGTCTTTGTTCAGAGATAACAGTAGAGAAACAACACTTCTCCCCCAGCTTCCAAACCATTTGATCCTGGGCTTCCTTTCCTACCCTGGATGGAAGTTAAACTGCTCAAGTGGATTCATCACTGAGTTGAGTGCACACTGAAGCTTTCTCAGGAGTATGTGTCCTCAGCTCTTCATCTTGCTCTGAAGTTGCAGGCAATGTTTGAACCCATGGCTTTTCCTGGAAGCTCAAACAGTGCTGCTTACAAACACAGTCTCTCCTTCCAGGGTAGGAGTTGGCTGGGCCTCACAAATATGGGTAATATTCAAGCCTCTGTGGATCTCCAGGCTAGGTTACAACAGCTCATCTTCATACAAATGTTTGTATTTACAAATAAAGTACTATAGTTAGTCATGGATGGTTTCTTGGATTATTTTCCCAAAAGCAGCTGGCACCTCAGTGTTTAGCTGATAAGATTTTGTGGCTCTGCCACAAAAGCTGGATTTCACTCAATACCAGAATTTTCCAGGCAGATGGAAAGCATCCAGTCAACTCAGCCTGAATATTCCTAGGATGAATGCCCTGGGAGTAGCTGACTCTTTCTGCTGCTCTGGAGACTGGGGAGAAAAAAGGTGAAGTGAAATAATCATCAAGATAAATATCTATTTAATTTTTTTGGTTGCCAATGTGGGGAGGTAAGGTGGAAATCTCAAGCTATTGGAGTGTTTTCAAATCTTTATGAAGCACTGCACCTGGTTACAAGACTGATTGAGTTGGATGGATGGAGCAAACCTGAGGACCCTCCTCTCCTTGCTCAGAGCTGACTGTATTTTGCAGTCTCTCAGTAAATCGCTCTCTTCCCTTTCACCAAGGACAAGCTGCTGGGGAAAGAAGGCTTTTGCCATTACCTGATGATCACTCTATGCTTCAAAGCACAGAAACTGGCATTGCTCATAATTGTTTTCCCTTTGAACTCTAATTTAAGTGTAAATACTGTATTCATTCCTCCTTGATAAGACATTTGCTTCAATAGAGCTGTTTGCACTCTTTACTTTCCCATGTTGCCTTTCCTACCTAGGAGGAAACAGTTCTAACATCAACAGAGTGGTTTGGTTAGAAAATCAAAGCAGGGGATCTTGAGGGATAGTCACTCAGGTACAAGAATTCCTATTACTGTGCTGCAAAGACCCGTTTGACATTATCTGATGTCACCACTTCAAAATGGCAGAGCTGTGGGATGTGGCAGGTCTAGAGGGCAGCATCAAGGACTGAGGCAGCTAAACTGAAACAGAGTGTTTTTTTTACATTAATACCTGTGGAGGTAAAATTCACGGGCATACAGAGTATATAACAGAACAGTTTTCCCTGAAAAGCTTCAGGGGTTAATGCAAGCACTGCTGGGTTGGCAGTGGACTATCCCTGGAATAACATCCTTCTCTTTTCACTGAGTGTTTGCTCTAAAAATCCAAACCTTGCTGTTTGCTCTGGGCCTCCAGAAAGGCTTTGCAAATTCCAGTGTTGAGTGGAAGTGACAAAGCAGGATGTTTTCTTTGTGAGAAGGTACCCTGAGTACACAGCCTATCATCACTATTCAACTTTCAAAACAAGGGTGACATGGTGGGAGGGTGCCAGGGAAAGGTCTGGATGTTGTCATTGTCATCTGTCCTGGCTCAGCAGTGGCAGGAGAAGAGCTGGGCAGACGTGACCCTGGGCAGATACCCTGGGTGACTGGTGCAGCAGTGAGGTGGCAGGGTTCTCCAGAGCTCCGAGGAGGCTCTAAAGGCAAGTGCAAAGAGCAAGGCAGTTCCTACTTGAAATTTCCCCTCCCTTTAAAATCAAATATTTTGTAATATACAATACCTTTGTTTTATTTTATTGTATCTTCTACTTTTCTGCTTTGCAACTTCATTCCATTCAATATTACTGACATTGCTGAATTAACTCCAGGTCAATAAGTAAAACCAGGTGTGATTCTGGACCCACAGTTTTAAAAAAGCAGGCTTTGCTTTGAAACAGCTCTACAGAGTAATAACATTTTCTTACACTGCCAGCTACATGGCATATTCACAGTTAGCAGCAAAACCATGTTATGTGTGTTTTTACCTGTCAGAAGCACATAACCACAGTGGTTGTGGCAAAGTTTGCTGGAACCTCTTCCATGGCACTCACCAATGATGCAGCTATTGTATTTCATTCATAAGGTCAAAGCCTTGCCTCATTTAGATGCTAGCAATTCTATTGAGAAACTCAAATATAAGTAAGGGAAATGCTGATCCCGCAGAACTTTTATTCCAAAAGCATTGTACAGCCTTGCTTAAGGGGGAAACAGGGCTGACAGTTAAAACAGGTTCTTTTTTTGAAGTTAGAGTATGTGTGCTAAGGAATCATGAGAAAAAAAGAGTGTGGAATACCAACCTGCTGTTGGACCAAAGCTGGGCTTCTAAATTGCCTTGAAACAATGATGTATACACAACACAAAGTTTGTTCCACCTGCTCCTTTGAAACGTCACAACATCACAACAAAGCATAACGTAAGGGTTGATCTTTATGAGGCAGATCCAGAACAAAAATTCACTAGTCCTTTTTTTCATCAGTATTACTGTATGCATTTATCTATTATAAATGCCACAGTAGACAGTGGAATCTGTGCACGGTTGGTGAAAGTGGTAAATCATTTAACCACCTTCCTTTGCTTTCCACATCCTTGATTATTACATAGGACCTGTGAGGCATAATATTTAGAAGTGCTAGGCCTTGAGTTAATAGGTATTCTTGTTTTGTTTGATCTTTTCCATTAACAGATGGAAATAAATATTAATATAAAATGGTGGCTTGTCTAAAGTACATCAGATTAGAATTAGCCACATAATTTACACTATCTGGAGTTTAGGATCAGATGATCTCGGTAGATGCATATTGATACGTTTAGTAGTTTGGCATATCACTCTGGGGAAAAAAGACAGAAACATAGCTATTTATCTCCCCGTTGAGAAGACTAAAGACAAAAATCTGCAAAACAAAGGCTCAGATTTGAATTCCAGGTCATATACTAACTGCTATGGAATGGCAAAATTAGTCTCCTCTCCAGCATTAGTCTAAGAGGTATCATGGGACTGGCATGCCAGAAAACTTGTGTTATTGAGAAATCTGAATATAGTTTAAGAACTCCATTTCAAAAATATGAACGTCAGCCCTCTCACTCAAGGAGGAGGAGGATGATAAAGATATCTGTAAATGCACATCTTCTTGCATTTGCACTGGAAAAAAAAACAAGGACTGTGACTAACCTCTTAGAGAGTCCACATTCTGAATCTTTAAAAATACCCCAGTACTTCAGCTGTCTCCACAGGTGTTTGCTTCTTGCTTTTTTTTTTTTTTTTTCCTGAAATGTATTTGTCCCATGGAGATGGACTGGGGGCACAGCAGACAAAAATCTATCTTTCACCTCTCTCCAGCTTGTGTGCAGGGCAGAGCCAAAGTAACTCGAGAGGCTGTCAGGGCTGCTCACAGCAGATAGCAGCAGGAGGAAAAAAAGGCTCTGCTTCTGACGTCTGTTAATTATTAAAGTGGTTGCTAACAGGCTCAGCTCCTTCACTGACTGTTGCTGTGAGCCGCTTGCACAAGCTGTGTAGGTTAGTCTCTGCTGGAAGTACGTAGAAGTTAAATAAGCTTGGACACAAAATGACCTGCACTTGGACACAAAATTCTGCACTTAAATGCAGAATAAGTTATTTAGCCCAGCTTCTGTCACATTTCAAAGAAAATAGGGAATGACACACTTTTAATGTCAAGGCCCCTATGCTTTGCTGAACTTGTCATGTCTTATGAACTGAAGGCAGCTAGGAAGCCTGGTGGTTTCATCAGTTTCAACAAAGGGTCTGTCTTAATTTAGTGTTTTCAGAAGTTGTAAGAAAGGGGGAAAAAAAGGCAGATGACCCAAAGGCAAAGAACTTAAGATTTTGAAGTCCAAACTCTGAAACTTTACTTTTCCTCTCTTCGTGAACTACACATTTAAACAGCTATTATTATCATTAAAATAAAACTAGTACAAATACAATGGGAATGTGTATTAGCATGTAAAACTTTATTTGTATTATGAAAGTGATGTAAGAGTCCAGCTATGGACTTGGAACCCATGAAATACATGTGTAGCTGCTGCAGTTTCCATCCAGTTAATAACACAGCTGAGAATAATATTTTGTTCTATGAGAGACCTGCTGTGAGAGTTGTTTCTGAAATGTAATGAAGATTATATTTCATGTACTGGTAACTATTTGCTTCCAGGTGAGGACACTGTACTGCAGATTACCCCAAGAAAAAGGGGGAAAACCCGGCCTTGTAATGACTCAGTTACAACAGCTACTTTGTTTTTCTGTTAATGAAAACTTTTTTTTCACCTTAATTGAATCAACCTGTTCAAAAAATAACAAAAAATCCAAGAGTGAGCTATTCCTGCAAAGCAGTCTGGGTTATAACACTGTCAAGAGTAATGATTTTTCTACCTGTAAACCCTTTACCTATTCTATTTAAGGAGTTCAAATTACCCTCTTCCAGATTTATAAGTAGCTAGCAATTAATACAACAAATAGCTAGTAATTAATACAAACTGTGCTCGGACGATGGATAGTGCATCAACAGGACTCACAAGCTTGAAATCAAGTACATGTGGAAGTATTTCACAGGCTGAGCACATCAGATCAATTTTTTTTTTTTTCAGTATGACAGGACACTTGAAATAACCTATGTTATTTTGCAGAAGCTTTTCTTTGAGACAAGTTTGACATCAGCAGGCAAAAGGAAGAGAGAAACACCAGGGCAGGGTTGTAGTCATTACTCCTCTGAGGGTCAGCATGGATCAATAGCTCCTTGAAGCAAGAACTGGCTCAGATGTGTTTATACAGCGCCATAAACAAAGGAGCTCTGCTCTCTGGCAGAGGCCCCAAAGAGCCAGTTTAATACAACCAGTAGTAAGTTACCATGGTGTGGTATTAGACTACACCATGGTATTTTCCATTCTAAAGATAAGAAATATTTCAAATGGCGTGGAGGTTTAACTGAGTGGAACAGCACCCTACAGCTGATTTATTGGACGAGAGAAGTGTGTTAGGATAAATGGTGTGGGAATGCAAGTTTTAGAGCCAAGTTGCTTTTGGGTGCTGTGCAGAGCAAGACAGTGCTGGTACCAGTGTACCACAGACATATCTGTGTAACTCTGGCTGTTTCCCAAGTAGCTCATTGCTAAAGAGTCATACTGCATACATGTATTTATTTTTAGAGGTGAATATTTTTCCAGTTTCTTCTACCATTTTCTCTCCACAGTTTTCTTTGATTTCTCAGGTTGCTTGATCACTTTCAGGTCATACTATCACAGTAATTTAGTGCAGAAATGTCTGTTATGCCCTGTACACATTGCATTGCATTTCATGTAACGCTTCCTTTTGACAGCATGTCAAAATGACCTTTATTCTCCACCATGGGGACTCATGTGAAAGATCAGTTTTAAAGCTGTACATTGGGATTATCTGGTAATGAAACTTGCGGTGTTCTTCTCTGTGTTAGTGTATTCCTCCCACCATCCCCAAGCCTGATCTACATTACAAAATTTGCAGGTAGGGAGTATCCATACATAGCAAAGTGAACTAGCAAAAAGGCTGTTTCTGCCTTTGAGGTAACACCTCCTTATTGCTTGCTCCTGGTCTGTGCAATGCTAACAGATACTCAATTGTCCATGTCTGCTGCAGCATGCCTCTTAGCAATCCTGCGCCTCGTCTCACACTCAGAACAGTTTGGAAACTTAATGACACTATATGACGACATGTGTGTCTTTTTTTCCCCCTTTAAAGTCTCTCTTTACTTTCTAATCTGTGTTTGTTAACAGAAGGGTCTTCTTTCACATTAAAAGAGACAGTTGCTTAATATTTTGCTTTTGCCTGATCTGCCCATAGATGTACTCCTGAACATTCAGGTGGCCGTGGGAAGAGACCAGTGATAGTCAAGTTACGGGGCTAGCAGAAAAACAGCAAAGCAGAACAACAGTTAGAAAGCAGCAGTTGCCAAAACAAGAAGTCTGCAGCAAGCTGACCGTGGGGCAAGTCTCTAAAGCAGGAGATGTGAAGCTGTCCCCAAGACATATTCACCTTATGACAGGCTGCATAGCAGACAAGCATTCCAGACATGATGGGAAAT
Organism: Anarhynchus alexandrinus; assembly: GCA_008711295.1. Classification (NCBI taxonomy): domain Eukaryota; kingdom Metazoa; phylum Chordata; class Aves; order Charadriiformes; family Charadriidae; genus Anarhynchus; species Anarhynchus alexandrinus. The sequence goes on along the minus strand of VUYV01000146.1, from coordinate 2,116,128 downwards.
GCACCTTTTCCTTGCTCTTTTCCATGGATATCTCATGAGTACTCTCTCTGAGTGAAGCGAGATGCCAGGGACATGCAATTGGTGTTTCAAAGAGCAAGTTGCTTTCACAGGAACCAAGATGAGAGAAGCAGGGAAGGGAATGGAGGGGAAACTCAGTTAATTTCAACCATGCATTTCCTGATGCATGTGTTTTAAATTCATGTCAGCATCCCGATCCTTCCCCCTTTATTTGAAAGCACTGCCTTTGCATGTAGTCACAGAGCAAAAGAATAGAGGATTCTAAAGAAGGGCTTTTATATATATATTACAAAAATATATTAACAATGAAATAAAGTAATATTAGGGCTATATGGTAGAACTGGATCTGCTATAAAACAGCAGCATCCAAGAAAGCCGTTACATTGCTAAGAGAAAGTAAGAAAAGTACCTTTACACTGTACTCTGCCTATTACAGCATAATTCATGTAGGTAGATGAACTCCTCTGTGTAATAGTGATTCCCTTGCTTCCTCTCCTTTTTTTCTTTATAAGGACAAAAATGTAAATATGTTAAAGACCATGTCCCATTCACAAATTAATCCTCTCAGACAGCCCTGGTGTGCCAAGCCAACCCAGCCTCATTTTGCCTTTGCTGGTGAAGACAAGGAAAGCTCTTATCACACACAGATACAGAACAATCTTTGAGTATTTGGCTTCAGGAATGCAACTAGTAAAATATTTTTTTAAATCACAGCAAATTATTTTTAGTCCTACTCAAGTATTGGTACAGTGCTAAACTATATTTTCTGTGTTTTAAGAAAAAGAAATTCTGTCCAACATCAGTAGCAACATTTTTACAATATGCTTTTTCATAGATTCAGAATACTTGCAGTAATCGTACTGATCCACAATCGATGGCGGCGTATAACTCCTTATTTTAATTCCATAATTTTGTAAGTTAAAACATCAGTGCAAAATTCAGTTTGCTGAACTCTTTCCTGGAAGAAATGCAGACAGTTTAAATACAGTCATTCATCATAGTATAATGATTATAGATAAAATATTATATTTATAACCCAGTGAGAGTTGTATAACTGTTTGCTTTACAGAAATCTGTTTAAATGATGGGGTATTACAAGGAAGTTTTCAGACAGCCAAAAGCATCCTGCATCTATTTAAATGGCAGCTGTATCTTTTCTAGCAGCTGCCTCATTTTTTTTTGTGAGCCCAGGCAGAGATGTGTGGGCAGGGGCCCCAGAATCATTGAGGCCATGTCCTCATCCCTAGTGAGGACCTCTGCAGCGCAGCCTTTCCAGAAACTTAGGGTTCATCATAAGAGTTCATCATGTTTTTTCTCTAGCCAGCCAATGCTCCTGTCCTCCAAAGTTCCCTGCAGTTCATCAACAGCTGCATACCACAGAACAGTCATCTTTTCTGTTTATGCATCAGAGGAGTCTGAAATGGGATACTTCAAATCACTCTCTTATTTCCAGTGCACTAACTGGGTCACTGCTCAGCTAGACACAGTATTGCTCAACAGGCTGTGCTTACTCTTGTACCCATTGCCTTATTGTGACTTTGCCCAGTCCTAAACGTCTTGTCTTGTGTTCTTGAGAATTTTGTTTTCCAGAAGATGGCTGGAAACCCCTCTTTTCAGTATTGAAGCAACACTTTCCGGTGACTTTAGGTTGAAGGACTGGAGTTAGTACACTTGCAGTTAGGCTCCTTTTATCTATTGTGCCCTTCTCATCTCCCCACACAGTTCCTGGCTGTGGCACACACCAGTAAGCACCTAGGGCAATTTGGGATGTTTAAGCATTTGCTGTCCTGCTCCTTCAAGTGTCCAGGGGCAGTGCTTTCTAATTGAGGTCCATAGCACTGCACGCTAGAGTCTGTGGAGTCTTGCTTCAAAGAGCCCTAGCCAGGGGTACACTCCTTGCAGCACATGGCCATGGCGAGGGCATGTGAATGGTTCCTCTACTGAACAGTGCTCTATAACATCAAAAAAACCCTCAAAGTGAATCACTGTCCTGGGTGATCTACACTACACCATTGCTTGTTGTGGTGATAACAGACATTTTAGTTCCATGAATAAGTGGAAATCCACCATTTACCTGCAAAGCAAAACAGGCAAGAGAAAGTGCGGGAGTCAGGAAACAATAGCACAGCTTGCAAATTGCTTATGTAGACAAAGGCCTGGACTCCTTGGGTGTGATGTCTAAATTTTCATCATGTTTCATCATTAAAACCCCACTGAGAGGGAAAAAAAAAGAAAAAAAGCCTAGATAAATGAACAAAGAACATCTTCCAGATCTAACTCTGCCAGCGACGGTTGTTACATCCACGAGCAATCTGTCATTGTTTTCTGCCAGAACTTCTGGCAAAGCTGTTAGAGTGAAAGCACCAAACCATACCTACCAAGACCATAGATGCCAAGATTTACTATTTCAGCTGTTCCAGCTAATGCAGGTTTTCTTGTTGGCTTTTTTTTTTTTTTTTTTTTGATAAACTGGCTGATTAAAGTGGTTGTATTCTATGATATGTGATATCAGCTGTGACACTGAGCAGGGAGCCATAGCTTCTTCCACCAGTAAGAGCAGTGCACAGGGATCGTGCTTATTGACAGCCTGGGCTAATGGATGACACACAAAGAAGCAAAGAGGACTCAGATAAAAAGGTGTCCTGTCCACAGCTAAAGTGGTAGCTTGGAGCAGAGCAGCAACTGAACTCATGTGGTGTTTGTGCTACAGCCTGGGAGCATCAACAGCAACCAGGAGTGCTGTGTTCCCACTGCAGCAGGGAGGGAAAGCCTCTGCACATATGCCATCCTAAATGAACAGCTGTTGGGCTTCTTGCTTTCAGAGAAAGGAGGCATATAAGAACACTGTCTGCTTTTCTGTTCACCTTTAATTAAGGTTAAACTATAGAGCTAGAGAATTTCTTACTGTAGGTTTTTTATTAAAATTTTCTTTTTAGCTCAGAACTTTTAACAGGGAATGGCAAAAAGAGTGTCAGAAATATTCAATCCAGTACCAAGACTCTTTTAAATCATTTAATGTATTTTAGTGCACAAAGCCTGCATAAATTTTATCATGAAATCAAACAATGTCATAGCAGTACAGCTACGCATACCCTTAAGTACTTTCATGATGACAGCCTAACAATCCGTTGCATATAGCCAATCACAGTATTTTAACCGAAAGGATCTAATACAAAATTTAGCTGCTTTCCAGGAGTGGGGGGAAGTATACTAGCGTTCCTGTATTAGTTTCTACTGCTCTGGATCTGGTTGTAGTATATAAATACTACTATACTTCTATTATCCTGATGTGCTAATTATTGTCTTAATATTATCAATTGGTATATGAATTATTAATATAATAATAATACTAATAAGCATGTTAATTGACGGAGTCTACTTTTAGAGTAGAACGACACAATCATACTTTGTCCAAAAGGTGGAGCCAATGACACTCTGAGGTCTCTGCTTTGTCGCAGGTCGTGGTTTAATAACCAAGTCCCTTAGGCAGCCAGGGGACTCTGACTCCCTGGGCACCACAGCTGCCTTGCAGGAAAGAATGCAGCTTCATTACACTGACTTGTTTTCCGTCTGTGTAACAAATGGTGGTAGACCTGCTTTAAAGTATGTGTACCTTTATGTGTCTGTCTCTTTAGTGGGACAAATCAGATCTGTTCCGAAATATATGCTTTCAAAATGTACAGAATCATGTAACTAAATTGTGTAGACAGTCTGAGTCATGCCATCTTCAGCAGAAAGTTAGGATAGTAAAATGGCATGCAGTTTGATGTTAATTATATATGTTTGTGTGTTGTATATGTTGACTACAAGTCATACTAATCTTTATTTCCTCTTGTATTCTACATCTTATATCTTACTCTTACTTGAGTCACCTTCACTTACTTGTGGGGAAAAACATAGAGCAATCTTCTGAACAATTAACTAACGATGGCAAGATCTTAAAATAAACTCAGGGCTATTGTAGACTTGAACATAGGATGAAAGAGAGACTTTGGCATGTTAGTCCTTTAACTAAATGACTTTTGCCTCAAAACTTCCTCCTGTTTGGATTTTAAAGATATGATAACGCTCTGGCTCTCCTAAATATCCCTCAGCTCTCTCCCTGTCATGTTCTGCAGGCTGAGACCTAGCATGAGCATGTTGTTGCAAAGATCAAGCTGGAGGGAGGCCATGGAAGAGGGGTGCCAGTCCCACTGAACCCACACCAAGGCCAGCAATGCATTTCAGTATTTTCAGGGACTATAAAAAGCTTTGAAAAACAGCTGTTAGAAAGGAAAGGAGATTAGGATGGGTGCAATCCTGAAAGCCAAGTAGCAAAGGCGTTCCAATTGGAGTGGCTATTATTAGGAGCAGAATAAAAATAGAACCAAAGAGTAGTTGTTTATACATAAGAATATAAATAGAACCTATCAATGCTATCAGTGTGACAAGTATAGGGAGGTGTCTCATATAACACTGTACGAAGTATGTATGTTCTTCACACTCCAATTCATTGCAATGCACCTACGGAAAGTACTTGATTTGTATTTGTTTGGCTACCTACATCTGTTTATATATCTTGACTTTTAAAAGTGGTAGAGGTGTCACTTGAAACCCTTCTGTCTCCATCTCTTCAATAAAGGTGAGCAGTGAAGATTAAATACCCTATCCTTACCTAATTTCGGCTCTTAGACAACATTTCCTGCCTGGAAGCTCTTGTTTCAATAAATAAGTAAAATACATGTTTGAATATCATGCAGATTGCTCAATCAACAGAAGATGAAAAGAGCAGTGTCGATGCTAGTCCTAAACAAAGCAACCTTTTGGGGTACAGGCAGCCAGTGTACCCTGGTGATTATGGTGAAATGAGGCAGTTTGATAGCCTCAATGAAGGAAGTAATGGATTTCCCAAGTAGATGTCAGGACTGGCATCTTGCAGTATTTCAAACTCAAAAATGCCTTAAATCCATAGAGGAAAGTTTCCATCTCACCACAAGCTTAAACCCCAGGACTCCTGGACTCGTGCAATATCTAAATCCACATGGACAGAAAGAGCATTCAGGACTTAGGCTTGAGCAGGGTTTAATGGCTCTGTAGATCTCTGCCAGATGTGTAAAGTACTCTCTAATATGTCTGTCTCATTAGTGATCCCCAAGAAGACTTTCTGAAATTACTGCATTACAAGTAATAGACTACAGTGTAAGGAGTATGCATTTTATATAAATAAACAAGCAAAAGACCTCAGAATTAATACTTGAAATTGTTAGAAAACTTATAGTGTATGATTGCTGCAGAAATCTTTCCTGGTTTTGGCATTTTTGCACCAGCTAAGCTTGATATAAGACTATGCATATTCTCTATGTACGCTGCTAGCACTAGAAATGACTGCTTATATGGCCAGACTTTTCACGTAGCTGAATGGGAGTATCTAAACTTAGCAGTTATAAGAGGGTCGTCAAGTATTGGAACAGGCCGCCCAGGGAAGTGAGTCACCATCCCTGGAAGTATATAAAAGACGGGGTGCTTCAGGACATGGTTTAGTGGTGGTCTTGGCAGTGTTGGGTTAATGGTTGGACTCAATAATCTTAAGGGTCTTTTCCAACCTAAATGATTCTATGATTCTATGAAATTGAAATGACAATCACAGAAACAATATGGTATCTCTATGCTGACGCATATAGATAGCTGAAACGACCTGAATTTCAGTGAGAAATAAATTTTTGGAAATAGGCAAGTTTGGAAAGGTAGAAGATCACTAGGACATTGTTGAGAGTCTGCAGCAAGAATCTTGGTTTGTTCTCTAGATGTAAAGAGGGTTTGGGTTTGTTTGGTTTTTTTTCCACAGGGAGCAGTACAGGTTCTTACAAATGCAGAACTTTTCCATGTCCCTACTTCACACAAAATAAGCAAGCAATTGTCTGAAAGACAATTCAGACATACATTCCTGGTTTGTGAAAAGGAGTGTGTTACATACCTAATGCAAAAAATATACATACTAAAATAACTAATTATACAATACATAAGTAACTTAATAACAATTAAAATAAAATTATTGCATAAAATTAAAGGCTTAGTTGCACTTTGAAGACAACTTTAGAAAATTGGAATCCATATATATTAGAGGTACTTGAAATTCACATATATTATGGGTGTTCAAAATCTGACTGCCAGTTTTGGTGTGTATGAGGCTGAACAGAAATCATTGACTCCAACACATTTTCATTTTGGACTGTAAGTATTTGTTTCTGAACCTGTCTCAACTGTAAGGGGTTATAAGGCACTCAAACTTACACAGAAAAATGAGGTAAAAAATAGCTCCGTGCTTTTGAAGACTTACCAAACTATCCCCTTTCTGTTTTGACTACTTTTCATGTTTCTGTTCCAGCTTGTGGTCTGTCTTGTGATTCCATGTCTGGCTGCAAATGAATTAAGCCTGTCAGTATTTGTTTGACCTCTTATTAATCAAGAGGTTCGCCTTCCACATCTATCTCTTTCCCCTACTGCCTCTCCTGCTGATCTTCAGACTCCCACAGAGACATCTCTCAGGATGTCTAAGCATCACCAAGAGGGGAGCAGCTCCATAACTATCTGTTCCTCCCAAGGTAGCGTTCCCTGAGCCAGCAGCAAATGGCAATTTCTAGCAGGAAAAGTGTTGCTGTTGGTTATTTTTCTCTCCTCCACCTGTGCAACTGCTTCCCTTCCCACTTGAGTTGAAAAAAAGTCCCTTTTAACCCTTTCTTTTGTTTTGCCTTGTGGAAACAGAGGTAAGTGCATTAGCAGTGACCTCCAAGAAGATTCAAGTGATGTATCAGCATCATCTCATACCAGTCCTCTTCTCTGCTTTTACAAAGCTGCTGCTGGCTGCCAGTTGTACGTATTTGCAAGTGACAAGTAACATGTTTTGTTTGTGATGACCAGAAACAAACCTGAATTCGTGTATCCCATTCTAATTCATGGCATATGTTTTATACCATTTTAATTAAGGTTCTGATTTTGTTCCAAAGTTTAGACTGACATGACAGTAACACTGAGCACTCTCACTGATCCTGCACACTCCAGCAAGATACCTCCCTTCTTTGCAGTAACACTGAGTAATGGAAGTTTTGCTGAATAGGAATACAAAAAGACCTCCTGCATAATACATGAAGATGAGTGAGCCTGAGGATGGTAAACACATTTAAGATCACACTGTACAGGAAGCTGCTGAGCTCAACCAAAATAAAACGTTGAATAAAGAAGTATGTAATAAATTGTCCTCCTTCCTGGTACACATGCATTAGAGTTAGCTTCAAGGAGGTGCATCGGTCTGAACTAGTCTTCAGAGTATCTCCTTCTAGGGTTAGGTGCTTTTACCATCTATTTCTCACTTGGTGCTGTTGGAGAGAAGGTGATTTTTCCATCTGCAAGCAGCCTTTAACTACTCGGTCCCTCTTCCAGAAGCCGTTTCAACTTCCAAAGGTTACTATTAACTGCTTCTTGGAACAGTCTACTGGTTATTGCACATAGTTATAGGGGAAAGACTTGCATTTCAGTCTTATACAGTTCTTTATTAGCATAAAAATTGCAATATACAAAGAAGCAGGTTCTGGATCCCAGGCCCATCCTATCTCATGCAATGAAGAATTTTTAAGTACAATCTATAGTTAATCTTTCACTGAAATCTAACAGGGTTTTAACTTAATTTTAATAACAAGTCTGTGAGCTTTCCAAAGTCCCATCCAAAAATTACATCTGGATGTAGTCCAGTAAAACCTGATACATTGTTGCTTAATATTTATTCACTGCCAGATATACTTGCTTACTACTGAATATACGTATCCAGATATTCTTCCAACAACTATTACTGCAAACCTCTATATGTGACTATTGCAGAGATTTTTTTTATTCAAGTATCAAAATGATAAAGAATCTGGAAAAAGGAATAAGATGGTAACTTTTTTTGCTTTGTTTATTGTATTTTTAAGGCAGAATAAAATGGAATGTGTCACTGCTTAGAAATGTTAACAATAGGAGACAAATAACATCTGTATCAATAAAAAAAGCTGTTATGAAATTATGCATATATGGCAGGGGATGTTTCATCTACTAGGGAATGTAGATTAAATGTACTGCATGTTCACATTTTGGGTGTGTGAATTTCCAAACTGCATTCAGTTTAGCAGATCACAGCATAAATACAATGAATACAGGAACAGGTTTCCTGGAGAGTTTCCTCTTCTCCTCTCCCCTCCTTGCCTCTCCTCTCCTCTCCTGTCCTTGCCTCACCTCGCCTCGCCATGCCTCACTTCTCCTCTTCCTCGCCTCTCTCCTCTCTTCTCCCTTTCCCTCCCCTCCCTCTCCTTTTCCTCACCTCTTCCTCTTCCCTTCCCTGCACTCATGATGAGTCAAATAACAATGAGACCAAAGTTTGCCTGAAATGCCAGAGATTTTTCAGCTCCAAAAACACTTTCAAGGACAGAAATCAGAAAGGTTACAAGTAGTAACAGGGGTTTATTTTATTTTTCTGAATCTATTTCAGAGCCAATGCTCACAAGCATTAAGACAATACTCATGTGTAGCCAGCAGAAGGCTTCAGTTTGGCTTGAAAAAACATTCCTTGCAGTCCGGCAAAGGAAAGTCACAGAGCCATGGAATGAAGCAGCAGGAATACAGGCCAAGTAATCCCTCTTTCCTGAACGGTGAGAATTTGAAGAACACAAAACATAAAGAGGAGGAGGAGGAGCTGTGCAGGACCACGTGGTATTTTCAAAAGTATGACACAGAATCACAGAATCACAGAATTTTCAGAGTTGGAAGGGACCTCTAGAGATCATCTAGTCCAACTCCCCTGCTAAAGCAGGATTGCCTAGAGCACATTACTCAGGACTGCATCCAGGCGGGTCTTGAAAATCTCCAGAGAAGGGGACTCCACAACCTCCCTGGGCAGCCTGTTCCAGTGCTCTGTCACCCTAACTGTAAAGAAGTTTTTCCGTGTGTTGGAACGGAACTTCCTATGTTCCAACTTGTGCCCATTGCCCCTCGTCCTGTCATTGGGAACCACTGAAAAGAGTCTGGCTCCATCCTCCTTCAACCCACCCTTTAGATATTTATAAGCAGTAATAAGGTCTCCCCTCAGCCTTCTCTTCTCTAGGCTAAAGAGTCCCAGCTCTCTCAGCCTTTCCTCATAAGGGAGATGCTCCAATCCCTCAATCATCTTGGTTGCCCTTCGCTGGACTCTCTCCAGCAGTTCCCTGTCCCTCTTGAACTGGGGAGCCCAGAACTGGACACAGTATTCCAGTTGTGGCCTCACCAGTGCCGAGTAGAGGGGGAGAATGACCTCCCTCGACCTACTGGACACACTCTTCCCTATGCAGCCCAGGATTCCATTGGCCTTTTTGGCGACAAGGGCACATTGCGGGCTCATTGACAATTTGTTATCTACCAGGACTCCCAAATCCTTCTCCTCAGAGCTACTTCCCAGCAGGTCCACCCCTAACCTATACTGGTGCCCAGCATTCTTCCTCCCCAGGTGCAGGACCCTGCACTTGCTTTTGTTGAACCTCATTAGGTTCTTCTCTGCCCAGCTCTCCAGCCTGTCCAGGTCACGCTGGATGGCAGCACGGCCCTCTGGAGAGTCAGCCACCCCTCCCAGTTTGGTATCATCAGCGAACTTGCTGAGGATACACTCTGTCCCCTCATCCAGGTCATTAATGAATATATTAAACAAAATTGGACCAAGTATCGACCCCTGGGGGACACCACTGGTTACAGGCCTCCAACTAGACTTCGTGCCGCTGATCACAACCCTCTGAGCCCTGTCACACAGCCAGCTCTCAATCCACCTCACTGTCACCTCATCTAACCCACACTTCCTCAGCTTCCTAATCATATCGATGATATGCATACTTTTTGCCCACTGTGCTTCTTGGCCAGTGATGCATGACAAGTGCTCTCATGCCTGCCTTGCACTTGTATTGCGTGCAGGGAGAGCTGAAAAGCAGCGGCTCCTGATGGTGCAGCAAGCCTGGAGCCCTTCCAAGCACAGGCTGTTTTGCACAAGCAAGAACCCCTGGGGATATGGAGCCACAGGAAGAGCAGAGCTCACTCCTTCTACAGATGTGCAATGGGCAAGAGAGCCCGAGAGAGCCAGGGCATGAGTAGTGCCTTGGCGGTGCAAGAGCAGCAGGCAAGTACTGAGCCAAAAGGGCCCAGAGAAGCCCTGACAAGGGGCTGTGCTCAAAGTTACAGAGGAAAAGAAGAAACCCCCAGGCACTGTTGCCAGCCCACCCTGGGGGCAAAGAATGTTTCTTTCCCACCAGTGCGGTGTACAAGGGCCATTTTCATGGGGCATGAGCAGCAGGCACCTAGACAAGATGGCCCAGCAGAGCCCTGGCAAAAGGCCATGCTCAGTGCAGAAGAGGAAGGCAAAAACACCCCATGGACTGGTGCTGGCCCACCCTGGGGGACAAAAGTAGCCCCCTGGCTACAGGACACAAGAGGCCATCCTCATGGTGCATGAGCAGCAGGCAGTAACCTCGCTAAAATGGATCAGAGGAGCCCTGACAAGTGGTCATGCTCAGTGCTGCAAAGGAAGGCAAAAAACTTCTGAGGACAACTGCCAGTCTGCCCTGGGGGAAAATTCCTTCCTGACCCCAGCGCTGTTGATCAGCTATTCCCTGAGCATGTGAGCAAGACCTGTCTCCTCATCGCACAGGCTGGTCACGCCTCCCAGGAGATGCCCAAGCCCTATACTCCCTCAACCTGGAGCCATTTCAGGGGTTTCCAAGTGTGGCCAAAGGCCCCCAGCCTGATCAGCCTTGGGGGTAAGAATCCTTCCTGTGCCTGGCAGGACACTGGTGGGTGGTCCAAAGCACAGGAACCCCTTGCAACATCTGTGCAACATTTCTTATGGCTGCTGCCCCTGGCTCCACAGGGGATGACAGCAGCGAGCTCTGCAGTGCTCCTCAAGAAGGCATTCCCTTGGCCTTGACACTGCTTTCCAGCTAAAAAGGCCTGATAGCCTTGGGCACCTCCAGGTGTTTGTGGTTCTTCTCATTCCAGCAGCCTCATCCATCCTCCTGTCTTCCTCCGTCAGCCCCCTCCAATTAATTCCACTGGCTCCTCAAGGGCTTCTTCTCGGATGTCTTTGGGCTGCCCCCTGGCCATATCTGGCAGCGAGACACAAGAGGATGCTCCCTTTTATCTTACCCCGGGATACTGTGACTGCTGCACTGCTGGGTGGTGGCACTGTGACATGGGGGTAACGGGCCCCCCAGCATGCAGCTCTGACCACTGCTCCCTTTTATCCTGTCCCAGGACATTGTGACTGCTGCATTGCCGGGTGGTGGCACTGTGACATGGGGGTGATGGGGTCCCCCTATGCAGCCCTCCACCCAGCATCCTTTGGAGGAAGGTCTTTGGGATGCTGGCCCTGAGGCAGTCCCTGTGCCCAGGAGGCCCAGGGGGCTGTCCATGCCCTTGGTGGCCATGCACTGGGTACAGCTACTGGCCATCCCTGACAGTGCTGTTAGTCTTCTCACAGGCCATGGCAGAAACCAACCCTGCAGCCCTGAGACCACTCCTATCAGCCATCCCTTTTCTGTGCCAGAGCTAATGTCCATGAGGCCATTCAGAGAGGAGGACCAGGGATCTGATCTGGCTGGACACAAACCTTTTTCTTGGGGGGGGTGAGGATGATTTCGGCAGCCACAGCCTGGAGGAAAGCCAAAGTGTAACCAGAGCCATAGGTTGGGATGGATGGTGCCAACAGATTACCATGGAAATAACACAGGTTGTGAAAAATAAGTGAGCAAAGATTACATTGGAGTGGTGGAAAGGTTGGTCATTTTCAGACCTAGAACATTTGGATCCATGCCAAAAGCACAGCCAGGCAAACCACGACTCTTCCAAACTGTGAATATAGCCCATTGCTGCTATCGCCATCACATCCCCTTTTCCCACTGAAACCAAGTTGTGCAGCTCCTCTGTTAAACACACCCATTGTGTTTATACAGGATACAAAACGCACTTCAGCCCTGGGGTAAAACTTTCATAGCTCATTTGTGACTTTAACCTTCCTGAGAGTTATTTGCCTACCCAGTTCATGGGAAGATGTTCAGATCTTATCTAAAACCCTGGAAAGTCTCTTTTTCCTTTAGGATTTAGTACTTGTCATCCTGAAAGAGTAAGGAAGGTACTATTCTTGTCATTCTGTATGTTGCTGCTAAAATTTGTATGTATATTCAGACTATGTAAATAAGAGCATGAATACCCTATACATGGGTAGGGAGGATGCCAGAGGTGAAAGAAAGGGGTTTCGTTTCCTCTGCATGAACTTTGCAGAGATGTATAGAGCATGCAGGATTTCCTCACCATTCCTTACCAATGCACCAAGTGGCATTTGATAATACACTGCTTACAGTGAGGTCTTCTTGGAAAGAAATACTGATTTATTGTGTGTTCTTGACCATATTTTTCCTTGCACTTCAAGATCTCTTTTCCTTCTTTGGCCTTCACCTTTGATATATTTCTTGAAAGTGATGGCAGCCCTCTCAGCCTTTGTCTTGCTCCTGCTAGTTGTTATCTTCTATAGGCCCTCCATGCCCCTCATCAACTGCTTAGTCTTTGCCTTCATCCTTCATTTATCTCTCTTGAACCTAAGTAATGAGAAATGTCCATAGCAGCACAGGTGAGTTCTCACCAGGGCTTTGCACAAGGCTTGCCTTTCCTGTGGAAATATCTTGCCTGATACACAAGAATGCATTTGCCCCTATCATATCTGTGGTTCATAGTCACCCTGTCTTCTACTGATGCCTCTAGGTACATTTGCCTACTCTGATTTTTCCAGACTGTAGCAGAAACTCATGGTACTCCAACCGGACATTATATTACCTATTTCTATAGTGCAGTTCTTCATGAATGGTTTATTTNAAGATGTTCAGATCTTATCTAAAACCCTGGAAAGTCTCTTTTTCCTTTAGGATTTAGTACTTGTCATCCTGAAAGAGTAAGGAAGGTACTATTCTTGTCATTCTGTATGTTGCTGCTAAAATTTGTATGTATATTCAGACTATGTAAATAAGAGCATGAATACCCTATACATGGGTAGGGAGGATGCCAGAGGTGAAAGAAAGGGGTTTCGTTTCCTCTGCATGAACTTTGCAGAGATGTATAGAGCATGCAGGATTTCCTCACCATTCCTTACCAATGCACCAAGTGGCATTTGATAATACACTGCTTACAGTGAGGTCTTCTTGGAAAGAAATACTGATTTATTGTGTGTTCTTGACCATATTTTTCCTTGCACTTCAAGATCTCTTTTCCTTCTTTGGCCTTCACCTTTGATATATTTCTTGAAAGTGATGGCAGCCCTCTCAGCCTTTGTCTTGCTCCTGCTAGTTGTTATCTTCTATAGGCCCTCCATGCCCCTCATCAACTGCTTAGTCTTTGCCTTCATCCTTCATTTATCTCTCTTGAACCTAAGTAATGAGAAATGTCCATAGCAGCACAGGTGAGTTCTCACCAGGGCTTTGCACAAGGCTTGCCTTTCCTGTGGAAATATCTTGCCTGATACACAAGAATGCATTTGCCCCTATCATATCTGTGGTTCATAGTCACCCTGTCTTCTACTGATGCCTCTAGGTACATTTGCCTACTCTGATTTTTCCAGACTGTAGCAGAAACTCATGGTACTCCAACCGGACATTATATTACCTATTTCTATAGTGCAGTTCTTCATGAATGGTTTATTTGGGCTATCTCTTCTGTCAGAGCTTCAGCTGGTATGGAGTAGGGGGACTGTAGAAATATACCACGAGATACAGCTTTTTCTCATTCACAGACGCCATGAAATCCAGAATATGATGTGAACAAAGAATGTATCTTTTGAAGAAGGCAGGAAGCCTACCTATCTTGAAAGACATTTTTCTGCAATATAAATTCAAAATACCTGACCATGAACCTCACTGTTTCATACATTTGATGACATCAAAGCATAAAGGGTGGAGCCTGAGAGATGCGTTAATGAGGCTTTCACCCATCAGTAGTATCCTGGAGTCCAGCTCTGTCTGCCTCTTAGGAAAGAAAATAACCACAGTTAGCATTAACTGAGCTTCCATTTTGGAAGGTTAATTGGAGAAAGTGCCAAATCAGCCCAGACACTGAAAAAACTGTAAGAGATGAAACACTGGTTGGTCNGGCCTTCACCTTTGATATATTTCTTGAAAGTGATGGCAGCCCTCTCAGCCTTTGTCTTGCTCCTGCTAGTTGTTATCTTCTATAGGCCCTCCATGCCCCTCATCAACTGCTTAGTCTTTGCCTTCATCCTTCATTTATCTCTCTTGAACCTAAGTAATGAGAAATGTCCATAGCAGCACAGGTGAGTTCTCACCAGGGCTTTGCACAAGGCTTGCCTTTCCTGTGGAAATATCTTGCCTGATACACAAGAATGCATTTGCCCCTATCATATCTGTGGTTCATAGTCACCCTGTCTTCTACTGATGCCTCTAGGTACATTTGCCTACTCTGATTTTTCCAGACTGTAGCAGAAACTCATGGTACTCCAACCGGACATTATATTACCTATTTCTATAGTGCAGTTCTTCATGAATGGTTTATTTGGGCTATCTCTTCTGTCAGAGCTTCAGCTGGTATGGAGTAGGGGGACTGTAGAAATATACCACGAGATACAGCTTTTTCTCATTCACAGACGCCATGAAATCCAGAATATGATGTGAACAAAGAATGTATCTTTTGAAGAAGGCAGGAAGCCTACCTATCTTGAAAGACATTTTTCTGCAATATAAATTCAAAATACCTGACCATGAACCTCACTGTTTCATACATTTGATGACATCAAAGCATAAAGGGTGGAGCCTGAGAGATGCGTTAATGAGGCTTTCACCCATCAGTAGTATCCTGGAGTCCAGCTCTGTCTGCCTCTTAGGAAAGAAAATAACCACAGTTAGCATTAACTGAGCTTCCATTTTGGAAGGTTAATTGGAGAAAGTGCCAAATCAGCCCAGACACTGAAAAAACTGTAAGAGATGAAACACTGGTTGGTCAATGCAAAGTAGTTAGTGGAACTGCTGTTGGGGGCAGGGGGTAAGCTTTAGTCTCCAGGAGTGTGAATAAAGGTCACTGAGTTTTTAAAAAAATTCTGCAGGTATTTAGTGAAGGGGAAGGTTGCTGCTGAAAATGCTGATGCGGGTAAGGAGTTGGCTGGCCAGATCCGACACTAAAAGGCAACTGCTGCTTTTTAAGAGTCCCTACAGGCATGTACTCTGAGGAGCGGCTGAGGACACTGGGTTTGTCTAGTTTGGAATGAAAGAGACTGAGGGGTGACCTCATTGCTCTCTACAGCTTGCTAAGGAGGGGAAGTGGAGAGGGAGATGCTGATTTCTTCTCCCTGGGATCCAGTGCCAGGACATGTGGGAATGGTTCAAAACTGTGTCTGTCAGGGGAGGCTCAGACTTGACATGAGGAAACATTACTGAGAGTGTGGTCAAGCACTGGAACAGCCTTCATGGAGAGGTGGTTGATGCCCCAAGCCTGTCAGTGTTTAGGAGGCATTTGGACAATGCTCTTAATAACATGCTTTAAGTCTTGGTCAGACATGAAGTTGTCAGGCAGTTGCACTAAATGATCATTGTAGGTCACTTCCAGCTGAACTATTGCATTCTACTCTATTCTATTCAACACATATGGCAAAGGCTGATCTACCTGGCTTCAGTTTGACTTATCAAAGCTAACTCCAGTTCTCAGGTAGGATATCTGTTCATATCTGTTCTCTGCCCCTGTGCTAGATTCATCACAGTGTTTGGGAATTACTGACAAACTGGAAGCATTGGTTTTGACAAATGAAGAGCAGCTTGCCAGGAATAGTTTAAGGCTCCTCTCTCTTATCAGTTCATGTTCTAAAAATGCTTGGAAAAACTACATTCTAATGATTTCTAACACAGATTCCCTCTGGTGTTCTGAAGCCAAACACCCCAACATAGCACATTCACAATATCCACAAGCTCTCAATCTGTCCCCACCTAACATTGTTTATCCATATATTTAAACAAACACATACATGCAAATGAAATGTATCACCAACAGAAACTTTATTGAACTATATGAAAAGCCAGGAAATACAAAAATATAAATGAGTAATGTGTAGGAGTATTCATACATAGGTTCAGAGGGGGAAGATTTATAAAATATAGAAGTGACTCTTTCTGAAGACTTTTTTTTTTAATTCTTTGATATCTACTAATTCTCATTAATGCAGGTTTATCTTCTTAAATGACTTGTTTTGCTCCTATACTCTTTTCTGTGATTGTCCTCTTAAAGATAACCTAAGAAAGCAGCTTCAGCCATTTTGTAAGGGCTTACTTTTCATTCTTTTCTGTGTAGTAGCAGCTATTTCTCAAAAAGAGACAGTTTTTACAGTTCCTTATGTAAGATTGCTGCTCTATATGTATTTTGACTTTTGGCACATAGCCTGACCACTCCAAAACAATCTTCCTGAGCTGTTTCTCTCCCTGTTGTTCTCAGGGGTTTGAACTTACCATTCTCTTGAGATTCTAATTGCAGGGAGACCTGCAAGTTATTTTTCATAGTATATTTAGCCCACATTGTGCATTTTCTGATCATTGCAGGAAAGAACAGGATATCTTGCAGTTTGGTGAAATGCATATGATTAACTCTCCTTGCATTTTATACCTACTATAATTGCAGCAGCTGACAGTTTGTGTCTAACACCACTTGTGGGTCTTCAGCAAGCATCATATGTACTTCAGTGGAGAAAATAACACAGTGATAGTCTGTCTCCAACATGCAAGCACTGAAGATCTCAGAAACTTGCTGGGTAGGGTGGGAGGCCAAGTTTCTCTCTCCCATCATAAATCCAAATTACTTAAAATTAGAGTANTGTGACTGCTGCATTGCCGGGTGGTGGCACTGTGACATGGGGGTGATGGGGTCCCCCTATGCAGCCCTCCACCCAGCATCCTTTGGAGGAAGGTCTTTGGGATGCTGGCCCTGAGGCAGTCCCTGTGCCCAGGAGGCCCAGGGGGCTGTCCATGCCCTTGGTGGCCATGCACTGGGTACAGCTACTGGCCATCCCTGACAGTGCTGTTAGTCTTCTCACAGGCCATGGCAGAAACCAACCCTGCAGCCCTGAGACCACTCCTATCAGCCATCCCTTTTCTGTGCCAGAGCTAATGTCCATGAGGCCATTCAGAGAGGAGGACCAGGGATCTGATCTGGCTGGACACAAACCTTTTTCTTGGGGGGGGTGAGGATGATTTCGGCAGCCACAGCCTGGAGGAAAGCCAAAGTGTAACCAGAGCCATAGGTTGGGATGGATGGTGCCAACAGATTACCATGGAAATAACACAGGTTGTGAAAAATAAGTGAGCAAAGATTACATTGGAGTGGTGGAAAGGTTGGTCATTTTCAGACCTAGAACATTTGGATCCATGCCAAAAGCACAGCCAGGCAAACCACGACTCTTCCAAACTGTGAATATAGCCCATTGCTGCTATCGCCATCACATCCCCTTTTCCCACTGAAACCAAGTTGTGCAGCTCCTCTGTTAAACACACCCATTGTGTTTATACAGGATACAAAACGCACTTCAGCCCTGGGGTAAAACTTTCATAGCTCATTTGTGACTTTAACCTTCCTGAGAGTTATTTGCCTACCCAGTTCATGGGAAGATGTTCAGATCTTATCTAAAACCCTGGAAAGTCTCTTTTTCCTTTAGGATTTAGTACTTGTCATCCTGAAAGAGTAAAGAAGGTACTATTCTTGTCATTCTGTATGTTGCTGCTAAAATTTGTATGTATATTCAGACTATGTAAATAAGAGCATGAATACCCTATACATGGGTAATGCAAAGTAGTTAGTGGAACTGCTGTTGGGGGCAGGGGGTAAGCTTTAGTCTCCAGGAGTGTGAATAAAGGTCACTGAGTTTTTAAAAAAATTCTGCAGGTATTTAGTGAAGGGGAAGGTTGCTGCTGAAAATGCTGATGCGGGTAAGGAGTTGGCTGGCCAGATCCGACACTAAAAGGCAACTGCTGCTTTTTAAGAGTCCCTACAGGCATGTACTCTGAGGAGCGGCTGAGGACACTGGGTTTGTCTAGTTTGGAATGAAAGAGACTGAGGGGTGACCTCATTGCTCTCTACAGCTTGCTAAGGAGGGGAAGTGGAGAGGGAGATGCTGATTTCTTCTCCCTGGGATCCAGTGCCAGGACATGTGGGAATGGTTCAAAACTGTGTCTGTCAGGGGAGGCTCAGACTTGACATGAGGAAACATTACTGAGAGTGTGGTCAAGCACTGGAACAGCCTTCATGGAGAGGTGGTTGATGCCCCAAGCCTGTCAGTGTTTAGGAGGCATTTGGACAATGCTCTTAATAACATGCTTTAAGTCTTGGTCAGACATGAAGTTGTCAGGCAGTTGCACTAAATGATCATTGTAGGTCACTTCCAGCTGAACTATTGCATTCTACTCTATTCTATTCAACACATATGGCAAAGGCTGATCTACCTGGCTTCAGTTTGACTTATCAAAGCTAACTCCAGTTCTCAGGTAGGATATCTGTTCATATCTGTTCTCTGCCCCTGTGCTAGATTCATCACAGTGTTTGGGAATTACTGACAAACTGGAAGCATTGGTTTTGACAAATGAAGAGCAGCTTGCCAGGAATAGTTTAAGGCTCCTCTCTCTTATCAGTTCATGTTCTAAAAATGCTTGGAAAAACTACATTCTAATGATTTCTAACACAGATTCCCTCTGGTGTTCTGAAGCCAAACACCCCAACATAGCACATTCACAATATCCACAAGCTCTCAATCTGTCCCCACCTAACATTGTTTATCCATATATTTAAACAAACACATACATGCAAATGAAATGTATCACCAACAGAAACTTTATTGAACTATATGAAAAGCCAGGAAATACAAAAATATAAATGAGTAATGTGTAGGAGTATTCATACATAGGTTCAGAGGGGGAAGATTTATAAAATATAGAAGTGACTCTTTCTGAAGACTTTTTTTTTTAATTCTTTGATATCTACTAATTCTCATTAATGCAGGTTTATCTTCTTAAATGACTTGTTTTGCTCCTATACTCTTTTCTGTGATTGTCCTCTTAAAGATAACCTAAGAAAGCAGCTTCAGCCATTTTGTAAGGGCTTACTTTTCATTCTTTTCTGTGTAGTAGCAGCTATTTCTCAAAAAGAGACAGTTTTTACAGTTCCTTATGTAAGATTGCTGCTCTATATGTATTTTGACTTTTGGCACATAGCCTGACCACTCCAAAACAATCTTCCTGAGCTGTTTCTCTCCCTGTTGTTCTCAGGGGTTTGAACTTACCATTCTCTTGAGATTCTAATTGCAGGGAGACCTGCAAGTTATTTTTCATAGTATATTTAGCCCACATTGTGCATTTTCTGATCATTGCAGGAAAGAACAGGATATCTTGCAGTTTGGTGAAATGCATATGATTAACTCTCCTTGCATTTTATACCTACTATAATTGCAGCAGCTGACAGTTTGTGTCTAACACCACTTGTGGGTCTTCAGCAAGCATCATATGTACTTCAGTGGAGAAAATAACACAGTGATAGTCTGTCTCCAACATGCAAGCACTGAAGATCTCAGAAACTTGCTGGGTAGGGTGGGAGGCCAAGTTTCTCTCTCCCATCATAAATCCAAATTACTTAAAATTAGAGTAGGAACTAAAAAAACCCTTGATCCTTCCACTGTCTGCTGGAAAATAGAAAAGATGGTGTGCTTTCTTTCAGAAGTACCTCTTAAAGTAGTATCAATATATTTTGTGCATTTTCTCTCTTCTTTAAATGCCATTCATACAGAGAAGCAATCTGGATTCCCATTTCCTCTTTAGCACTTTAAAAGATCTTCACAGGTGTTTTCAGTTTAATAGTTTCAGCTCTCCTGTAGCTCAAGAACTAATATAAAAATAATCTCTTTCTAGTCTGTTATGCAATATACATGGCTTTAGAGGTACTGCATCTTTGCCACATTAAATATTTTCAGGAAAAGGTCTTAAATTTAGCTCCACTGAAATTAAATTTTTCTGTTGTTTTCTAGGGATGATAGATATTTTTTTTTTCATACTGTAAGACACCCTCATTTTCTTTTCTAAGAAGCCAGAATGTGTAAATTTTCTAAAAATGCCCAAAACTAGGTCAGCGCTAGTATGGTCAACATCCCTTCACGGAGCAAGTTTCTCATCCTAATCACTTAATTTTATATTTTGCTGAAACAGAAATTTTAAATAATAAGCAGAGGAATAAAAATACACAGTATATTTAATTTAGAAGGATTGAATTTTAAAAGAATAGTTTTTTAAAAGCTATGCCATGCTTTGCTTTTCTTTGTAACTTTCTGTCCAGTTAAAAATGCAAGGTTACTTTTCCTGACTCTGCTTTTACATATTTTGCCCAATGTCTTCTTTGTAAGAGAAGCCATTTTTATCTTAAGCAGATATCCAAATTAGAGTCTGAAATTAAAAACACAGGAAGTACAGATGCATACAACTGCTAATCTAAATATTTTTGCCTCATAAATAATGTCAAGCATGCTCTTTTCAGGAATAGAGTGCACACCTAGGCAAACTATTCTTTCTTAGATGATATGGTATGTTATTCACATTTGTTTTACTACGGTTCCTGAGGAACAGACTGTTCAGTATAAAGACATCACAGGAAAACAAGGACCTTTTGTACCAGGTAACCATTATCATAAAGGTATTTAGGTACCTATTGAGATTTAAACTAAATAAACTGGGCAGCAAAGTCCAACATCAATTCACCTGAGTGCTTTAGATATGCTGAGCTCAAATTCTGACAGACTGAAATGCAGTATCTAACTTCCCAAACCTGAGGATTTTTCCAACTCACACCCACAAGCTCACAATTCAGCTCTTAGCATTTTCTTTAGCAGACTTTTTAATTATACCAAAACTATTTAATATTGGTAATCAATGAATAATGCTGATTACATGGGTAGCCTCAGTCTGACCCCCTTCTCTGTGACCACTCTGAATGGAGTTATTTGATGTCAGCCCAACAAATATCACCTTCAGGTTGCCTGGTGTTAATTTAGAGAATGACTCCACAGTGTTTCACTAATCCATCAAATTTATATGCTTAGGCACCACAAGAGCAGAGAATAGGACTCTGAGTTTTATCATTAAGGCTGCTTGGGAGCCAGCTCCTGTGAGGTGGGGTAACCAATCCTCCTAAGAGGAACTTGATAAATGTACGTGTACCTGTCTGTGGCGTTTTAATAAGCAGCAGAGAAGCACATGCTATGGCATGCATATAATTGCTTGAGCTCAAACTTCTCTGTGGAATTGGAAAACTATGAACTCCTCCTTTCAAGGGACTAATATATTGATGCCACTTCAAAATAAAGGGGAAACTTGTTTAGCTTACTAGTTCATTTGTGAAAAACAAACTATTGCTTGTTTTTTACAAAAGAGGTCTCCATCTCCTCTTAATCTTGAACTGGACATTAAAGCAGTCATTTCTACATAACAGCCTCAGACAAGAGCTCCACTATGAAGTTCTGACATCTGTTCAAAGCCCAAGAAGTGGTAAATGGAGATCACATTAGTTATTTGTGCCACTGTTCACAGTAGCCTTCATGGTGCAGTCTCTCATGGGCTGAGAGGGTTTTTATGGTATATGCTATGATTTCTGTACTCCAAAAATGGCAATGGCATTTGTACAGTTCCTGGCAGGTTCTTTATTTGCAGTGGCATAGCCATAACTGAAGCTAGGTAAGCTCTGCTAAATTTACAATAAGTTCAAGGATTTTCTGTGAGGCAATGAAGAACTGCCAGTCAGAATGATGCAACCTACATTTCTTCAAAAATCTGAAAAGTAGGGAAAGGTAAAGGAAAAAGTTTCATTGCTGCCATGATAGACTCTTTTGAGAAGGGACTTTAATGTGGTGTTTATACCACTTGGGAGAAGGGCTTTCAGTGTGGTGTTTATGCTGCTCTTGTCTATGCATGCACATCCTTTAGTGCTTTGCTGAAAAATGAAGCACTTCTGTGTGCCATATCATATGTACCTGAAACCCAGCACACATGAATCTGGCAGATGTTGACTATGAAAACCATAAAAAATTGGCAATCCCTTACAAGAAACAACATATCATTTTAAAAATCCTGGTCTGGAAAGCAAGCACAGATAGTCATTCCCATTTTTTCTACCATTCTTCAGAAAACAATGAGTACCTATAGGCTTCTTGAAAAGTAGTATTGCCAGTGGGAAAGTAAATCTTAAATTTTAAGCCCTCTTGCCTCATCTAAATAAACCCACAACATAGCATGAGGTGCTCAGGTGGATCCATGGATGGGGGCAAGCCAAATGCAGCAGGCAGGGCAGCTGCGACAAGCATATGCATGGAGTTTCTCTCTATAAGCGGATGCTCAGTGACATGTTGGAAATGCGTGGTGACATCTGAAATGCCCCAGGGAACCCCTGGGGTCAGGGAACCAGCCAATCCATGGGCAGGGTGGATTAGGCTGAGAGGGGGCTGAGAGCCCTTGGTTAGGCAGCAGAAAGTGAGGCCACTGCCCTGCACCACCTAGAATGGACTAGGATGTTGCACTGGGAGGGTGGGCTTTCCTCAAGCCCCCAGCATTCCCCCCCTCTACATGTGAGGTCCCCCCAGAGAAGATGCAAGGGGTTAGTTTTCTTTGCTGCAGGAAGAGCAGCAGCAAACTCCCGCTGGAGTGCTCTCTGCCTTTACTGGAACTCAGCCTGAAACAGGTACAGGGGATAGTTTACTCCACAGCTTTGTGTGCAGGGCTCTGCCCATCTCTTCCCTTTCAGCAGCAAACGTGACAGCTTGATGACGAGGATCCAGCCGTGTGTTTGTGTTGGGCTGTACCTTCCACACATTCACATCTCAGCATTTTAAATGACGTTCAAGAGTGCCTTTACTCTCCTTTTATATCTTGCACAGTCTGCTCTCAAATGTCTCAAGGGAGTGTTGTATGGCTGTATCAACAGAGTAGATGCTGAATGAAAGATTTAACTCATTGTTTTTCTTATGCCTGCAGAAGTATTTGGAGAGAGAAAAGGTTGTGCAGAATGAGAAAGGGATTCTGGTTTGCTTCCAGCTAGTCACTGTTTTCTCAGATGGCAATATGTGACATGCTGGTGGGATTTTATTGAGAGAATAATATTGGAGCATCCCTTTAAATTAAGATGCTCACGATAAGGTCTGCACTCCAGGCTGTTTGAGTTTGCGCTAGCGAATAAGTACTATAGCATACCTAGTCTTAGTAACAGTACCGCTCCTTTTATCTCCAGCTGAAGGTCTATATTCAAGAATGGGGAAAATGGTGGATCCACTTTCTTCTGTAATTTAGAGTACTAGGCTTTACAACCTTTCTTGAAGTTTATTCTTGCTTCAGTTTTTACTAGTGCAGGATATCAGCAAACTAATACTGAAGGAAATCCCTGCAACTGGAGTCACATTACTAGAATACCTTCTGTAGGTATATGAGTGTGTGTATAATATATATAGTATTTGTGTTTGTCTTTACAGATTTTTTTGACAGTATTTTTGTCTCTTTATGATGATGTTTACATGGGCACATACACAGTATGTTGTCTTAAACTTTTACAGCAGTTTCTGTGCTGGCCTGATATTCCATATGTTGGTTACCCTCTCACAGAAAATAAAAATTGTTGTTACACTACAGGTTTTCTGCGTGTATTTTGCATATGTTTCTTTGGTCTTCACCTAGTTAAATTGTTAAATAAAAACTTATTCCCTACAGCATAGAATCTATTTTTTTCTCTCCTTTTTCTCCTTTCTTAAGGGTAAGCATCATTCACACATTTAACTAAACAGGATGCTTAGACATTATTAAGGTTAAAAACAGTTGGTAACATTTCAAAGATATGTGTCTTATAGGAATACATAGCTGTACATATGAAGTATGAATACATATGAAGTATTCTAATTTTTAGGAACAAATCTTTACATAATGCAACACTTTGCACAGTTTCTGCTCTCCAAGCCTGCCAACTCCACTGCTGTTATAATCAATGATATTTGTTATAAGGAACTGGGTGATTACAAAAAAATACAGACTCCTATTTGATACATTTTTTTTGGAGGATAACTATTTCTGAATTAGAAATTCTTCATAAGCATCCTTGCCTGCAAGTAAAGGTTTGATTTTGTGCACCTATTGTTATGATTATTGCTTAACTGCACCACATGTTGGGATCTTGAAGGGAAAGTGCCTGACATGAGTGGATATATATAATCTATTGAATAATACACTCAAAAAGTGCATCCTGTCCTTAACTGAATGACACATACCCTAAACCTGCCTTGGCCTGTTCTTACTTTGAATGGTGATGAGACAATGTGTTTTAATGAACTGCACAAGCATTTCACTATGCAACTCCAGGGAATGCTTTGGAGCACCATACTCTTTTCTCTTCCACCTTCTCCAGCTCATACCTTTAAAGGTATTACAAAGAAATATTTCTATTTGGAAAAAAGAAGCAATTAAAGAATTGATTTTCCAAATTGAGATATTATTTATGGACTATATGAAGAATTTTCCTATGTCTGTTATATTTATTCATTCTTATGCACCCTCTGATAAGCCCTGTTAACACTGGTGTTTGAGATTTGTGAAAATAACCATTTTTGGGTTTGCCTTTAAAGTAATCCAGACATGGTTTATAGCCAATCTCATTCTACTGTTGAAATGCATAGGAGTCTTCTAGAATACTTACCATGTTAATGTTAAAAGTTAATTCAACAAAGTAACATAAGCTTTTATTTCTTTATCTTTCCGAAAAAAAAAAAAATCAGCTGTACATTTCCATCTATTGATGGGATGTATCTTGGGGCTAAACTTTAGGGTTTGCAGTTACTTGGTTACAATACAGTTTCACTAGCAAAGAGACAGTGCTTAACTAGTATAGATGGTCATTCACTATTACTTGTCTCATTCATCAAATGAACAGTCCTACCAAAGACAGCTTGTCATGTGAGGTTTGAGGCAAGCTTTTTCTTTATATATTATGTGAATGATATTTGTAATAATAAAAGAAGCATAGAAAATGGCCCATGGCACCCAAAATACCAAACTATGATTTTTAATCGTAGAACCATAGAATGGTTTAGGGTTTCTGTCTTGCAAGCTGGAGCTCCCTGGGTGGAGAAATTCAGCCATTAATGATTTACAGATCAAAGTCAGTAGCAGGACAATCAAATGAAGTTATTTATACCACTGAATCTGGGATAGGCTTAAATCTAACAGCCTGTTGGATGTCAATCTGTCCTGTGACAATGATAAAATGATGCATTTAGTATTCAGGCATAGGTGTGCTAACATAGAAAGTGGCTAGTGTTATTAAAAAAATATCATCTGGTGTGCTGCACAGAAGCATGCCAGCCAGAATCTGTAAGGCATGTTCGTATTCATCTGGCTGTCAACCAACACCCCCAGGTCCTTTTCCGCTGGGCAGCTTTCCAGCCACTCTTCCCCATGCCTGTAGCATTGCATGGTGGTGTTGTGATCCAAGTGCAGGACCCAGCACTTGGCCTTGTTGAACCTCATACCATTGGCCTCGGCCAATTGATCCAACCTGTCCAGATCCCTCCGAAGAGGGGTCCCTCAAGCAGATTACCACTCCAGCCCAACTTGGTATTGTCTGCAAACTTACTGAGGGTGCACTCGATCCCCCTGTCCAGATCATTGATAAAGATATCAAAGAGAACTGGCTGCCCTGGGGAATACCACTTGTGACCAGCCACCAACTGGATTTAACTCCATTCACCACACCTCTTTAGGCACGGCCATCCAGCCAGTGTCTTACCCGGTGAAGAATATGCCCATCCAAGCCATGAGCAGCCAGTTTCTCCAGGAGAATGATGTGGGAAACGGTGTCAAAGTCTTTACTGAAGACCAGGTAAACAACATCCACAGCCTTTCCTTCATCCACTAAGCAGGTCATCTGGTCATAGAAGGAGATCAGGTATTAAAGACTGAGGTAAAGGAGGCATTAAGTACCTCAGCCTTTTCCTCATCCTTTGTCACTATGTTTCCCCTCACACCTAAAAAAGGATGGACATTCTCCTTAGCCTTCCTTTTGTTGTTAATACATTTATAGAAACTTTTTTTATTGTCTTTTACTGCAGTCACCAAATTAAGTTCTAAGTTCTCACAACATCATTGTAGTCCTTGTGAGTTGCCTGTCACTTCTTCCAAAGGAAGTTTATGTTTCCGTAAAGTATGTTTTTTCTCCTGTGTTCCAGCAAAAGCTTTCTATTCAGCCAGGCCGGCCTTCTTCCCCAACAGCTTGTTTCTCAGCACATGGGGAAAGCCTGCTCCTGCGCCTTTAAGATTTCCTTCCTGAAGAATGTCTAGCCTTCCTGAACTTCCTTGCCCTTCAGAACTGGCTCCCAAGGGACTCTGTCAACCAGGCCCCTAAATAGGCTAAAGTCTGCCCTCTGGAAGTCCAAGGTAGCAGTTCTACTAATGACTTTCCTTATTTCTCTAAGAATCGAAAACTCTATCATTTCATGATCGCTATGCCCAAGATGGCCTCCAGCCATCACAACACCCACAAGTCCTTCTGTGTTCACAAACAACAGATCCAGTGGGGTGCCTTCGGTAGCTGGCTTACTCTGTGTCAAAAAGTTATCCTCCACACACTCCAGGAACCTCTTAGCCTGCTTCCTCTCCACTGTACTCTATTTCCAGCAAACATCTGGTAAGTTGAAATCCCCATGAGAACAAGAGCTAGTGATTGTGACCCTTCTCCTAGCTGCTTATAGACTATTTCATCTGTCTCTTCATCCTGGCTGGGTGGTCTGTAACAGAATCCCACCATGATATCTGCCTTATTGGCCCTGATTCTTACCCATAAACACTCAACCCCTTCATCACTGTCATCAAGCTCTAGACAGTCAAAACACTCCCTAACATACAGGGCTACCCTACCACCTCTCCTTCCTTTCCTATCCCTTCTGAAGAGCTTATGGCTGTCCATTGCAGCACTCAAGTTGTGAGTCATCCCACCATGATTTTGTGATTGCAATTCTATCTTACTTCTCCAGCTGCACAATGGCTTCCAACTCCTCCTGTTTGTTGCTCATGCTGTGTGCATTGGTATAGATGCACCACAGTTGGGCTATTGACCCTGCCATCTTTTTCGGGGGAAAAAGCCCTAATTCCTATGTGACTGTTCTTAGGTGCTTCCATGGTTTCTAACACATCAACAACCCTTGTGCTTCTCCATGGATCTCCATCCCCTACTCCTCCTGAGGTGGCTAAGGAGCATTCAGTGCTGCTCTGGTTCGCTTGACTTTTTACACTGCTGCATTCAACCTCATATATGTTACCACTATGGACCCCACCCCAAAGGCTTGTCAGTTAAAAGCTCACTTCACCAAGTTTGCTTGCCTGTTGGCAAAGATGCTGTTGCCTTTTCTAGTCAGGTGGATCCCATCTCTCCCTAGCAGGTTATAGACATCAAAGAGTTTTCCATGATCATGAAAGCCAAAACCCTGGCAATAATACCAGCCACGTAGCCAAGTATTGATTTGCATGATGTGTCTGTTCCTTCCTGCACCCTTTCCTTTCACTGGTAAAATAGAGGAAAAGATAATGTGAGGACCAATCCCTTTCAATCGGAACCCAGAGCTTTGTAGTCTTGCTTGATTCTGCCCAGGTTCTGGCTTGCTATGTCATTTGTGCCCACATGAAAGAGTAATAGTGGATAACTGTCCGTGTTTCTGACAAGCTGTGGCATCCTCTCAGAAACATCCCCGACCTTAGCATCTGGAAGGCAGCAAACTTCATGTGATTCCCTGTCAGGCCTCGGTGCCCCTTAGCAGAGAGTCACCCACTATAAGCACTCATTGCTTCTTTTTGTAGTTTCTAGTGTGTGCTGCTGGTACGGTTTCTCCCTGTGAAGCTTGCTCATAGGCGTCTTCAGCTGTTAAGACTTCGTATCTGTTCCAGGTTGTTATGCAGGAGGGTCGAAAGTGAAGTAGAGTCACCAGGGTCCACAGTGCCTCGTTCTGGGTAGCATCAACCATAACATACCGGTTGTGAAACCACTCATTATCTCTTTTTCAGTCCCTCTAATACCATGCAGTCTTCTCACTGTCTCCTATAACTCTGCACCTGGTGTGACAGATCTTTGACCTGCTTGCATCTTTTGCAGGTACTTGCTTGTGCCTCAGGAGGAAGCACTCATGGCAACCTGAGGTCTGTACTGCAATCTCCTTCCTTAGTTCTTTCTGGGTGGAAGCATCGGACATCTCAGGGGCTGTTGCTGCAGAAACCTTCTACTAAAAAGGGCAGATGGAGCTGACCAGTGACAGGAAGGAACTGTTGCAACATGCCCTGGTCACTAGCGCTCCCTAGGGCTGCCTTTTATACTGTGGCTATTTGGCTGCCGTTGCCGTGTCCCTGCCCAGGTCTCATTAGCCTCGCTTGTGAGAGCTGGCGGCTACTGGCTCCACTCGCCTCCACTCAGCTACTGGCTCCACTCCATTTCCCTGGCTGAGAACCCCCCCCCCGTATGCCACCATGGGCTGCTCTGCTGCAGACCAAGCCAGCACCGGAGCTGATTGCCTCAAGTGTCTCCTGCAATTTCCCTGCAATTGCCCAGGAAATCATTCCTCCCTCAAATGTGGATGATCTCAGATGATATTTAGGAGATCAAATGACCTGCATGAAGGCCTTGGGTCTTTGCAAGGTCCCTACTTCTTAGCAGTGCACTAACAAAGCAGTTTCGCTTCTAGTCTCTCTTTAGAGGTGTTTACTAGAGGTCTGGTCTCTGAAAACAGGTGTTTACATTCTGGACAGAAACAAAACCCAGGTCACACACCTCGGGCTTTTGGAAGGCGGAAATGATAAAAAATGCTACAAAAAGTCTCACTGCTTTTGCTTATGAGTTTTACTATACAGCACTATGTGCACATCTAAATGTGGAATAATTGATCAGCTTCTTTTCCCCACAGAGGCCCCAGGTGGTAAAAAACCCCCACTGCTAGTGAAATACTAGAAAATGGAGCAGAGAAGCTTAGTTTGTTCAACTTAGTCCAAGTTATTGTCTGTCCTAATCCCAAGGCTTGACTTTTCTACTTGGTGTAGGTGACTAGCCTTTCTTAGTACAGTCTCAAGGACGTGGAGCTCTGCCCACATTCCCCTACCCAACAGGACATGTGAGATGCAATAAAACTTGCAGGCCTCCAAGATCAAATTCCAGGGCACAGGAGAGCAAACTGGAGTTTGCTCACTGCTAAGCAGTGCAGTGAACCAGAGGAGGTCCTCATTATCCTTCTCTCCTCTCAGTTCTCATTTCAAATCTCCATAAGTGTCAGTTCATATCTTTACCTTTTTTTGACATGATAAAAGAGTCTTAGCAGTTTCACTGGCAAGATTTTAGTTATAATATTTAATTCTTAATTTCTTTTCTTTGCCAGCAATTGTCTATGATCCTTTAAAATTTGTTTTCTGTTTAGATTTGTTTAAACAACTTTCTTTTGCAAACTGGATTCATTTCTTCATCTTTGCATTGAAAAGAGAGCTGTGCCAGGCCCCTGTGTGTCTTGAGATTTGTTCTGAAGTATCCCACAGATGAATTAATTTGCCAGCCAGAAGCCTTCAATGACTACATGGACATAAGAGCTTTCCTCAGCCAGCTGGCATGAGAGAGAGAAACATTCCGGAAGAGCTTCTTGCCTCCAAACTTGCCCAGTGCTCCCACCCCCACTTCACCAAACAAATAGCTTTTGCAGTATGACTGGAAGTACATCAAATTGAGACTATTTTGAACCAAGGGAAAGGAATAAATTCCAGACTCCTGGGGCCTCAATTGAGAATATGCAGCTGTCAGAGCTCTTTCTCATTGTAAGGGAAGGATCCAGACCAGACTCTGCCATTGGACACAGCTGTAGCAGTATTGTATTTTGTGGATTTCTCTGCAGTATTTGCTTTGAGCACTTTGTTGGGCATTTGCTATTCAGAGGGTGGTACTCAGGATGAATGAACTGGTCTCTTTTTCCTTTTCTACAGTAAAGATTATGCTTTGGCTGCAGCTATAAAGGCCAACTTTAGAAGGAAGTGGGATGCATCCCACTGATGCTCAGACTTACAAATGAGCTCAAGAAATTCTGAACTGGAGTAGGTGTTGGTGTTTATTTTTGTTTTCTTATTGTCTAGTAAAATGAAGGAAATCTGCATGCGTTCAAATAATTCGATGCTTTGACTGGGCTGTGAAGGCTGCCTCTAGACTTGTGTTCAATTAATCACATGGACTGTGACCAGGGTGAAAGTCTGGCTCCTGCAGTTAACACCAAACTTCCAATTGATTTTGAAAGGCTAACCTCAGAGTTTGAGCAAAGGTCAAATTTCCTCTGGCAGGGAAGATAGGAAGGCTACTACTTCTGTAATTTTACCTAGCTGGTGGTGATATTGTGGCTGCATCTGAGCTTTACATTGTACTCCAAGACTAGGGTTACATTTCAGAAAACACTCTACAACTGCGAGATATATCGTGCATAGCCCTTTTTCCATATGAACACATTCAATGTATGGTTGCTCTTGATCTCCATTTTCTATGGCTATTTCTCACAGTTACTCTTCCTATCCTTAACAACCACTCACGTCAGCAGGACAGGTTCACATAAACATCTGTAACTACTTTTCAGATAACATTTTAGCTATCTCCAAGGCTCTCTGTAACAGATGTAGTTGGATCTTGATAGTGTAAAGCTTTCAGAAAAAAAGATGCTACCACACGATAACTACAACACCTCATGTTATAGACTAAGAAATCAGATTTTCCAAAAGATCAGTTTTTACCCTGATGCTGCAATTCCAAGTTTTGCCTTATTTTTACTTCACTTTTGGTTAGACCATTCTTTCATTAGCTTGCACAAACCCTGCACAAAACCTCATCCTTCCCAGGGTAAAATGGCTTCAAGGCTTCAAGCAACTACCTGATTCTGGCTACAGTAAATGCAAAAGATAGTGAATTAAGCAATCATATAGATTTACCAAATGCTAACCATAGCTCCGGGGGACCTTATCTCATTGTAAACACATTGCAGCTTGGCTCACTTTCATTGAGGGGTAAGCTGCTGTGCAGTCATCTTCAGGTAAGAGCAGTCAAATGGAAAGTTACAGTGCAATAAGTAGGCTTCTGAGATATTCACAGGAGCAAATTTCGAAGGTAGCCATGCTGTGGTACTGTATGGTATAGCTATATTGCATGGTATCAGTAGCAGAATGGTTCCACTATAGACAGTAGTATTTCAACCATATGACTGCACTGCAGGAAATTTCACTCATAAAATCTTTGGCTTCAAATACCCACTTGAGCTGGACATAGGAATATCTCTTATTAGGGTCTGGCCACCTGACACAGTTAATTGATTTAGAAGATGCACTGGCTTCAGTTGTTCTGTTTAGTTGACTGTTCTCCATTATTTTTGGTTTGTTTTGATTGCCTAAATGTTTCTCACAAGACTGAAGCATTTCATTTTTGCTTCGCTGAGTGAAAAACTGACTGGAGGGCCAGGTCCAAAGAGTTGTGGTGAATGGAGTTAAATCCGTTTGGCGGCTGGTCACAAGTGATGTTCCCCAGGGCTCAGTATTGGGGACGTTTCTCTTTAATATCTTTATCAACGACCTGGACAAGAGTGCACCCTCAGTAAGTTTCTTGCTTGAGGGTAGGATGGCTCTACAGAGAGATCTGGACAGGTTGGATCGATGGGCCAAGGTTAACGGTATGAGGTTCAACAAAGGCCAAGTGCTGCATCCTGCACTTGGGTCACAACAACCCCATGCAGTGCTACAACCTTGGGGAAGAGTGGCTGGAAAGCTGCCCGGCAGGAAAGGACCTGTTCAACACCCAGCTGAATATGAGACAGCAGTGTTCCCAGGTGGCTGAGAAGGCCAACAGTATCCTGGCCTGTGTCAGGAATAGTGTGGCCAGCAGGACTAAGGACGTGATTGCCCTGTTGCACTCATCACTGGTGAGGCCCCACCTTGAGTACCGTGTTCAGTTTTAGCCCCTTCACTACAATAAAGGAATTGAGGTTCTGGAGCGTGTCTAGAAAAGGCCAACAAAGCTGGTGAGGGGTCTAGAGAACAAGTCTTATGAGGAGAGGCTGAGGGAACTGGGATTGTTTAGTGTGGAGAAAAGGAGGCTGAGGGGAGACCTTATCCCTCTCTACAACTACCTGAAAGGAGGTTGTAGCAAGGTGGGCGTCAGTCTCTTCTGCCAAGTAACAAGTGCTAAAACAAGAGGAAATGGCCTCAAGTTGCTCCAGGTGAGGTTTAGATTGTATCTTAGGAAAAATTTCTTCACAGAAATCAAACATTGGAACAAGCTGCCCAGGGAAGTGGCTGAACCACCATCCTTGGTGTGTACTTAAAAGACAGGTGGATGTGATGCTTAGAGACATGATTTAGTGGTGTTTTTGGCAGTGTTAGGTTGATGGTTGGACTCAATGATCTTAAAGGTCCGTTCAAACCTATACGATTCTATGATTCTGTGATAGTGAATGCTGATCTTTGTATGTTTATCTGTACAAATGAAGTTTCCTTCCAAAAATTATTTGGTTTTCCTGGATTCAGAAAATAAAATAATCATAAGTATACAGAAATTGTTCAAATGCTTGTTTGTGATGGAAATTAAAGCAAAGACTTTTTCTCAAGATTTTTCTTTTGGTTACCTGTCCCACAAGCTAAGATCTGAAAAAAAAATCACTTATTTGAAGGCTGCCTTTTTGTTAAGTGATAGAGAGGTGATAGAGATTGTTTAGGACTCAGACAGAAAGCTCTTTTCTTTTTTTACCTTCTTCTTCCCCGAAGTCATATGCCACCACATACCATGGTGCTGTGAGATTCTTTTGTCAGTGAGGTGCAGTTTCTGCTGTTGAGGACATGGGTGTCCCTCACACCAGTGTCTGTGGAGGGGTTTAGACAGGATCTCTCCTGACCAGACTGTGTTTGGAGATGATGGAGCCTCTCTCACTTCCTGAGATCCCATATTCCAGCTGAATTGCACGCTCACCCTCTTGCTCTGTGCAGGGGAGCCCGCACTAACTTCAGCAGGCAACAGAGTCACTCCACCATGGAGCTCGGCCAGGAGCATGCCTCTAGTTCCCTGTTTCCTTTGTCATTGGAGTCACTGCAGCTGACATGACATACAGCTGGCTTGGTGCATATTTATAGGTACTACCGTAGTGTCTGTGCATCTCCCACTAATATTCCAAATGGGATTTACACATCCCCATGGATGCTCTAAATGGCTTCATGACCCCACAGTGACTGCCAGGGACCCGGTGTATTGGTGATCTACTGCAGAAGGAGCCTAAGACATGAAAAAGTACCACTCTGTCTAGTAAATACATGCATTTAATAGAGGGCTTTATGGAGATTGCTGCCTCTCGGTTGTCAACACCACCCTAGCCAGAATAACTGCAAGAGGTTTAGGTGGCTTGGAAAGGTGAATGTTACAGAGCTGGGGCTCAGGCTAAGAGTGAGGGACCCACATGTGGGGTTAGGGGAGGAAGGATGAGGAATCTAGTTTGTTCTAATAGTATTTTATCAATTATTATTCCTATGTGGATGTTGGAATGTTACTTTAGATTTGAAGCTGCAAGCATTTCAGATCAGATTCCAGTTGTACTGAATTGTTCTTTTATTGTTTGACTTCAGCTATAGGCAGTAATAGGAAATTTGGACCTGCAGGATGAAACTCCAACACACATTGTCCCAAGCCCTCTCATTGCATATTGTAAGAATTATTTAGCTATTTGACTCCTATATGTCAGTCTTTTCTAGCACTAAGCATTCAGATGGATAGGATGAAAACTGCCTTAGATTTTAAATTGCTTTTGAACAACTTTTCAAGGTTTAATAATAGCAAGTGTCAGCTCTTGCACTGTTGTGTAGTCATTAGAGGACATTTCTGCAGAGACAAAATTAGCTTTCTATAACAAACCCAAGAGCAACATTTGAATTATGCTTATGCTCACCAGTAAAAATGTCTATTTTTGAACCGCTTTCCACACTCAGTCCCCTTGTTCCCACAGCCTCACTTTCTATCTTTCTGCTTTATTTGGAAAGTGTTTCTTCCAGACTGTTCCTCGTGGTGTTTTATAGTTTAGCTTTTTGTTTCTGCCGCTGTGATTCCCTGAAACTTCTGTGTTTTTTTAAATGAATATGTCATTGTGCCTAAATTAGATAAATGGTTTTTTTTTCCTCACTGCTGTGATCATCTCAGCATATGGATCTTTTTTTAATTGTTTCATTTTGGGCAGTGTCTCCCACTTGGGTGCTTTCCATTGGGGCAACATAAAGCTGTCATTGGAGGCATTCAGTACACCTCATTTGAATGTGCTTTGCATTTTCTTTATAACATGTCTATTAAGTCTGTGTGTGATGTGTGGCTTTGAACCACTACCCATTTGTTTTAATAGCTTGAGGAGGAACGGGCACTCAGGCAGGCATCAGTCTCAGGTGAGTTGATGCCTGTAGGGCCATACAGCAGAGCTCATATTAGTAGCACAAGTGCTAGGGGACTGCACGCTCCCAAATCTCCAAGCCCCATTAGCTGTCCTTCCCTGCCTGTACCAGGGTATTCAAGACTCCTATCAGTGCTGACATTTCCCGACTCTTCTGCTTTAGAGATGGAAAGATTGCAGAAATGAAATTCCTGGACTACACATGGCATTACCAAGAAAAGGAGCTACCTCCTGCACCTTCTCACCTGCCCTGGCAGCCCAGCTCTATTTCCCATGCCTCTGATGTTATCCACAACTTCCCCTCTCTGTCTCTCCAAAATTACCTGCATCATAGGATCATAGAATCATAGAATGGTTTAGCTTGGAAGCGACCTTGAAGATCATCGAGTTCCAACCCCCCTGCCATGGGCAGGGACAGCTTCCACTAGACCAGGTTGCTCAAAGCCCCATCCAGCCTGGCCTTAAATACCTCCAGGGATGGGGCCTCAACAGCTTCTCTGGGCAACCTGTTCCCGTGCCTTACCACCCTTAAAGTGAAAAATTTCTTCCTAATATTTAATCTAAATCATACTCTTGTTTTTTTTTTTTCTTTTTTCCTTTCCCAGAATTTTTATATGATACTCCAGGCTTCTGTGTGTAATTGTAAACAAAAGGGATTACTGTCAGTCTGTGATCTCAGTTCTGTACTGCTGGGGCACAATTCATACTCTCCAGTTAAGACATTGTTGATTTAAATATTTTCCCATATGTTTAACACTAACAAATCATGGTTATGTGGCTGATGTCCATTAAAAACTTCCATAAATTCTTGTCTGATTAATATTTTCCAATCATAGTACAATGACAGTTCAGTAAAAAAACTTGGTTCTCAGTCACATCAGTTATACCTTTTTCTGTGATTTTATTTCTTTTTCACTCTTTGTGATTGGGATGTTATTGAATCCAGCACAACAAAAGCAAAATATAAATTAAGCCCAGTAATTTTCATTACATTCCTTTTCCAGATGGATTCTGAGAGGTTTTGGAAGACCTTAATCCAGAATATGTGAACAAAGCCTACAGAATGTAATAGTGATAGACCCAGTAGAGTTTTATAAACCTAAGGATAAAAACTGTGTCTTTTGTATTGGGATTTTTTGAACCAGCCTATTGAATTTGAGAGCAGGGATCAATTTTTTTTTATTAAATTCTACACAGGCTAAATAAAAACCTATAAAAAGATATCACTTTATATTAAATTCTGAAATTTTCACCTTTAATCATTTATTGTTTGGTGGCTACTTGATTAAATATGATGCTGACACAACTTCTTTTCAATGTGACTGGTGGAAAATGTCTGCATCACGGCAGAAATCAACATCTGTCATCCATTTCATTCCATACTTGTCCTTTCAAGAATCTGCTTGTTTGTGCCACTCAGTATGTTGGGTTTTTTTTTAATCTCCTTAGACTGTACATTGCAAAAAGAAAGGTCTGTTTTTCAGTTTGTGGATATGCAGTGAGTAGCTCAATGGTTCCCTGGCAAATTTAAGATGTTATTGCAATAATAAGTGATAATAATGTTTTTAAATTAAAGTTTTTCCTATTTTTTTTTACATTGTTTCTTCTTACACATATATCTGGTATCTTTAATCCTTTCTAAGTTTCATGTTGCACACAGTGTGCAAACATACCATATGATAGGTCTTACTACGTTGGGTCACATATGAAGAGATACAAGTGTACATAGAGATCTCTCTGTACTGGCAGTTCTAACTGCTCTTTTATTTGCTTTATAAATGTGTGTATTTTATTTTGCCTTCTTCCCTGTCTTCTGCAAGTAGTGGTCTGGCTTATTTCTATTCAATGCGTTTTAATTTGCTTGAATATCTCATTAGGGTTTCCACCATATGTGGGAACAGGTGGGAAGTGGAAGCCACTGTTTGATACCATTTCCAACCTTATGTTAGAAAGGCTGGGGCTAGATCAAGATGCAGATGTCGATTACCTCTCTAAGTGCAGGCTAAGTTGGAAAGACACAGCAGGAGGAGGAGGGGCAGGGTAAAGGATAATTTAGTTCCCCTGGAGAGATCTCTCAAGGCATCAGCTCCCAACAGAGAAGGGACTGTTTGCAACCTAGCCCACTGGGCACCTGAACATGTGACACATTGCCATCCCCTCACTCTGGCTTTCTCCTTGGCTTTAAATGCAGAGGCCAGAGAGGTAAAGCAAATGCTTTGCATGGAAACTTTTGGCTGCTTCAGGGCATGAAAAGGAGGCTCTCAATGAGACTCCCCCTCTC
Source organism: Anarhynchus alexandrinus (assembly GCA_008711295.1). Taxonomy (NCBI): domain Eukaryota; kingdom Metazoa; phylum Chordata; class Aves; order Charadriiformes; family Charadriidae; genus Anarhynchus; species Anarhynchus alexandrinus. Next base: position 2,079,307 of record VUYV01000146.1, on the reverse strand, counting down.
CCTGCCATATATTACATTTACTGGATGAAGCCCAGACAGGGGAGTCCTATACCAGGAGACATCTGCAGTGTGCATTTGGGTATCTGTGTCTTCCTGGGGGATTTTTATATAAGAATGAATATTTGTTTATTCCGTTGTCTTATCTGAAGCCTTTCCATGGTAAAGTTCAACCATGTTCAAGGTGATGGCAGGCCAAAAGGAAAGCATTTTCTTAGTAAGCTGCTAGGAAACACTTCTAGAAGTGCTGTTCTTCATAAGCAATCAAGTCATAATTACTGAGAATGTGTTTCCATATCCCCTGAGAAATCAATCTCCAAAGACAATTGGTGTTTGCACTGAGCTGAAATTCAAATCCCCTATTTCTCACGGTCATCCTAGAGGTGGGCCAGATGTGCAATGTGACACTGGAGCACCCATTTTATAGTTTTCCAAATGTAGCTCTAGATGCAGAAGTCGAAGTATTCCCTCTGCTCACCTCCTTCCACAGCCCAGACTTGATTTCTTCTGTGTCCTTTCTGTCTTAGAGAACATCTGTACTATGTCTTTGGTCATGGTATGTCTAGTAGTCTTTAGTCAGGTGTCTCACACATTAAAGTCATGATCTTTAGTGAATAGAAAAGAAAATGTGTTAATAAATGGATTGCTCTGAAAATAAATCAAGAAAAACTAAGCCATAGAAGCTGTTTGTATTTGACTTAAATGCTAGTCCTGTTTAGAAAGATGTGGTAAGTCTCACTAATTTGGTTTCCATACTTAGTTCAATATAATGAGCTTGAAGTAAATTCTAAAAGAAAAAGCACATAATTAATTTCCAAAGACAGCTATGCCTCATTATTCTTTAAGCCTTGCACTGCCCAGTGTAAATGACCACTGGAGATCCAGGAAAACAGTGAATCTGTCCTATTACGCCCTGTAGTAATTATAACTACTAGTAAATGCTATAAGGTGAATGAAGCAACTTGCCTCAAGAAAGACAGGATGAATGCAACATTTGCTACTTTACTTTTGGTATGTATGTACATTTTTAATACTTCCTACATTTAGTCTCATGCAATAATCAGGCCTAGGATGGGACCATGAAGAATGGCAGGCAGTGGAGGTGTTCCCTCCATGCTGCCAAGCTGGGGTGGCTCAGACTGCAGGTGTGCCAGAATGTGACAGACTCAGATGAAGCATTTTTAAGCAGTGCTTTCTTCCAGTGTTAGTATTTGAAACTGATAGTTAGCAAAATGTCATGAGAAGTGTCAACATGACAGGCCATGCACCCCTGTGCCTGTCTCTATTGTCCTGGTTCACAGCACAGGGAGAGGGTAACACTCTTGTACAGAGTGCACTCTGTGCACTCTCCATAGCGTACACATCTTCATGCCATTATTGTCCTTGGGCTCTGCTGAGAAGGTGCTTGAGGTTGGGTGATGTTATCTGATATGGAAGAGAGGACATCATGGGGTTAATATGTAGTATTGATCATTGCTTTCTCAGAATGGAGTCAATCAAGTATTAATCAGCTCCAAGGGTAGATCAGCCCCTTTTTTGCCTAATTAAATTAGCAATTAGAGTTTACACCATAGTTACTACTTTACTGTTCACCTACGTCTCCTATTTGATATAGTCCTGTTAAAGGACTAAATTTTTCTCTCTCAAATTTAACTGCCCTTGAGCCACCCTAAGCAAATACTTTGCCCAGGAATTAAAAAACAGTGTCTATATTATAAGTCAGGAGTTTGATTTCAGTGCAGGATGATTAAAGTGAAATTGGACTGGAAAGAGGAGTCAAGAAAGCAGAAATTCTTTTCATCATTAGAAAGAGCATTCAAAAAATAATTCCTTGTGTGCTTCCTCCACTACAGGGCTCTTTCCTTCCAAATTTAGTAATGTGTTAAAATTTCCAAAGGTAAGGGAAAAATGGTGGAAGTAATGCATTTCCCAACATTTAAATAGTACCTCCGAGTACATGTAGTGCAAAGGAACGGTCTCATCCAAAAATTCCACCATATTTATCTTTTTTTCAGTACCTTTGTTCTCAGCAAAGACAAGTATTTAAATACTTGCTGCAGGCCTTAGTTTGCATGGCTAAAGATACACAGGGAAAATAACAGCAAGAAACTTTTTACAACTTATAGAAAGACACACGCTTGTTTGCATGACCAAACGTTGTGTGGGATAGTTTATTTGCAAAGAAGGCCCTATACAATGTCAGTATATATGGCAATAGAATAAGAACACTTCAATGCATGGCATCACTTGATCAATAAATGTGTGCAGAGACATTGGGCGAATGCCAGCTTTTCAGCTGGCTGCTAATATAAAGAGGTATAATTTATGCATTGGAGTTCCCCAAAGGTCACATGTAATGGCCCAAAGACATAAATTAGAAACCTCAGCTAATAAAGAGACTGTTTAGTTAAGGCAGAGGTCCAGTTTTCAGAGTTAAAAAATTATTCTGGTTTCATTTACCATGAAAGGAATTTGGAGATGACAGGAAGGGCAGCTGATGATGGATAATGATACAGATACATGGAGAAGAAGGCAAAAAATGTTTACGTTGTAACAGGAGAATGGATTAAAAGAACAAGTTGTTGTTTTTCCTCTGCCTGTTCCAATATAAGAGGAAGATATAGGTTTTATTAAATTAAGGAGTACTGATCTAATTTTCCTTGCTTAGAAATCAAGTTCAGGAAAATATTGCTGAATATTGCATGGAGCATGAATATTGGATGAAAAGTGAGAAGGACTTGCAGTTGTACAGTCAGGTTAGTCTCTGACTGGTTATCTCACTCTAGATGGAAATTTTGCCATAGAAGTCTCTGTAGCTGCAGTTACTAATATAGCTCCCCACCCCCTGCCCTCCCACATTGAAGCCGTGCAATGTTACACATAACATTTCTGATATTAGTAATTTGTTGATTGGATGCTTTTACTGGCTATTATCACATAAAAGAAATATAGACATTAAATTGAATGCTTATATATAAAAAATCCTCCCTCAATTGCTATGTACAACACCTGGGAGGAGGGATGAGAAAACTTTGTGCTCAATGATTTCCTTTTTGGGGGTTTATATTGCGCTTAAACAAACCAAACGGTTATGCAACCTGGAAAGTATTACATTTCAGGAAGTCTGGAGCTCTCAAAGTGTTACCCAGCCATGAGGCACCACTGCTAAACTATTTAAATGTTTCTCATGGGTCTCCTTTTATGGAGATCAGGCAACACAGGCAGAAGTTTAAAAAAACCTCAACAAAAAGCAAACCACCCCAAAATCAATTTCCCCCCCCCAAAAAAAACAAACAAACAAACAAAACAAAAAAAAACCCACAAAAACAAACAGAAGAGCTATGGCAACATGAAGTAGCATTATGATAAATCGGTGACTTTGAAGGAATCAAGCACATTCTTTAAAGCCTTGCAGGCCTGTACTAATAAGCTTCAGACTTTTTTAACCATTTGATTATATGAAGAAGGGACATATACACATAGACTTACTATAGATACTGTGAATACAGTGAAGGAGGGATGATTCAGCTCGTATCAGAAGACTTTATAAAAAGTATAATTCTAGATAGGACAATAGAAATTAAATCCTCATTCACAAGAGGAAGGAAAACACATTTTAAAAAATCTGATTTCTAAGCAGAATAAGCTGAATGTCATTTTTGCTTTGTTGCACGTGTGAGCAGCATTTTTCCATCAGACCAAACACATCCTTTCAGACTGCTAAGATCTGTTGTAGCATCATTTTTCTCAGCTGTTTTGAAGCAGGACATCCCCCTTCCCTCCACATGCACACACACACTTCACACCTGCTGCCTTCCAAGAAAAAACTGCTTCTGCCTTGACATATCAGCCAGGATAAGGTATTTTGTATGCATATCTGTAAGGAAATTGAAAGATCTTTCTTTTATTTTCTTAACAGGTTCATCACAGCTCCAGATAGGACTACAAATCTGTGTTGTTTTTCTCCAGAGACCTCTTTTTGAGTGTGTTTGAAAAGTCTTTTAGGGGATTTTGCAAGCCAAGCACAGAACAGTGATAAGGCAATTTGATGGAATACAATGACATCTCAGTTTAAATAAGTTTTCATAGAGCAAGCACAGAATCAGTTGTCTTAAGGATCTGTACAAGTTCCCTTCAAAGAAGGACTGCTTTGTCCAGAACTGTGTATGAACTCAGGAAAAAATGGACACACTGCTTATAGCTGCAGGGGTCTCAGCTTTCTTAGTTTTCTTTCCACAATTTAAATATCCACTGAAACAGGTACTTTACAGGGCCTTACATGAATACATGGCTAATAGAAGACACAGATTTCCCTGGCATTTAGAATGGTGGTATACATGTAGGGTTATATTGTTAAAGTCTGTTGTTTTAAGTCTTATTACTGTGAGACCTTGTAACTGTTCAGCAACAAGGCTAGAGAAAATACCACAGCTTTAAAAGAGAGATAATGAAAGAAAGTCAATATACTGCTATTAGTGAAGCTCCCTAGCCTTGAGCAAATGGATCACTTCTCTATATATTTTGATTTTGATACAGAGAGATACAAAATTGACTAAACAGTGAGTATTCGCAAAGCAAAGGTTTGGAGACTAAAATGAAAATAAAGTATTTTACAGAACAAAATAATAAGGTTACCTTCAATTATTCCAGAATTAAGAAAAGATGGTGATTACGGGATGCATGAATCTTGACCATTCTGATTAGTGTAGCTAGTCAGTGTTTCAAGTACTTCCACAATCCTGAAAGATAAATAAGGCATCAGGTTGGCTCTAGATTTACATTTTTCACTGAGTGCCAGGGGAAGGCTTCCCCAGTCAGTGCCCATGTGCATATAAATAGCTGTATTTGGAAAGATGGGACCACAAATAGAGAGTGCCCAGTCTCCCACTGTTCCCAAATCTTCCTCTTACTAATGGACCCGTACCTCACTATGCATTCTTGCCCTTTCCAAGTACAGCATGTTTGATTAATCTTGCCACTTATTAGTTGCTACCATTTTACCTCACAGAATAGGATAATCCCCATGATAATTAGCTGCTCCAGTGCCTTGCCCTAAATGATCCCCTGCAGTGTTTTATCATCATTAATTGGTAAAATGCTTTAGATCTTCCTCAAAAGAAAAGAAAACTGATGCATGGAGTCTCAGTCTGTCAGCAGAAGGCCAGCCAGGTCAATCTTCTGCTCTGCATGATAGGGCCCTGAAGCATTTTTCCTGTGAGCTTGACACTCAGTGTGGAGAGGAAGCTTTTGTACATATTTGCCCTGGCTTTTTTTGCATATCCTATTTGCTCAGTAATACCAAGTTTAAGAAAATACAGATACTAAAACATGTTCCATCAAAGAAAAATTAATTTCTTTTTCTAGAATACTTGGAATACTATTATCTTATTAGTAGCTTCTGTAATTATAGCAAAAGAGCTCTTCACTGTACTTCACTGGTATAAAGAAGGAATAATCATCACAACTGGACTATCCAATAAGTAAAATAGTTAAGGGGCTGGGAGTGTGGTACTTTCACAGGCAGGGGGATACCAGAAGTGCTAATTGTGGTGACACCAATACTGTCAAGCTGTATTTGTAAACAGAGGGGTCCAGGTCCAGCTCTGATTGAGCACCAAAGCCTCTTGCCAGTGTTGGAGATGGTATGACACTGCTCACAAAGACCCCAGGGACAGCACCGTTATTTCTATGTATCCCAGTGCCAGGTTTCTGTTCAGTTGTTGCTTGACCACAATTGTCCTTTTTCTCTATTGTATGTCACCCTTAAATCCTTTCTTGTTTCTGATTTGGATAAATATCACTTTCTTTCTACAAAGCATTGTTGCCAAAACAGCACAAATATAATTCTTCATCTAATAAACCAACTTTTTTCCCCTTAGCTTTCATCTTGTTCCATAATCTTTTCTCTGCACTCTACCCTGCGTGTTCTGATTACTGTTGCTTGCTGTAGGCTTTTACTATTGAGTCATGCTTCAGCCCTTGTATTTGGCACAGTTCCTTGTTTCTTTACTGCCAAACATCTTCACAGTTCTCTTTCAGAAAGTTTAATCCAAATAAATAAATTTTGCTCCTATGCGAAACTTTATTTTCATCTTTACAAACTCCCTTTTCTTCCTGTACTCAGCTATAGTATCTTTAGGGTCAGGAGCATGTGAGAGATGGCTTTATGTTCAATTAGTGTATGCAACTGGGCTTTGCTAAGCTATACATGGTATTTCTGCTTAGTCTAGTCTGGTCTAAGAGATGGTCCATCATGGTGTGAGTGACTACTTGAGCAGACACAGATGAGGTTTATGTTCTCGTGAAGGTGCTGTCTGTCTTCTCAGGCAGGCTGTGAGCCACTGCCAATATCAAAACCACTGAGGAGGAGGATCACAGGTGAAAGGGAAGAGCAAAATTTCTTTGCCAAATGGTAGTTTTCTCAACAAAGAGAGATTGGCGTTAGCAAAAACGCACTTCTTTTTTTCTGCCAATGAGATGACACTGATAATTTGTCATTTGGCAAAGCTAATATCTGATAATAAGGGATGTCAAGATTTGAGGCAAACTGAGTGAAGATTAAAGAAGTATCCTGGGGAGGACACATGAGTTTTTGCCTTCTTATTATTTAAGAGGATCCTGTTACTTACCGACAACAGTTCACCTATAAACCATAATGCTAAACGACATTTCTATGTAAATTCCTTCACTGCACTTGATCAGGTGAAAAAACTCTCATACCACTGGTTTCTCTGGAAACCATGGCACACTGGCTTTCCCTAAAGGATCTGTAAATCTGGCTCTCATGTTATATATTGATGAACTGCTGTTATTATTTACATCAGTCATTGTTCAATAGAACTGGGCCGTGTGGAAAGTACTTTGGATTCATTGTTCAACAGTGGACTACTGATCTATTTTAGCTTAAGAATAAAATAAAACATATTTCCTATGAAATGCAAATCTGAGAAGCCAAGAACTCTCTCTAACCATGAAGATTCCTTTTTTTTTTTCCTTTTTCCTTTTTTTCTTTAAATTCCTGCTCACCAAGACTTCAAAGTCAGGAATATGAAGAGGAAGACAACTATACTGTTACCACAGCAGTAAAATGGTACCATCGTTGTGTATTCTCTTTGAGAAGACACTCTCTGTTTGAGCCATGTCCTGTCATTCAGTCTGGCTCTTTGTGTGAGTATCAGTTAAATCACCAGTCTGCAGCATGAACCTAACATGTTCTAAAACTCGCAGTAGGAACCCAAACAAAAGAATAAGCACACATAAGCCTCTCCAAGGTTACATATTGCTGAAAATGCTTCCAGTATAGGAAATGACATATGAGATGCATATCCTATATGCATCCTGTATGCATATGAGAAAAGCTTTTCTTCTTAGCTTTTCCTGTATAGAATCAGTAAAATGCTCTAAGGAGCAACTTGACTTGGTGTAGGATGCTGGAGAACTTGTTTCTGAGGAGTAGGAGTTCATGCACAGGCAGCAGTGTCCTGGAGTGTGTGTCTTTTGTCTCCAAATCCATCTTCCAGACTTGTGAGGGAAAGTGTGCCAGCTGTTCAGGCTGTGATTCAAGCCCACAAGATGATAACATGCTGTTGTACACCTCTCAATCAACAGGCCCAATATATCTCTCCGTGAAGGAGGAATAAACATAAAGGCATCTATATTTTATGGAAGATTTGACATGAGACACCATAAGGTAGTGATATTATTATATTAATATTTACCAGGAGTAGAAACCTGGCTCTGCTGAAGTCAAGTGGAGGATTTGTCATTGACTTCAGTGGAGTCATGACTTAATCCTTATGAACCTTGTCCTGTCAAATTGTTAGTGAAATATACCCAGTGTGGAAAGCCAGTACTAGATGTAGACACCAGCCCAATTTTTAAAATAACTATGAAACTGGGATTTGAGTCCTTTCCAAAACTCCTTTTGAAGAGAACACTAGTTCTTAGGATGACCACTTGAAGATCAGCCACCTGGTGAGAGTTTTCTGGAGGAAATGCCACTAAACAATTAAAAAAGTAAATTATTTCCTACCTTAAAATACATGAAAAAGATTATGTTAATGTCTGGAAGAAATGAACAAATCTTTTAAAAACAACTCACCCAAATAAATTAGTAGAGAGAGTTTATTTGCAGAAAAAAACCACCAAACCACAACCCCCCAAAACACTTTCTATGACATTTGAAGAGGCAGAAAAAGCTTTTTTTTCCTGTCAATATACCCATATTTCTATCTTTCCAGTGTTAGCACTTACTGAAAATATTATTCACATATTTTCTTTATTAAAAATTATACTACAACTCTTGATACTTGACACAAGAAAACTATTTGACAAAGTTGATTTTTTAAAATTCAATTTGAAAAAATTTCTTTCAGACAGAAGAGAAGCCCTCTCCCTCTCATAAAAGTGTTTTAAATACAGGGTCTTCCTGTAGGAAAAATTTTCTGGTGAAGAATGAGTTCTTTTGTCTACCATAGGCCTGAACCTGAGGAAAAACTTTCTAGCTGAAACATGGGCAGTTATATCATTCTGGTGCCTGCCATAACAACGTTCAGAGTTATAGGAAAGGAACAGAAATTCAAGCCATGCTGTTGCGTGCAAGTTTATGGATTAGCTGGGGCATATGTTATAGGAACAGATGAAGTCTTGGGAGAAAATATTCTTCAATGATGAAGAATGAGCCTGTGGTTCAAGTGCTGGGAATTATATGTGTACCCTGGCTCTGCCAGAGACTTCCTGTGTGTTCTTGGAGAAGTTTCTCATCCACACTGGGCTTTAGATCATCTTCTGTGAAATGCGAATAATGACTATTCTTCTCTGCATCCTTTCCTCTATTTAATCTAATTATTTTCCAATCCATGCATGTAATTTACTTCATGCACACCCACATTCACATTCGCCATTCACATTTGCAATTCACATTCACAATCCTACTTGCTTCATTCCTTCTCTAATTTAAAGAGTAGTCTGGAGAGAAACTGTGACACTTTCCTTCTATTGACAGAGTCACAGACATGACTAAAGACTTCGTATTTAACTTTTTTTTTCCTTAACAAATCCATTTTGATGAAACATGCATCAAGAGGTCTGGTTGTATCCCATTATATTTCACTCCTGTTGGTTTTGGTTTAGTGCACACATCATAAACTCTTAATGAGAGCTTTTACTTATTATTTAATGTGATAACTGTTCCCATGGTTCTGTACTTTGCCCAGGTGGAAGACTGTGCTTGGCAGCCTTACAGAGGGTTGGGACAGAAGTAAAGGGGGAGCCTTTACTTCTGTGCTCTTGGAGAGCATTTCTGAGTGGGTTTAGTGAGAAACAGCCATCATTCCTACTTGCTGCCAGGGAGGACTAACAACCCTTTTCTGAGCTTCCTTTCAGTATTGGAAACTTGTCTCTTGTCTCTTACTCAGGTCATCTCCTTTGTATGTTTGGCATTAAAATAATTTTCCATCTTTTTTCCATAATTTTCCTTTCCAAAGGCAATATCTGGTGGGCTGGCAGGACATTTCAAGTGCTTATTTAGTCACAACCCTAGGTGGGCATTTTAAGTGAGTATGTTTTAAACAAAGGCCTTGCCAGTGTGCAGAATTCCAAACAGTCTAACTGCCCTTCCCGGCGCATGACTAGATTTTCTAAAAACAAGCCAATGTCTACAAGCAACATATAAGAGAAGGTATTTGCTGACAACTGTGCCACCCAGGTGGTGACTACCTCAACTGAGAGCTTCCCTCATGCAAGAGCCCACATCAGCAGGAGCAGCAGGGTGCCAGTGTAAGTGAGCTTTCCGTCCCAGTCATTAGAGCTCCTCAAAATAGATAAGCACCATGTTTGATGACAATAAGCATTAAAGGTCCAGCCCCAGCCCTATGTATTTTGCTTAATGTGTAGCTTTAAGATTTTGCTTTGAAACAATAACACACTTCAACTTTTTATTTCATATAGATGTAAGATGACTGGGAAGTAAATTTATATTTTGGGTATTAATTTTTTGACTTTTCAAGTTGCTCTTAAATATTTCCTATTCTGTTCTCCTAAAGTATTTACAGACAGCTTTTGGATAGATCAATACAGGTCTAGTCTGTCAAAAGAGTGGCTTATCTGTGAAGACAGAGAGAAAGGGGACAGATGTTTTTGAGAGGGCAGTAGTAGGGGGTTATATTAGAGGTATTTAAAACCAAAAGAAAAAATCCTAATGCCTGCCTCTTTTCAACATCCCTTAAGCCCAAAGAAAAGCTGATGAAAAGGTAAAATTTCACTTGAATAAAATCCCAGATTCAATCAGCATTGTGCCTTTCAGTGGTTTCAACAGCAGTCTGGTTTAATTTTTCTGTTACAATGTTTCAACTTCAAGGAGTTTTTGCTACATATTCTTTTTTAGAATAACTGAAAAATAATAACCCTCTTTACACATTAGTAATATTTGGATTCAGAGTGGAATTTTCACAACTTTAAAATCAGGGAAAATATTTATTTGTTTTAATGTGCAAGTGGTACAATGGCATACCATGCTTTAACATGCATACAGAAGGCAACAGCTCTCCAGAAGTGACCTACCACATTTCGTATGATGCTTTAAACTGCATACAGTATAGGATAAGGCATTGTGCCTTGCCCTGCTTTATGAAACATTTTTTAGTGGTGAGTTCCTTTTGTCCTTCTTAGTCATGAGATACACAGAAAAGGCCAAGTGATTAATCTGAACCTAGCTCTTCGACATCTTAGGCTGTTCTGCTGAGCATTCATCCTTCTCTTTAGTCTGTAAGTCTGACTGTCTCCAGTGGAATTTATAAACAGCTGTAACATTGGTCAAAAGATTTACTCCTCCAGTTCATTTCTCTCTGAGTGGACAGACATGAACTCTAGCAATGGTACCCTGTATGGCATACAAACCTCTCTCCAAATGAGTATATATCACTGGTGACTAATAAGAAATGGCATCTCATAGCCTAAAATAGCCATCATACATTATAAGAATGATCTTACTGAATGACCTGTCAGGAACTTGTATAATGCAGCTAGATAGAAAATATATTAATTGCGCAAGGATGCCAAATGGTGAGAACAGGCTGCTCAACAATCAAAGCAAGCGCAGGAACCTTTGGAAAAAGTCACAGATTGTAATTTGGACTGAAGCAAATCTGCTGAAATCTATGCATCTATATAGCATATCAAAGGCTTTCCTTAGATGTCTAGTCTGTACAAGACTGAGCCTACTCAATGGCTAAAATACATGTGAAAGCTGCTAAAGTACCTTTAAAGATTTTAGCATCTTAGAGAAACCAAGAACTGATGGTGCCAAGGGGATTATTCCAAGCCACTTCTCCACTTTAACCCACAGATGGTTCAATCTTTTTCCTGTGAGTCATGCGCTGTCGCCTTTGTCTGGAAAGTGGAAAGTGAATGGTTCAGTAGTGATACTCAAAAAAGATATTTTGAGACTAGAGGGCTATTTAAGACACATGAAAGTTTTGCTGCCTCATGGGACCACTGAAAAGTGCTTCCTGGTTTGACAGGATCCTACATGTTATATCTCAATGTGTCTTAATACAGAGGGTCACAGCCTCAACTAGATCTTGAGAAGCTTGTGAAGTCCCAGCTGTTGCACCCCTTGTGCTCCTGTTGTGGCTAGCCATAGCCAGGATAACTGCTGAGAGATGTTTTTCTGACTCTGTGTACTCATTTTCCTTCTGAGCAGTAACTTGGAAAAAGAGAAGACTGGTTTTAATTGGCATTGAAAGAAGAAAATAAAAACAGATTAAATGCTTGAAGCAAGCTGGCCCATTTATAAAATTCAATCCTTTCAACTCTTTCTAATCTATAGACACAGATTCTTAAAAATGAATAGCTTACTTTTGTAACAGATGAGTGGTCAAATGTATTCATTGTTGGCATAAATCTGCTGTTGTTAAAATCAGTAGTAAGAACTCCTATTGACTTCATCTAGACCAGAGATCGAGCAGTACTAAATGCTTGTGGAAAAATTGTCTTGAAAATAATGAAAAAATAGATGAAAGTAGAGAAGTTTGAGTACACATTTTTATTATAAGAAGTTTATTAGCGTTGCTGCACCAGCAACTAGACAAAATAGGAAAAATAAATAGTTCACTGGTTTAAAGAGAGAACATATTTGTGATCTTACCTTCTCAGTTGGCTTTGTAGTATGCGTTTCCAACCACAAAATCTTAGTGCAGGATTTTGAACAAGACTGACAAGTTGGATATGACCTTCAGTCTCACAAAAATCAAAGCAGTAAAATTTGCTGGATGAGAGTGAACTTACTGCTGAATTCTTGCAGCTTGTAGGAGATTCTTACTGGACACTAGTGCCCAGGCCAAGAGAGGACTGAAGCAGTGGGCAGCTGAAGCGCAATTCCTCTGTGCCAACACATCACCATAAAGTAATGCAGTTTAACACTGAAATATCATGAAATAAAACAGTTGCTAAGCAGAAATATTTCACTTTAGACCAAAGCAGTCTAAAGCAAAATACTTTATTCCAAGCTACATAGCACTGGATAAAATCAACAAAGCTAAAATACACTTTTTCTATGAGGAAATAATATGGTAGAAAATTTCTGACCTGCCCTCTCTCTTATATCAGTATTCCTACCCTATATAGAACCTGTTCTTAATATGTTAGGATACTGAAAACTCACAGGAGAAATTTGTAACCCCTTGGGAGGGGCCTTTGAAATGTTTTAAAACTCAGGCCTGTGCTTGAAGAAGTTAAAGAAATTCTGTTTGCATCAGACCTCTTATCCAGCAGCAGTTGTGTTAGAGCAAGTCAGTTCCCCGCCCCGCCAGCTCTAGTTTCCCAGCCATGCATGAGGTGACTCTGACAATTCTCAAGGCAGGCAAGGATACAAGGCCACTGAAGCACATTTTTTTCCAGTATGAGACAGATGGCACCACTCCCTGGTTTAGTCTGTTTTTCCATAGGCCATTTTTTGTTATGTAAAGATAGGAAACAGGTTGTGAAAGCTTAGATTCATCTGGCTCCATACAGGTTGGCTAATTCTTAATCTCTATGTGACGTGTTTTTACAAGTTTCTGAAAAACTTCCTTTTTTACAGTGCAAGAAAAACAAAATTAAGGTAAATACCATGAAATATGTAACTGGAAGTGGACTTTGTTTCTAATTAACATGCAAGAAGGGGAAGCAGGAGATTAAGAGTTCTGATCAGATTTCTGCTTTATCACTGGCATTAGTGGATGTAATCAAAAGGGAAAATCATGCAAGATTTGGAGCATCATCCTGTTTTCAGTGCAGTCACTGGTCGTTTTATCACCCATTTCTTTGGATAAGATTCCTGGCCCTTAGCCCTTTCAGTTTTGTTGTATAGAAGCTTAGACATGCTTTTAATCATTTAATTATCCTTTTCTGAATTAGCTTTAATGTTTTTCCTATTTATTTGTACTAAAGAAATTACAACTGTGCTTTCAAGTGCTTAAGTGCTGTCTGGATGGGTGGTCTTATTCTTCTTAAAAGACAAAAGCATTGAAAAAAACATCAAGTCCTGACATTAATTAGCTATTTATGGCTTCTTATTAAATGTCAAGTTGTCATTTAGTGTAGCCTATATAGCTTAAAAAAATATAGTTTGTGTTATAAAGTAGACCCAGATTATATGGGACTTACCTTATCCTCCCTGAAATTATTTCTTTCTGTATACAACTAGATGAAAGACTTTCAGCTGTAATTTTTCAGTATATTTTCATTTCTTTAAGTAAAAGGAGCCAAATAATTCTAGGCAGAAAACCAAATTACTGAAAAAATCATGGCTTACTGCATAGGCCTTCAGTGAGCCAAGGACTCCTTGTTCCTCAGTGGTCGGTACTGGGACCGGTGCTGTTTAACGTCTTTGTTGGTGACATGGATGTTGGGATGGAGTGCACCCTCAGCATGTTTGCCAATGACACCAAGCTGTGTAGAGCGGTCGACACGCTGGATGGGAGGGATGCCTTCCGGAGGGACCTGGACAGACTTGAGGGGTGGGCCCATGCGGACCTCATGAAGTTCAACCAGGCCAAGTGCAAGGTCCTGCATCTGGGCCAGGGCAATTCCATGCACAAATACAGGCTGGGTGGAGAATGGATGGAGAGCAGCCCTGAGGAGAAGGACTTGGGGGTGTTGGTTGATGAGAAGCTCAACATGAGCTGACAATGTGTGCTTGCAGCCCAGAAGGCCGAGCGTATTCTGGGCTGCATCAAAAGAAGCATGGCCAGCAGGTTGAGGGAGGTGATTCTGCCCCTCTGTTCCGCTCTTATGAGACCACACTGGGACTATTGTGTCCAGCTCTGGAGCCCTCAACATAAGAAGGACATGGACCTGTTGGAGAGAGTCCAGAGGAGGGCCACAAAGATGATCAGAGGCCTGGAGGGACCTCTTCTGTGAAGACAGGCTGAGAGAGTTGGGTTGTTCAGCCTGGAGAAGAGAAGACTCCAGGGAGACCTTATAGCAGCCTTCCAGTACCTAAAGGGAGCCTAAAGAAAGCTGGGGAGGGACTTTTTACGAGGGCATGTAGTGATAGGACAAGGGGGAATGGCTTGAAACTGGAAGAGGGGAGATTTAGAATAGATATTAGGAAAAAAAAATTCATTTTGACGGTGCTGAGGCACAGGAACAGGTTGCCAAGGGAAGTTGTGGATGCGCTATCCCTGCAAGTGTTCAAGGCCAGGTTGGATGGGGCTTTGAGTGACCTGGTCTAGTGGGAGGTGTCCCTGCCTATGGCAGGGGGGTTGGAACTAGATGGTCTTTAAGGTCCCTTCCAACCTAAACCATTCTACGACTCTATGAGATACTCTGTTTCAAAACGCTATAATTAGTAACTAATTAGATAAATTTAAGAAATAAACAATTTAACTTAAATATAAACTTTTGATGGTCAGAATGTTGAACATGAAAATGTAAGCCTGAGATTCTGTTCCCATCAATGGCAATCCAGAATGCACTAAAACAAGTGGAGTTCAAGTTCAGCTTCACACTTGCGCAAAATCAGTATTATACCCAAAGATCCCATTGCAAATACATAAACTGGACTCATTTGTAACAGTATCTATTCACTTTTTTTTTTTCTTAGATCTGAAAAAGACTTGAAGGTTCCAGTGAAACATCTCTGTGCTACACAATTTATTTATACATAAGGAAATGACAGTCCTTTCCCATAAACATTAGATTCTAACTATCTATACACATACCAATAGTTAAAATCTTTTAAACTAGTTTTTAATTTGGTGCTTAAATTAAGCAGATGCATTTGTTAAGTAAAACAGAATGTGAAAAAGGTTCAGAATAGTGTATTATAACCTGCAGGAACTGCCCACTTTGTGAAATGACATTGGGAAAATAGGGCTACAGTCCAGCTCCACAGTGGGGCTTACGGACTGACATGGGACTGTGACAGCTTCTAGGGGAGCAATTCATCTGCCTAAATACAGATGTCTAGTGCAGGTTAAGATGCACTTTCCCCCACAAAACAAAACAAAACAAAACAAACAACACTAAAAGCAGACGCTTCATTTGAAAATGAGATATGGACGTGCCCCTTACCCTTCCCCTCCTTTAGGTAAAAAGAAAAGGGTTAGCTCACACCTCCAAGGTGAGGAAGATCAGTTCAGGTTCCTCAGTGGGGCACAGTAATTCCAGGACCTACAGAATTAGTAACTGATTGGAGACTCCAGTGCAGATATATTTTGTGCTGGTTTTCTAGAAGTCTTTGCAAGTGTCTGTCAGAATTCTTAATGCTGGCATCGAGGCATAACATAAGGTCCTATTTACATCCTTCTTATATAAGTATTTGTATATATTTCCTGATACAAACCTATCTTGATCGATCTGTTTCATCTTGTAATAGTCCCTGCCCAGTTATATTAGCTATGGGTGAAAATAAAACTGGCTCTTACAGCACTTTGGTTACTTGACTGGCTCCCAGGCTTGGAGCTTGTTCTGAAGATTTCAGGAGCAATCTGTTTTTTCTTCATATAAGAAACTGTAAGATGCATTGTCTGGCAGCCTTCATGGTCCAGGTCAAGCCCATACCACCTTCTACACATTTACATAGGATGGAGACATACAATTGCAATATGGTGGTTGAACTAAAGCATTGCCTTTTGGCTCAGCTGGGATACCTGAATTTGCATGCTTTTTGATCAATGACAAGTGCAAAGCAAACACATTATCTTAAGTCTTAGTGTCTAGAGGGCTAAAAGCTCAGACACAGGTGCAGGCTTCTGCCAGTAGTAAATCATTAAGCTGGGATATAATATTAATAAATATTAAAAACCCAAAGCATTTACTGAAAGCACGAAACAGGAGCTGATTCATAAAAGTATTGAAGGTAACAAAAACACCTCTATTTTTTAGATGTGATTTCACTGGGTAAAAACCTGGCTGGATGGCCAGGTCCAAAGAGTTGTGGGGAATGGAGTTAAATCCAGTTTGCAGCTGATCACAAGTGGTGTTCCCAGGGCTCAGTATTGCAGCCAGTTCTGTTTAATACCAATGATCTGGACGAGGGGATTGAGTGCACCCTCAGTAAGTTTGCAGATGACACCGCGTAGTGTGGGAGTATTGATCTGCTGGAGAGATCCCTCTTCAGAGGGATCTGGATAGCCTGGATCAATTGGCTGAGGCCAATTGTATGTACCTAGTAGTTTCCTCATCAAAGAGGTCTCAGTGGAATCTCTTTTTAAATGCTATGGTCTTACCTCTCCCCCCAACTCCCCTCCTCCCCCCCACCAAAAAAAAGCACCCAAACAAAACTTCCAGATGTACAAAAGTACATTTTTTCAACACGACAGGGTTGGATTTGCTGTTCCAAATTTTGACATGGTCTTTTATTTTAAATGCTCTTCAAATAACATTTTGCAACAATTTTTGATGTATTTATTCAAGTATAGAAGATAAACTTGGATGGATAAATGCAATGGTAAATTAAGTTAGATATTATAATGGGAAAACACAGTTTCTTATGCAGTAATTTTGACTGAACTTTAATCTACTAACTAAATCCATCTTAAATAAAATAAAACTACTAAAATAAAACAAAAGTTTGCTGCCATAATCATGCCTTTTTATCCCATCCTTTACCCCACACCTCCTCTCTTTGTCAATTTGTATTGCAAGCTTTTGAGGACTAGCTACTTTGCAGGGTTAGCCCACTGCCTAGCATTAACAGCCTTCATCCTGACTTGCTGCTTGGACATCGTTTTAATGCACAGGATTAATAATGTGTGGTTACGAGAAAAGTGTCTCCTGAACAAATTTTGCCGTATTTAGATTTATTGTCATTCTGTTTAGGTATTTATATATGTTTTGCATTATCCATAACTTAACACTAATAAAGGGATGAATTCCGCCTTTAATAATGTTAACCTGATAACACGACTTTTTCAGGCATGAGAATAAGATTGTACAAACTGAGTCTCTTACAGCAAGCAGCTATGCCATATATATATTTTCATTTTCCATTCATGTTCACATCATCTGTGCTAGCAAAAGCATAGCATGTACTATCAGCTTCTGATATTTCTTGTGGAAAAATTATGAAAGCATAAATTCCAATTTCATATTCAGGAGAAAATGTGCATAAAAAAATCAAAGCAAGCTGTCTTTGGTTGATGTTAAATGCAGCTTTGCATAGTTGGTATGCTAAAAGAATGCTCAGGGAGGGGTTCTGCATATTGCCTTTCATAAGCTATATAACCTGTGGGAACTTTGTTTCTTTCCTCCTTACCATACAGAAGAAAGCCTCTCATAGCCATTCCCTATGATCACATCCCCTTGACTTTCATTCAAGCCATAGGATGCTGTATTTTTCCGTCTTTAACTTTTATATGGTAAAGTAGAGGAATTACGTCTTCTTCCCCCCTCCCTATTTTCTTCTTTCTAAATTCCAGACCTAATTCCAGCTTGGACTGCAGGGGATGTCCAGAAGGATGTTCAGGTCTGCCATTCAGGAGGCAATATGTCAGAGCTTAGTGATCTTGTTCTCCCTGCCAGAGAATCCCATGGATTTTTCACTTAGGATAGAAGAGGTCGATGGTTTCACTTTAGAAAAAACAATATCTAAATGTGAGGAGAAAGACAAAAACAGACATTGCTTTGAGTACTTAAACCCTCACTACTTCTTGTTCTCCTTGGGAGATTAAAAACTGTTTACGGTTTCTTGCAAATTAAGAACAGCTGCTTATAAGTATAAGGGCTTGTCCTGGTCATAACCCCTCCTCTACAAGTAATTTAAAAGGCAACAATGAATATTTGCATAGTTTGATGACCATTGTTCTGATACACTGTGTGTCTGTTAATAGTACATACTCTACTTGCTTCCTGTGAGATTTGACCTTGCAAAGCATTTATACAGATGAAAACAAGTATGTCATTTATTATTAAACCTTTCTATGATTGAGACTCAGGCCTTTGGGATATCTGTGCTTTTGTGTACTAAAAAGGCAAAAGTGACAGCTTTAGTTTTGCCTGAAGAACGTGACAAAGTAACACTGGTTCTTTCATTGGGCTCCAAGGTATTCTTGCAAAAGTGCATCATTCTTTTGTGAATTGTTATAATCTCTTTTTTTTTTTTTCTCTCTGAAATTATCGCCAGGTTTACCACACGAATCTTTTATAACTTGCTTTTGCTCATTCTGGTTCTGGGAGAAAGGAGGGGAATCTCTCTGGTGGTACTTTGTGGAGAAAAAAAGGTCTGCAAGTAAATTAGTTGATGATAGTATTGCAACATAGATCCGGTATGGCCAAGCATCTGCAAAATTAGATTCTTCCTGTGACCTGCTGGAAATTGCATTCCAACAGAACACCAGATGACGTGGTCATTTCTATAAACCAGAAGGCCTCACATCTTGTGTAGGTGTACCTCGAGTGTTGGCAAATGGGTTCTTTTAACTTCTGCTGTCTGCTTTTTATTTTTTTGCACTGGAGTGAATTTAACCTCAGCTGAAGACATAGCAGGAGAGGGCTTATTATTATGTGTATTACAATACAGGCAACAGCCAAAATTGCTATCACCTGGGCTCCAAGAAAACCTTTACTATTGCACAGATATGGGGGTGGCTTTCCACAGGTGGCCAGATGTCCCTGCTTGCTTCTCCAGCACACACTACACATCTCTAAGAACTAAGTGGAAAGGAAGGAAAGAGAACATCACACAGGTTATATTCTCTTCCTTTGGACTGTTCACTTCCTGTGCCTTTTGGGTGTGTTTACCATTCTTCCCCCCAGGTGCTGTATCATCCTTTACATAGGTGACCCCAAATGACTAATGTATTGTTCAATCCCACTATATTTACATACCTTCTGTACTGATGTGCCAAAGATCTCTTTCTGATTCTAAAGCTGCCAAGAGAGAAGAGCACAGCAAATGTTAAAGGCTATTTAGAGTAGCTTGTAGGAGATGTACTGAGATGAAAAAATAATCAGTAATTTATTACTTTTCCAGTGGGAAAAAATCCAGGTGTTGGCATGCTCTAATAGGAGTATATTTTGTCTACAGGACATTCACCTTCTGCTTTTTGGTTTAGTGGTTTGGGGTTAAGTGGAATGCTCAGCCAAACTACATCATAAACAATCTCTACATAGTGAATGTTGCCCAGTCTATCTTATGATGACTTAACTAATGTTCAGTTAGTCTGAACCTTACATCTGCATGTCTCATGGAGAACAAAACTCTGTCCTTTTATGTCCAGATCCGAAGCGGGAGAACTGGATTATGCTATCCTTACAAAGACAAAGGTAATTATGTGGGGAGGGTATACTCCGTATATCCCATCTTTCTAGTACTCCCTGAAAAAGCATTTTGTTCAACCTGCAGTAAGAAATAACCTGGAAGAGATGGAACTCCTCTCTGTAGGTCAGCCTCCACCTCCAAGCAGGAATACCTGGGTCCTGCTTCTGGCAGATGTTGATCTGATGTGTTTCTAAAGACTTCCAGTAGCCTCCCTTTCCCTGACAATCTAGTCCAGTCCAAGGTATCCTTATCAGTAGAAAATTTGTCCTAAAGGCTGATATCAATTTATGCTGCTGCTGCTTAAACCCATTTCTTCCTTGTTGTAATCCACTAGGGATGTGCAAAATGCATTATGCTCCTCCTTTGTCATCAGATGTATATGTGTTTAAAAATGCATGTGCCCCCTCCAAACTGTAAACTGCACACATAGAAAATAGCAGAAGATACATTTTTTCAGCCACTGAAGGCATGTAACCATGTGAACTAGATTCTTCTTTACACTGCCAAACAGTACGCTAGCTAGCATCCTCTTCTGTTTGATGTGTTCACAGAAGCTTTAGTTCATAAGTATATACACTAATGTTTATACACACTAATGGTAGGAGGACTGAGGTCTTAAGGAATAAGAAACTAGCAAAAAAGAAACCCTTTGAACCTGCTTCCCCTCATCCCCTCTCCACCTCACTTGTGCCACACAGACTTAAAAACTACTTTCAGATCCATAAGGATGCATCTTAATGGATTTGCAAGAATAACTACTCTTGTTTTTATAGAGTATTTTTTTCATTTGGAATTTTCAAAGTGTTGCAGAAACACTGATTAATTCAACTTGACTGTATTTACTGTGTGAGAGATACTGCAGTGTTATGCCAAATACACAAAATAGGAAATGAGACTAGACAGGTTCAATGCAAAATTTGGGATGATTAAAACTAAACATCTTAACAAGTGATCCCATTTCCATAAGGACTAAGCCCTCCTCAGTGGTACAAATTTTACAAGTATCTACTTATGGCCACTAATAAAACTGGTCAACTCTTGAAAAGGAAACAGTATACTTAAATACTTTTTTCTCATCTTTCACAATTAATTTTTTTGTTTACTATAGTTCTTGTTCTACTTTCCAAACACATTTTCAGAAAATAGTGTAAGAAGAGATGCATCAAGCCTATTTGCTGTAGACTTAGTGGCTTTATTACCTTCTTTAATTCATTTTACTTTGTTTAAATACAGGCATGCAGGAAAAACATAGTCTGTATTAACCATTGGAATGAACATAAGTCTTCGGTGGTTGACCCCAATCTATCTTTGATGACAACTGAACAAAGAAATACAAACTCACTTCCATATGTTGCTTAGTATTTGCACTCAACCAGATATCTAATCATTCTGAGAATCTGGTCATTCAGCATTGCAGGGAAACTTCAATGAGCTTTTGAGGGAACAAGGGGTGCAGGATGTGACCCCTAATGTGAAGCTTGCCAGAACAAAATTAGATGCATTAAGGAATTTATATGGACACTTGCAACTAACTCTACTTCCTCTTGGATCACGGTGGCATTCAACAAAATTAGTCTCTATGTCTTAGACCAGCTGATGAAAAAACTTTAAATCTTTCAAAATCTTAATTATTTCTTTGTTTTAGATCTAGACAGAGTCTGGCTGCAAAAACTTAGTTTCCCTATAACCAATGATTTTTAATCAGTCTTTTTACCCTTAAAATTTTAAGACAATAAAATATTCTGTACAAAGTTAGAAGGTAAAACTGACAAGTCCTACTGTGTGAGGACAAATGGTTACATTTCAAATTAAATGCTTAATAAAAGTAGGTAACTTTCTTTGGAATTTTGATTTGGGAACTACAATTCTGACTTTGGACTTTTTTTAGTTCAGCATTTTAACTTCTTATTTTTGGAGAGACTTTTCACTTTCATTGTCTTTACCACTTGGGATTAAAAAATCAAACCCAAAAGACAGTATCTGTGTCTGCTGAAGAAAACATACTTTGACACCCATCCCCAAGATTTATATTTTAAAATGTGGCACTTTTTTTGATGGAGATTTTTGAGCATGGTAGGGTTGGGGTTTTTTATTTGGAATTCAGGCAAATTTAGAAATTATGGATAGCCTGCATGAGATAGAAAACTCATTCTTCACATAGCCTGATTCATATACTTCTAGCATGTGGATCAGGCTCTCTTTCCTCCATCTCTCTTTCTAGGGAAGTGAAAGACACAGTTGAAGACTTGGCATCACACTGGGATTCATTTGAAGGTGGCAAAGTGTGGAGAGGGCAAGGCCCCTCTCAGCCTCTTTAGTTGTCACTTTTGAGAGGGGATCCGTGGCAAGAAAGAGTAACACAGACAAACTTGCTGCTATAATCCAAGGTGACTGAAAGCAGAGGAATAGTGGCTTTCAAAGGTTGCAGCCTTCACAGTTAATCAGACCCCATTGTTTGTGGCTTTTCTGCTGTCCACATCAAGGACCCTGCCTGACAGCTTTGCAAAAGAGACACATGAATGCACACACAAATTAAATTACCGGGATTGCTCCCACTGGAACTTACTTCAAGAGCAGCCTTACATACATGTGTAAACACTTGCAGTTTGGGGCCTGCAGTATAATGCATATACTTTGTCCATTGAAAGCTACTTTTGTTTTACTTTGAAATCTCACTTTTCTCTCCTTCCTCCTCTTGTGTATTTATTCTCATACATTTGTAAGACTTAATTAACAGTGCTGCTCTGGACCTGCATACCTTATCACCTGTTCAAAAACCCATGGGAGACCATAAAAGCTAAATTCCTTTGAGTAGAACCAAATATTTTTCCTTTAAAAATAACAGCATAAACATATTAAACACAGCTTTTTCTTTTTTCCTTTGGTGTAAGCAAGCAAATGTCTTTGGAAAGGGTGTTTTTGATCATACGTTCAGGAAAAAGGGTGTTTTTGATGATATGTTTAGGAGTGGGGAGGCAGCCTTGCAAGGGATACTTGGAGGGAGTAGCTTGTATAAACTGTCCCCAAGTCCTGCAGAGCCTCTCTTTGCACACGCTGTTTGGGTGTTTTGTTTTGTTGGGCCGAGATTGGCTGTGAGTAACAAAAGCCTGGCAAAGAGCAAGCCCAAGTCACCTGCCTGCTCCTGGAATGCGAAAAGCACCAGAAGGTGCGGGCAGCGAGGCTGGGGAGCAGTTCAAAAGCTTGGACACCAGGCAAATGAAAACATTACCACAGCTGAGGACCATTTCCTGGTATTTCAGTGCTGGTTTTTAGCAAGCAAGGGTAGGAGGGGGAAGGGTCTGGAAAATATTAAATTGGCCCCAGAGGGCATTTAAAAAAAAAATCTGGAATTTTGCAGACATTAACTGTCTGTTGCATGGCTGTGTGTTTTTCTTGGAAATCCAGCACAGTTATGTAACATGTTTGGGCTTTTTAAACTTTCCTTTCTTTTCAAAGTACCACCAGAGCTTTTGGCTAATATTTTCATCATTATAACAAAGTAAGTTTTAAGCATCTGTTCTTACTTTTCATGAATAGCTAAGCCAATTTAAGAACAAACACAAAACCTGAACAATTCTCATTCAGATCTGCATTTATGCAGAGGTTTGCCTTTTTCTTTCTGCTGTGTGAGTCCCACTGTAAAACGGCTTTTGACAAAAGATGATACTTTTAGCTTATTTAGTTTCAGGGTGAGGCTTTATTTGGGGTGGGAGAGTTAAGGACATAGCTATATGGGAAACTGTTTAAATGCTTTAGCATAGTCCCCTTTTCTTTCGAATCTTTCCAGGCACATATAGTGGGATTATAAAACACGTCTTCTCATTATGTTTCCCAGACATAGTGAAGTTGTTAAGTCTGCCACATCTGTCTGTCCTTTCTCGACCTCCCACATTTTTGGCTTGGGGTGAAAGAGCACTGTTTCCCCCATAATCAAATGGCAGAACAGGAAAGGGGTTATTTCTGCAGCTGAATAGCAGAGCACAATAAATGATATTTTTTCTGAAGCCTTTTAACACTGGCCCCTTTGGGGGGGAAATTCTTTTGGTTAGGTTTTATTTTGGGGGGTATTGAAAGGAGACGTTAATGGAGGTAGTGGATAGAGATAAGAGACCGACCAGAGTGTTTCTTTTTGACATGTGAAGTTTGTTCAGTTCTTTCTCCAAAACAATCCACAGGAATTAGTTTATTTGCACATGCTGGTTTCAGGTTGTGACCCAGGGTAATTACAGGTCTTGAATAAGTGGGTCATGGAAATTCAGTTTTTCATTCTTGGTGGGAACTACGTTCACACAGTTTTTTTCTAAATAAAGCTTACAACAGTTTTCAAAAGTATCTCAATAATAATGTTTTGACAACATAAAGTTGTCAAAAGTCTTGGGGAACTTTCCATTTCTGGCTTTAATGTACAGTTCACCCATATAAGTGTAAGGTGAGATTCAGGCTTATTTTATTCCACCTCCCTCATACTCATGCTGTATTCAGATCTGGAACCTTATTAGAATAGCCAGGGTATCAGCCCCACCATGGCAAAGCTCTTTAGTGCTATTGGCATAAAATCTTGCTGGTACCAGAGCCAATCAGTGTAATGTATAGTAATTTTTGTTGACAAAAATCTATGGGCCCTGATGGGAAGCACTCATAAGTGCTGAGGGAACTGGCAGATGTCATTGCAAAGCCACTGTCAATAATCTTTGCTCAATCATGGTGGCTAGGAGAAGTGCCCGAAGACTGGAGGAAAGAAAATATCACTCCTACCTTCAAGACAGGCAAAAGGAGGAGTCAGGGAACTACAAGCTGGTCAACCTCACCTTGATCCCTGGGAAGGTGGTGGAGCAGCTTATCCTGGAAACCATTTCCAGGCACATGAAGGACAAGAAACTCCTCGGGAGTAGTCAGCATGGCTTCACCAAGGGACAGTCATGCTTGACCAACCTGATAACATTCTACAATGAACTGATGCACCTGGTAGGTGAGGGGAGAGCAGTGGCTAGCATCTACTGGGCCTTCAGTAAGGCCTCTGACACTGTCTCCCATAACAGCCTAATAGCCCCTTAACCTGTTGCTGTAGGGGCTGGCTGAGCAGTGAGGTGGGTTGAAAACTGGCTGAATGGCTGGGCCCTGAGGGTCTAGTTGGAGGCTGGTGAGTAACACCTGGAGTACTGTGTCCAGTTCTGGGCTCCCCAGTACATGAGAGACATGGACACAATGGACAGAGTCCGGTGAAGAGCCACAAATATGATTAAGGGACTGGAGCATCTCTCCATTGAGGAAAGGCTGAGAGAGCTGGGACTGTTCAGCCTGGAAAAAAAAAAGGCACAGCAATGTGTATAACTGTGTATAAATACCTGAAGGGTGAGTGCAAAGACCGAGCCAGGCTCTTTTCCGTGGTGCCCAGTGACAGGACCAGAGGCAATGGGCACAAACTGAAACACGGGAGGTTCCCTCTGAACATCAGGAAACACTTTTTTACTGTGAGGGTGACTCAGCACTGTCACAGGTTGCCCAGAGAGGTGGTGGAGTCTCCATCCTTGGAGATATTCAAAAGCTGTCTGGATGTGGTCCTGGGCAACGGGCTCTAGATGGACCTGGTTGATCAAGGAGGTTGGACCAGATGACCTCCAGAGGTTCTTTCCAATCACTCTGTGATTCTGTGATAAGTTAGTATTTAATGATTATTATACTGAGTCTGGAAGTCACTCTGAAAATATTAAACTCGATAAACCTAATTTTCCCTCAACTCCGCATGCTTGTGTTCCTTCTCAGGAAAAAAAACAGCATTTTGGAAAAATTATCAACAGCAGTGCTGCTCTTGCACTGGTACCAGACTCAGGGCTTGTGACTGACACCAATGCATTACTCTGTTATTCCACCAGTGTCAGAGGGTCTAGGTACTGCTATGCATAGCTGAGGTATCATTTCACCTCCTCTAGAAGAGTACTTCGTTTCTTCAGTCTTTGGAACTGGACAGTACCTCTAAACTCCTTACCAAAAAGCAGTACTGTTTGTGCAGTCTTTGAAGAATGTGTAGTGTTACAGAAGAGCATATTCTCTCTTATCTTTGCTTGGCTCTTAGACTGTCATTTAAAGCACTGTGCATTAAATGCAATGTATTATTGCTCTCCCAAAACACTGTTGATTGAGTTCTGCTCAAAACTGGCATAGATTGAGCTATCCTATTTAATACTTTATTTTTTGTCAGCCCAAGAAGAATGAGCTGGCTGCCATTTTTCTTCTAAAACCATAATTTTTGTTATGCCCAGATAATCTGAGTAATAAGAAACAGCCTGTTAACACATACTGCTAAAGCTAATGGGAGTCTTTTTGCAGTCATACACTGGAATAACAAAACTGTTCCGTACAGAGGGAAGCTAAGTATTTGAAGAACAGAAGGCTGAGAATTGCACAACCTTGACAATATGTGCAAAATTTAGGAGCTGCTCCTGTTCCCACTGCAACAATGCTAAAAATCCACTGAGCAAAAGCTTTCAAAGGAAAGAATTTTGAATAACTTCTGTGCAATTTATTTTTTCTCTGTAGATGTTCCAACACAGAAGCAGGGACATAAAATTAATATAAATTTTGTGCTGCTCAGTAAAAATACAGGCACCACAAGGAAAATGTTCCTCTTGCCTGACTAATCCCTCTCCCACCAAGTAACTGGCTATAATTTCATTAATGACTCCAGCGCATTTCCTGGAGACTTAATGACAGACTTGATGCTAATACGCATAGCTTTGCCTCGGGCTGTGGTCATTATTCTCAAGGAAGTGATCTATGTCTTAGCCACAGTTAGTTAATTTGAAATCACTACACATCTGTGCATTTTTTGTTACTCCTTTCCCCACACTCCTTGGTCCTCCCCAACCTGGAGGGTTTTGCTAGTGACAAGGCATCTTTTTCAACTGCTAACAATTGTGGAGGAAGAAGGAGGGGGACAGAATAGTTAAGGAAACTCTTTCTTTCATTCCTATTTACTTAAATAATGATAGGTCATTAATGCTTGCCTGCCCTCCTGTTTCAGAAAAACACATTTACTACTTTCTTTAAAAAGACAACATTTTCATTGCAGGTACTGCGCTGGATCAGGTTTGTGGTAATGAGTCCCCCGGATTACCAATTAATGGAAGTTGAGAGCATTTGACTTGTCAAGGACAGGGTCACCACCTTGTGGAATCCATGGATAAAATTCCCTTCTAATTATGAACAAATAAACACTGAATATTTTTGCGTACAGGTGCCAGAGGCAAGGACTAATGCAGAAGGGAACTTGGCATTTGAGTCCCCAAATGCTCTTGGTTACCTCTGTTAAACACAGTTGTAACAAAGTTCTGTGATCTTTTTTGCAAGGTTAGCTGACAAGCTACCCAGCTGCATTTGAAGAATCTATATATGAAGGGAAGTGGTAGCACTAGTTAAGAAAGTTATAACCTTAGTTATCTACCAGCAGCATCACTCTCTGTCCCCTGCTAATTCTTGATTCTACTTTGATTTTGAGAAAACAAATACTGCTTTTTAAAAAATACCGGAATAAGCAGCAGAGCCATATGAAACATTGGCTTGATTAGTTAAGCTTTGCAAACCCTTTTTCACCTAGTCATATTTAGAGGATGACAGTAATTAAAAGTAGGGTCAAAGCACTAAAGCAATGGAAGTGATCATTCCAGTAAGGTAGAACAGTGAAAAGTCTTTCAGAAGGGGTTGACATTTCAACATTTATACCATTTCATTTCTGTCAATAGCCATTCCTATACTGTCAAAGTAGCAATACTGACTTAAGTTCTCTCCTCTTTGTGCCTTTTATTTGTGGATCAGTCAACAAGGACCAGATGAACTCCTGTTGGAGTGGATGACCCAGTACAACTGCCAGTTGGAGAAGTTGCTTTTGAAAAGTTCATAAAAGTCACCTTCACATATATGTTCCCATATTATGACTCCAGTCCATTTGGAATATTTCAAATACAGCTCATTAATCATGATTTGTGACTTCTCAAGGAAAAACTTACATGACAATATCAGACCTTCAAGTTATCTAAGAATAACTCTTCCTGTACAATGACCCTTTCTCCCTTAATCTGTTCCTTATCCTGCAGAAATAACCCATAACCCCATGTAGGCTACTCAGTGTATACCTGAACTCCTTCATGCACAAGATCAACAAGTGACTTACGTCACTTGAAGTCGAGTGCGTGGCATAATAGGGGCCAAGTACTCAATTACAACATCCAAATGGTACAAATAATAATAGTGTTAAAACCTATTTAATTATTTCTCCTTTTTAGCTGTATAAAATACATATTTTTTGACCTAAATCATAACATGCCAGATGTTATGACAACACAAATGCTCAGAAATGATTTCTCATCATTTCTGTTCCTTGAAGAAAACCAAAACTTATCGACCCAGTTCCTCCAAATCTATTTTAAGATGCCTCTGCTAGAGCACTGAAATTCAAATGTTTGGAAATAGGTAATGAACTCTCTCTGCTGTTCAGTTACAGACATCTTTTACAGCATGACAGTCAAGCAAATGTGTCTTGAACGTCTCAGGACATGCCAGAGGCAGGGAAGCACTGATTTATACTGTGTCCTTTTTTGGAGAGAAGGAAACTTGGAAACCCAAAGAGAAGACAGATGAAAGTTTTTTGCCCATGATCACTTAATTATAGTAGCAAGAGTTATCCAATGTTACACCCTTAGGTCTTGGTGGGAGCTACAAATTCTCAGCACTGTGCGTAAAGCAGCTGTGTCTTTCCTAAAGCTGGAGATATAAGAATTAAAACATGCAAAATTACAGCACATTTCTGCAAACTTAAATTATACGGGATAGTGAATGTCTTTGGCAAAGAGGGAAACAGAGCCCCTGTCTCCAGCTTACAGTACCATGCTTCCATCACATTGTTATCCTTGCTGCCCCTTAGCAGTACACATCCTCTTGCAGACAGGGAAAATAAGTTCTGTTGAAAAATAAAGGGAAATAATTAACAAACACAGGCAGGCAGATTACACAAAGAAGCAGGACATTCCTGTAGGTTCTCCCTTCTGGAACTATTTTCCAAGTCATTCTTGGTGTCAACTTTAAATATCAATTTTACTCTGTCAAGTTATTTGGGTACTATCAGCTCGCTTTAGTGATAGATTGCTGGAAAGCTCACTTCTTCTGCACAAAAGCAGCGCACCCTCGGAAGCAGACTGTTTTTCAGTTATTAGTTTCATTGTTATTGTATCCATACCACTCAGTGATCCAAAAAACCCTCCCACCAGGATAGGGAAGGCTAAGTTTCCTCAGCTGGAGACAGAGCTTTCGGCACCGGCGCTCTGATTTGTCGTCCTAGACCCGGAGGGGGCACGGTGTGGTCAGCTTGGGAGCCTGGTAACAAAAGGAGAAGCGGAGAGGGAAGGAGCTCGGAGAGCGGCCGACAGCCAGGGGAGCTTAGAGCGGCTGGGGAAGCCCAGCACCGGCTGCGCAGGGGCGGTGGGCTCATGGCTGCCGGCGGCGGGTGAGGAGCGGGCAGGGGGCAGAGTCCCGGGGCCGCGCTGGAGGCGAGGAGAGGCCGGCAGTGCCCCATGGGAGGCCGGGCGAGCCTGGCGTGCCGCGGGAGGGAGCTACGTCCCCTGCCCCGTCGCCGCTCGGCGCAAGAGGAGGCCGAGACGATGATTCAGGTACGCGGGATGCGCTCCTCAGCCCCGGCACGGAGGGGGCGGTGGGGCGGGTTTTGGCGCAGCTGGGGCCGCGGACACCCCCGCCAGGCTCGGCGCCGCCCCGCCGGGCTTGGCCGCGGGGCGCTGCCGGGAGCCCCGCTCCGCTCCGCACCGCCCGGGGCGGCGCGGGGTGTGCGTGGCAGCGGCAGCGCCCGCCTCTCTCCGCGGCGGCGAGGAAAGCGTAGGCGCGGGTGTGCGGGGCGGCGTCTCGGCGCCCTCCGTAACTCCTGGTGGGGGGTTCCTAGCGCCCAGGCTGAGCCCGGCGCAGCCCAGCCCTCTGCTCGGCCCCAGCGCGCGCAGGCGGCAGCTCGCGTTTTCCGCTGCCCCGGCTCGGTCACGGGTACTGAGCCCGCGGAGCTTGGTCAGCAGCGTGCTGCTCCCCTGTGACACTGGCCGCAGCTGGCACAGGCCGGAGTATGCGTTCGCCTTCCTATTTGTGTAAATATTCCCTTGTTACCTTTGAATATGCACCGAAATCACTTTTTGTTATGGAAAAGAAATGCCCGAAAATGAGGATGGGTTGATAATCCTGAAGTATAAATACCAACTTTTCACGGGTATGAAGGTTTGATCAACTTTAAATAATTCGGGCTTTAAATCCATTTGATCTCAGTGATGGATTCCCTTTGACTTTATGACTGTAGATGAAAACAGAAAAACTGCCAAAACAGCAGCCTCTCGGTAAAACTGCAAATATGAAGTACCAGAAACCTCTCTGGGGCATTAGTCTCAGCACCAGGCGGCTCATTCAAGCATCTCTATTTCTGGTTTGTTAAGCAAACCTCTGGATCTTTGAAGTTTCATGCACTTCCTTCTCAGTTACCTCTGAAAGCTTGATTCAACTACAGATTTTAATTAATTTTAAGCATATGTTTAAATGTTTTTGCTGACTTGTTCAGCACAATATAGCAGTCTCCTCCTCTTGTATGCTCGTGTGAGTAACGTCTTTCATTTCAAATCCCTTTTGAAAATATACCATTTGTGTTGAAACCTTTTAGGATTAGTTTCCCAGAAATTCATGAACAATACACCACACAATTAGTAAACTAAGAATATATATACTAAATAATCTTTACCAGTTTCAAGCTCCCTTTGACCATCTCATGTGCACGCTATCTGTGAAACCATCTCCATCACTCTTGTGTGTTTAACATTTCAAACTAAGCAGCGTGAAATAACCATTTTATTAAAAAAGGCTGCCAAAGAAATATCTGAGTGTATGTTTTCCTGCCAAAATTGCATTCCTCTGAGGTGTAAGATGGCCAGTGTATAGTTGTAGACAAGTGACTCATTTAAAGGCCTGAAATTTTTGCCTTCTGTCAGAACTAGAAGAAGGAACTTTATTGCATTTGAAAGCATATACAATGATCTCCAGTGATCTCTTGTCAAAGAAACATTAGCTTGTGACCTTAGGCAGAATATTAAACCTGAAAATCATAATGTTACAATGGAAAGAAAAATTATTGTAACAAACTGGTTTTTTTCAGGGCTTGATAAACATCAGTTTTCTAGTAACTGTTAGCTCCAGCACCATGAGTCCAATTTTTGAATCTTAATGGAGCATGCTTTACTAGAGAGATTATGCAGTGACTCCGTTGGCACCAGGACCCCAGTTTTGCCGGATGGTCTTGAAATGCATTAAGAAAATGTTCCATACTATATGACTTTGGGAGCAAAAGTCATGCCTTGTTCTCTTTTGCATGCTAGAACTTATATATAACTAGGACTTAATTAGGGATGGGTAGCCCTATTGCTCAGAAACAGAGTCAGACTGCTGTGGTACCTGTTCACCGTGAGAGTTTTGCCTCACTACACTTGGGTTCCTGCTTTTTTTTTGTGGCTACCTGGGGCTGCTAAAGTGAGAGTCTCGTGCTCTGAGGGCTCTCCAGCTAATGAATGTTATTAATATTGCTTAAGAGTAACTCCTTTTAAGCTAGATTTTTACTTCCAAGTTTGTTCTTGATTCTTCCTTTCCTCATTAAGATATCTTGAAGGGTCAAGTGAACCGAAGCATTGAACACAGGAGCAAGAGAACAAGCTAAATGATGTTAAACTCCTCTTTCTGTGACACTTAAAAGGACAGGGAGCAGGTAACACTAAGCAACAAGATAAAGAAATCTGGCAGTTGCCTTAGCACCAGTCTGCAGGGACTGCTGGGGTTAAGCAGAGCTTCACCACCCTCATACCAAGTTTCATGAAACTGATGGTCTGCATTTTTCCCTTATTATATATTAGTATAAATCAAGAGTTTCTTTGAAACCAGTTACATTTCATCAGTTTTAAATTAGTGTAGTGATAGAGGAAGCTGGGCCAGTAATTCTCAAAATATTGGTTATAAAATGAGTTCAAATGATGGAGTAGTCTACAAAGCTGGCATAGGCTCCAATTTATGCTGCTATTATGGAACAGGAAACATGTGGGCAGGATGTATTAATATCAGTGGCTTTATTTTACATCTGGAACATGAAAAAGGAGGCAACAAGCAACAACTTAAAATATGAGCTTTCTGTATTGTTGAATTTCTATTGATCTTTCTCTTCCAGCAAAAAGATATATAATTATACAATAGGCCATCTGAATTTATACTACTGGGTGGTTGAAATAGTTGTAATATTAGACATCCTGCCTCAGAATATGCCAAAAGGTTTTAAAACAAAGTTGAGGGGAAAATAGCATAAATTTAACTCTAGGAAGGTGTTTTAAAGAATGAGGGGGTTTGTTTGTTTTGTATTTTCAACAGGATGGGTAGATTTTTCTAGTATGAATACACTAGACAAGTATTTTTCTCTTGGAATCAATGGAATTAAGCTAACTTAAAATTGGCACTAATGCCACAGGTTTGCAGTTATGTTTTTTGGTTAGGACTTGTCCTCAGGCAGTTTCTCAGCTCTCTGTGAGGGGTTGCTGTGACAGTGACTATTGAATTCCCTGTTCAGTCTGGACTGAAGTTAGGACTGAATGCAAGCACCAGCCCTGACTCAGTTTCTGTAGGCAATCCTTCCTGAGCAGATCCCAATGTTACCTGAAATCCCATTGTCTTAATCTTTACTTTTTAACCATGACTTTAAATTTCTTTTTCTTTGTGTATAATATTGTAAAGGAGGTCAGATTCCCTGAACAATCTTTAGTGAGGTCAGACTTCTTAGACGAGCAATTCTTGGGATTATTTTTTTTTCTTTGAAGTTGAGCTTGGGAGATAGGAACTTGTTTGCATATAGTTTCTGATAATTTCAGTTCAAGGACTGGTGTTTTTACAGCTCATAACATTTTATGATAAAAAACACTTGTGTTTTGCATTACTGATATTCTCTTGAAAAAGAAAAAAGGTATGTCAGTCCTGCTCTGTTACATCAGCAAGCAAAAAAAGCAATAGTTAAAATGGAAGTGCAAAGTAAAGTAAATAAAGTAACATTTTTCAGAGTTGCTCATCAAATACATAAAAGACTTCATGTTTCCTGATCCTCAGTGTAATGCTTTTCCACTGAAGCGTATTACTTTTTAAGTAATGAGTTGTCACTTGTGCAAAGCCAGGAAAAAGGACAGTCCAAATGCATCTCTGTACTGTCTTCTCTGTACAGTAGGCTTCCTTATATCTTTGACTTTGGGAGAAAGTGTGCAAATGTGAAGATGCTACTCTACATCAGAGAGTAGTCTCCAATATTACATAGTCCATCATCTCCCTGCAGGAATATGCTGGCTTCTACTACTACTTCTACTGCTTATTTGTACAGATGGAAAGAATAAGAAGAAAAGTAGTTCTTCCAGGAAGAAAGATTTTAAAGGATTTTTGGATTGAATATGAAGCAAATAGCAGCATTGGCCCAAAATGGTCACAAGCTTATAAGTCTTTAGCATCATTTCCTTGTATTGTGTTATGCAACAAAAACGCTAGAATAAAACAAGAATCCTTAAGAATATTTTTTTTTTTGCCAGTGCTAGGTCCTCTGTGCAGATTGAAGGCCAAGATGATGACAACTGTGGAAGACCCAGCCAGTGGGGGCTAGTCAAATCCTATTCAAGAAGCTGATGAATCCTATGGGCCAATCACCCTTTTCTTAATAAATGTGTTCTTTCATCTAATGAATACATTCTGGAGGAAAGTGGCATCATTTTTATTATCGTATGTAGATAGGAAATCCCTTAGACTATGTATCTTGTTCCCACTCCATTATTATTATTTAAGCAGTCAGGTTAATACATGTAATGATGTCCCTGCTGCTAACATTATTTAGTACATGAGAATCTTGGGAAAAGTAGAAGCTAGCCTAATACAGACTGCATAACAGTATGCGACTGAGTTCTCTTCAAGGTCTTCAGCACAATGTCTGGTTCCTGAAGTGTAAGTTGTCTGTCGTATTTTTAATGACCAAAGAAAGGAAAAAGCTTTTCAAAAGCCTCAAGCAGGTTTAGCTGCTGTATCAGTTGGCTTTCCACGTAGTCTCAGACAGGTGAAGCACACTGAAACATAATGGCTATTACTAGAAAGAATTACATCTTCACTTCAGTATCCTGCCTTCTGTCTGACAGCTGTGATATGTCCTGTGGAAAATGGGCTGGATAGTTTTCAGTTATTTTAATCCAGTGGTTTTCAGCAAGAGGGAAGTAAAGTTTGGGGTTTTTTTTAGAAAAATAAATGCAGTTTCAAAACTTAAAAAAAATAATTTCTTAGAGGAACTGATAAGCAAAGAAGGATTTAAAACACTTTTTCCTTCCAGAAGAATATTAAATGAATAGTAGGACAGAGAAAGTTCCCAAATGGCTCTGTTACTGCCCTCAAGTGACCTCTGGTAAGATGATCAACTTTCCCATGAAACTTACAATAGAAAACAATTTTTTTTAGAATTTGTGGGTTACTTTGAGCATTGCTGTTGCTTTATAATTTCAGAATTGTTTCTTCCCGCAGACTATGAATGTTAAATTGTATTATTGTGAAAGAAAATTAGTTGTTTGTTCTGTTATTTTTTTTGTTTGGTTTGTTGTTGTTTTTTGGTTTGGTTGTTTGTTTGTTTGGTTTTTTCTTTTTAATCTAAATAGGAAAGTTTCCTGCATCTTGGACAGGCTTTGGTTATCCAGAAAACTGATAGAATAAAAGTCTCAGAGAACAGTGAGGGAGAAATGAATGTGTTGAATATAAGTAGAAACAATCTGCTTCAAATCTAGCTGTTTGAAAGCAAGGAGGTTACATAGTTTCAGTCACCCCACCATTTCATAAAGCTGGTTCTTTGCACAGACGGTTCAGATCACAATTCCATCACTGATACACATCCAAACCAATGATTAAATTATCATAATTGTTATTCAAAACATATGAGTTCTTTTATGATATGTGGAATGAGAGTCATGCTCCTCTTCCTATTTTGCCTTCATTTCAGCTGGTCCTTCCTCCTGACCTTGGGGCTGATGCAGATCCCATGGCCCTCCAACAGCAAAGAGACCTCCTGCTGCTTTTAATAAATGCTTGAGTAGCACTGGTGTCTGAGCAGTCCTGGCCTCTCTCATGAAAAAGTAGAACTTTAGCAGCATTTCCCTTCCTCCTCCACTCTGCTCTACTCATGTAGGAGGTTGAGGAATCATCATGAGTCTGCCATGGTTGAGTGTGTATTTAGCTCCAGTATCAGGGTTCTTCATTCAACAAAGCACTTGAACTTTGAGCAATTTTTTAAGCTTGTTCCTATACAATAAAATACTTACAGGCTCATGTGATCTTGACATCTCTAGAAATTGAAAATTAATTTTAAAGATGACTTAAGATATTTTACTGAATTAAAGTTTAGGAATGTTTAATTCCCTAGTGACCCATGGATGGTGCTGGTCATGATAAATTTCCCCCTCCTCCCCAAACATAGCAACACTTATCATTATGCCCCCTTATATTTTCCTCCGAAGCGATAACTACTTGATATTTCCTTTTGCGTTGTTGCATCATGTCAGATACCCTTACAAAAACAGCTTTCTTGCCCACTGCCCTCCTTTTTCCCCTAATGTGGGTGCATAGATCATTGGATGCTTGGGTGTGGAACTATCTGTGATGTATCCTGGTATAGATTTTCACTTGATTAATCCTGATGTTTCATACTTTAACATGCTTAGTTGTTTATGTATAATACAGGCCCTGGTTTAAATATCTGCAGTTGCTGAATGGGGGTCTGATTCTATGGCTCTTATAGCAACAAAACTTTCAGTGCTGAACCCAGCTCTTTATGGATCTCTTACAGCATTATAAGAGACTACTGGTGCAACATAAAACACATCATTAAGGTTTAAGAATCTTGATTCAGTCTCATACAAAGCTGATAATGACTGCTGAAGAACTCCAAGCAAGTGAAGATACCTCTTACCCAGGAAATAATTTATACGCAATATAGCACGTATGGGAGGGACCAAGGGAGGAAAAGCAGATTTAAGTTAGAAGCCAGCTAACAGCTTGCAAGAAACTCTGTAAGCTCATATGCTGTACTCCTGCTTTATTTATGTGAATTCCCACTATCTAGGTTTGACCATTAGAAAAAACACTATGGTATATAGTATATGACAAGACTGAGTCCCAGTGGCTGGATGTTGCAGCCACCTTCGTGTTGTGAATTCATTTTATGTGACCTGCCAATTTCTATAATTGATCACTTCTGGGAAAAACCTTTCCCCTCCACATGGCCAAAAAACCCTCAAATGTGAAGTGGCTGTCTCTTTAAAACAGATGAAGACAGCAGTGTGCTAACTTTTTGTTCTTTTCTCCTTCCAGCCTGCTCTGTTTTTAATACATAAAGAGCCAAAATAAGCGGAATTAGATTTTCCAGGTAGACATGACTTTGGCATGCTAACTCAAATAAACACAGTGGGAATGTAAAAAGTAAGCATGTGCCCAATGCTGAGTGTGGGCTAAGTGTTTCTCAGTGTGTGTGAGAGGTTGAGATTATTTTTGTCTTAGTTTGTGCCCTCTATAGTTCCTTGCAAGATGCTGGGGAGAGGAGTTTGACTCCGCTTCGTAACAACTGAAGGCTGCAAATGTGCTGTTTGGCAGCTCACCCATTTAGGACTTGAATAATGTTTTTGTCCTTAGAAAAAAGCATTAAAATAGTTCAGGTTTTCTTGCATATGTTGTCCAGCATTCTATGCAGTCTTTGCCCTACTATTTCACCAATTTCTGAGTCAGAAATTATTATTCTGTTTAACTGGTAGCTCATTTTTCTTGGAGAATTCCTATGGGGTGTTTTTATGAAACCCTGTTTTCTTTTTAAATGACCTGCCAATTGTAAGATCAAATGGGAAAGGAAATTTGACCTTGAAGGCACAGTGCAAATTTTATCACCGTAGAAGGACAGCAAGAATAAGTATGAGAATCACCTGAAATGTATATGTACACCTTTATGCATTATGTCTGAAACAATTACTTTAATTAAAAGTTCTGTTTGAAATCTGTTCAGATGATCACTGGGAATACCTCTACATTCAAAATTAGTAGCATATTGGAAATAAAACTTGTATGTAAAGTCCTAGATGTTCTTTTTCAAATGAAGCAAATGACAATCTCAAATGTCATTTGTAAGAAGTATGGAAATTTTTAAGTCATCATTTTGATTCCATTTTTGCAGTTTTTCTATTGTCTCTGTCACAACACAGCCCTTTTTCATCTTGGCTGTAATGAAATAAATGGAATGGTGAAAAGACACTGAACCAAAAAAACTTGTTAGTAGAGCCTGTAACAAATTTTCTTGCTTCAGGTTAACCATCAGTCAACACTGCTTTCTACAATAATGGGTACCTGTGTATTTGTTTTATTTTTATAAGGTCTTTGCAATTAAAGCCAAATACCACTGCCTTGTGGATCCTCCCTTTTGGATTAAGGGCATAAATAGCTGTTTCAGCTATCACAAATAACATAGATGTGAAATGTTTTAGAGAGTCAACTACAACTATTGTTTATCAGAGATGTTCCAGATCTGGAGAGAAAAAATTGAATGAAGCCAGAGCTAACTGAAGTGAATAGGTGCTCTCATTCATTCCTGGCCTGTTTCATTTTATAACACATACATAAAACTAAAGGAAGAAGTCTTTAGGATGATAGGGTAAGGTGAAGTTTATCTCAAAGTCTTTGAGATTCCTACTTATCAGCCATCCAGTACATTTTCTTGTAAGGACTCTTATCAAACCTCAAGAGCTCGCTATGGCATGGATGACCACTTCAAATCATGATGGTCAGGAGGTGGTTCAGTCTGGTATTTCTGAACTGGCTTTTGAAAACAGAGTTCATTCCCAAATCCCATGTGATAACCAACTTTGAGCATGCCTTTCTCCCTGACAATGCTGCCGTTAATCCACAGATTTGTCATGCCGCAGTACTTGGTTTGTAGATCTTCCCACTGGCCCTGGTCCATCTGGTCATGGAAGTTACTCCCTCTCTGGGGAAGGGCCAAGCCCTATTCTATTCTAGTTTTTTCTGGCTTCCAACCTCAGCCAGCTGGTAATATAAAGAGAGCTGATAATATGAGTGACCTTGAGGTGGCTTACTGTTTTCTAAAACCCTTTTGGACCCTATGGGCTTTAAGAAAAGTTGTTTATGTCCCAGATTCCCTTCAAGGTCACCAAAGCTAGGACTTCTCTGTCACTTCTTGGACACTTAAGTTATAATGATAACCCTAATTGCACCTTTACTCCCTGGATATGAATATAAGCAGTTTCTGTAGCATGAGTTTAGGTTTAAAAAAACCCAACTAATACATATCAAATGCACCCTCAGCAAGTTCGCAGACGACACTAAACTAGGGGGGCGTGTTGATCTGCTTGAGGGTAGATTGGCTCTGCAGAGGGATCTGGACAGGCTGGGCAGATGGGCTGAGGCCAATGGTATGAGGTTCAACAAGGCCAAGTGTCGGGTCCTGCACTTGGGTCACAACAACCCCATGCAGCGCTACAGACTGGGGGCAGAGTGGCTCGAAAGCTGCCCAGCGGAAAAGGACCTGGGGGTGTTGGTGGACAACCGGCTGAGTATGAGCCAGCAGTGTGCCCAGGCGGCCAAGAAGGCCAACACCATCCTGGCCTGCATCAGGAATAGTGTGGTGAGCCGGACTAGGGAAGTGATCATCCCCCTGTACTCGGCACTGGTGAGGCCTCACCTCGAGTACTGTGTTCAGTTTTGGGCACCTCACTACAAGAAGGACATTGAGGTGTTGGAGTGTGTCCAGAGAAGGGCTACTAAGCTGGTGAGGGGTCTGGAGGACAAACCTTATGAGGAACGACTGAGGGATCTGGGGTTGTTTAGCCTGGAGAAGAGGAGGCTGAGGGGAGACCTTATCACCCTCTACAACTACCTGAAAGGAGGTTTTAGAGAGATGGGAGCTGACCTCTTCTCCCTGGTGACAAGTGATAGGACAAGAGGAAACGGGTTCAAGTTATGTCAGGGCAGGTTTAGATTGGATATTAGGAAGTATTTTTTCACTGAAAGGGTTATTAAACATTGGAATAGGCTGCCCAGAGAGGTGGTGGATTCACCATCCCTGGAGGTGTTTAAGAAAAGGGTAGATGAGGTGCTTAGGGACATGGTTTAGAAGTGGGTGGGTGGTGTGGTTTTTTTTTGTTTTGTTTTGTTTTTTTTTTTCTTCAGGGTAGGTTAACGGTTGGACTTGATGATCTTAAAGGTCCCTTCCAACCTCACTAATTCTATGATTCTATGATTCTATATATTTTT
This sequence comes from Anarhynchus alexandrinus, assembly GCA_008711295.1. Classification (NCBI taxonomy): domain Eukaryota; kingdom Metazoa; phylum Chordata; class Aves; order Charadriiformes; family Charadriidae; genus Anarhynchus; species Anarhynchus alexandrinus. The sequence goes on along the minus strand of VUYV01000146.1, from coordinate 2,040,186 downwards.
ACAAAACACAGCACATAATCTGCATGTGTATGTGTGAGAGTATGTGTGAATGTATTCACATACCCACACTGGTTGTTATTCATATCTCAAGTCACTTGTGAACCCCAGAATGTATTTGACTACATGGCTAAACTGGTAGTGTATTAATTTTAAGTAATGCAACATAAAGCAATAAGTCATGATTATGATGGATCTAGGGCACACCACAGAGCTGTTCCTTTCCTTAGGTCATGATTTTTCACAGCTAAATTATGCCTTTATATATGCTGCCTTACACATGGTGTGAAGTCAGCCATTTTTTCAGCACCTGTGACACATAGAGCAAGATGTGTCTTTTTGGTTCCCATATAGATTTCAGGATGGAGGAACCAGGTTGGTTATGTTTTGACTGTGGGACTTGCAAGAGCTCTGTTAAACTGCTGCTTCCTGTTCTCACAACTAGCCCTTTCATACCTTCTGCCCAGAGAAGACTGTGATCCACAAACCTTCCCAGCTCTGACCTACCCCAAATGCATCTAAAGCTGTGGAGGCGTTAGCCCTCCATTACATGTCTGGCAGGAATGTGGAGCACAGCTTAGGGAAAATGGGCTGTTGCTTTTGGATATCCACCGTTATGAATACTTGCCATACTGTTTGACTGTGCCAGCAGGGCACCAAGCAGATGGCTGTATGTGACATTCAGGGAGAAAACGTGGAGAGAATTGGGGCAATATGTGGAAATACTACATATTCTTTCCTTTCTGTTAATTGATAGAGAGCTGCCAGTGATGAATCAGAGCTTGATGTCATAAACCACTTTTTATTTATCAAAAACAGTTGTAAGGGGGACAGAGAGCGAATGTGCTGTTCAGCATCTTGTTTCTGTTGCTCCCTGTTCTCTGTCATCCAGCTATAGAACACTAATGAAGAGCCTACTCCTAATGCTTTTTTTGTCAGTTATCCAAGCAATCAGAGCCAACAAATGCTTATTTAAAGTAATAGACTCTCAGAAACTAATGCAAGTTTGGGACTTGAAAGAGCAAAAGGTTTTCATTATTTTTTTAAAGCAAATGTCAAACATAAACTCTTTTTCATGTCCGTATAAGCCCAAAGGGCATGGAATGCCTGCTTCCTGCCAAATCTGGTATTAACTATAGCTATCACTTAGGGGGAAATTAAAACCATTTGGGTCTTTGTCCTTGAAGGCTCCCCATACAATTTATGAAGGCTGTCCATAGATTTATTGCAATGTCAGTTCATGGGTTTTCAGTGCATGTATTCAGTATGGTGCTTCAGCGACGGGCTGATCGTGTTGTGATCTTGAATGCAGGGCTTCATTTAAGCATATGCAGTGGCACCAGGACCTAGATGTGGGGGGGTGTGTGCGCACATGCATGTGCGAGAGAAAGATGATACAGAAGATGAGTGAGTTCAACCTCAGGATTTTGACCTGTATTTCATACAGCTGAAATCTTGGTGGGCAGTTAAACAAAGGGTTGTATTTTCAGCCTATCTTTAAGGTATTTGGAACAGTTTTTTCTTGCCTTTGTGCTTGAGCAGGGGAAAATGCTACTTTGTGCATGAGTGTTTTTGATGGGCACTGAATTATATTCACATGAAAATAATGATTATGAGTATAGCACTTCACTCAGCTCTTCCAGCTCCATGGCACCAGTGGCAATGCTAACTTGAGGAGGGCTGAAGTAGTGCAGAAAGAAGTCTGGTGACCGATCTGTTGCCCTGAGGTCCTGTGATTGTAAGTTGCCTAAGTAGGAGGAAGCTGAGGTTCACAGTTACTCTGACACAAAAGCATGTCTTCTGTTAACTGCTTCTGAGACATTTGACCCATAGCTTTTCCCTGAGTCAGTCCTAACTTATTTCCCATTGACTTCTGGGTAGTTTTAGTTGCATCAAGTGTGTCCCCACCTGGTAAAAGAAGAGAATCTGTTGGCTAAAACTGAATAAAAATTTCAGGATTTTAGGGTTTGTGGGTTGTGGTGTTTTAAAACGAATGATCTGAAGGCAAAAGCTGTACTGTTCTTCACTGTGGAACCATGTCAGAACAGTATTCAGGCTTTTCTTTCCTCAGCCCTCATTTGGAAAGAATTCCTATTTAGGAATGTGTTTACACATGTGGCATGAAGACTCTCAAGATGTGAGGATCTAGACAAAAGGAACACTGACAGAACCCCCAAAAAGAGTGATGGGGCAGCCTCTGTGTCATCACACCATGACACTGCTGTTTTCCCCACAGAAAAAGGAGCATGTTTTTAATGTAATGAATGCACTGAACATACATAAAAGGATAAATGGAAGAATACTGTTTTGAAAGCAAAAAGATGTTGTCCTTATTCGTCTTATTTCTCACTTGCAGTCCATCTTGAAAAGCCATTGATGTTAAATATTCATTATAAAATGTAGAATTAATTGACCAAATCAAGTGCTTAATTTCATTGTGGATGGCCCCCATCTTGAGAGGCAGTGGCTCTTCTAGAAGGGTAGAAGCTGAGCCTTAGGCAGCTCTGGCTGAGATTCCAGCAATGCTTGCTTATTCTTAGGTTTTGCAGCTCTGTTGAAGTTGTCAGTGTAACAGCATTGGAATGTCATTCAAAAACTTAGCAAACCTGAAATGGTTTCAGTAATGTTGGAGGGCATTAGATGGGAAAATGAATTATGTGGAACTCACCAGAGAACAGTATTTTCAGTTTAAATTGTTTTAAACTCCTTTTAATTCCAACTTAAATAAAGTTAGCTGCAAAGGACTGACTCACAAGAGTTAAAAATATAATCTTAACTTTTTGCTGAAACATGGTGAGAATGAGAAAACAGGATGAGAATGATTAACCTTGCTACAGGATTGCACACAAAATACTTTCAAGTGGTAGCTGTTATGAAATACACTGTGGATTTAATAATTTCCTTATGAATATTCATATTGTCTCTGTTGCTTCCACATACTGTAGAAATTTTCATTAAGAAATTTATGTATTATACTTTGTCACAAAAAATAAAAGCAAGGAATAAATAAATAGCAAGAATCCTTCTTAATACTACCACAGTTGCCTTTCAGTCTGATCTTCAGTGTTTTGATCAATTATCACCATAACTTTTTAAAGCTAAAGATGTGCTTAATTGAATTATTGCCTTCAACACTTTTGTATCTTGGATGTGACTGCAAGCTAAAACCTGGCTTATAGCTGTCAAACACTGACAGGGCAAATATGAAAAGTGCGTTTTCAGTCTATGTTTACTGAGAAGAAAGATTTGAGTTGGGAGTTTGTGGTATGAACCTGAGATCCTGAATTGAATAAGCATCAATTCACAGGGATTTGACACAGATGAATGGACTGCTGGCTGCTGGATTCTTGAAAATTCTTTGAACCTCCTTTTTTGGCTAATGGTGGGGGGAGAATCACATTTTGCCCTTCCTGTAATAAGTCAGAAAAAACTTGCCACAAGGCATTCCTCTTCTAAAATCCTGTTGGCAGTTTGGGCTATTATACAGAAACTGTGAGCCAGGATTAGAGAGGAAACCTTGCCAAGAAATCCTGAAAAAAGAAAGCTGAAAAATATTACTGGTGTCACTGGAAGACTTACACTTCTAATTACTTTCATATTGCGGCCTTAAACTCTATGAAAAACAGAGTGCATTGAAAGCATTATTCTGAAAATACTTGCAGATTTTAAAAAAACTTGCAAGCTGGACATTGAACTGGGGATCATGTTCTCCTAGATGCTAAGAAATCTGACTGCCCTCAGTATATAAGGTAAAATTTAGAAATCATATTACATAGGTGGTTTCCCACCCCCACTCCACCCCTTATACTGTCCTTTTCACTGAGGGGATAATTGGATTCTGGAATGCAGAGGATCACTTGATCAAAATATTAATAATGTTTTCTTATTTGAAAAGGGATAATTTTGCTGTAAGCTACATTTTAAAAAGAAAACACAAAAAATCATGCTGAAAAGATATTTAATATGTAAATAATTCTAATAATGTTTAAAGGCTGTGCATTTTCGCCCTCCACATGACATTTGCCTGCTCTTGTGTAAGCTGTTTTTCATGTATGCTCTTTCTTGTAGGCTAAATATTGGTCTAATAGAGTGTAGGAGCTGCAGAAATATTCAGGGTGTTCAACAAGACACATAGTGACTATTTACTTCATCATACTTCCATAAGTTCTTAACGGATATAAAAATCAAATTACTCAAGAAAGGAGGGCTAGTGGAGTGTTACTGCTTTGTTAATAAAATGGGTTATTGGCTTTTTTCTGAGTTTTTTTTCTTTTCTTTTCTGGAAACTCTAAATAAATGAAAACATTGTGATAGTTCAGAGATTCAGTATAGAGAAGAACAACTGAAGAATTAATGGAGTCCTTATAGGGACCTGGTTTAGCCTCATATTGTGTCCTTTTTCTTTGCTGTCTCAGTCTTTGCATGAAAAAAGGCAGAGGTTGACTGACTAATGCAGCAGCAGTGATTGTAGCTTTTGGTAGTGACAAAAAGAGGATGTATCACTCTGTGGTGAAGGAAGATCTTTGCATTGAGTTTGTACGTTTTCTTACATGTGTCCTAGATTTAGCTTAGCTATTTGTTTTCTGGAGTATATCCCAAATAGTGCGGTATATAATGTCTATACTGAATATCAGACTTGCAAATCAGAAACCTCAGCATCGGCATCCAGCATCAGGGTGTTGGATTTTATCTCTTATTCTTAAGTGAAACTACAGAAGAACCCTATTCTGACTCTGTCAGAGTGTACGTGTTGCTGAGGGATGCAATGGATTAGAAATCCAAGAACCTTTTACATGGTGAGTTGTTGTTGCTGTTGTTGTTGCTGCTGTTGTTAATAATAACAATAACAATAATTTTGAAACCCATCTATCCATCCTCTGGTCCACCAGGTAAGAAAAACTTTATGTATGTGACCTGCAGATTAAAATGATACTTGCAGCATCAGTTCACCTTGCTTGGCTTATAGTCTCTCTTTTGGAGAGACTTTTCAAAGAATTTTCAAACCTCAAGTATTTAACTTAAGGAGTTGGGGTGCCACCATCCAAAACCGTGTTCCCAAAAAGTCCTGCTAAAAGGCTGCCTTACTTGCTGGAGAGGACTGGACTCACTGAGTGCTTCCTTCACAGTTTTTGCAGTATGTCCAGTTTTAGTAGTGGCTAGATCAAATAGATTTAGTAGTGTCTAAATCACTAGTGGAATGACTCTGGAGTACAGTCTTTGCTTACATGGGTTAGAAATTCTTACAGGACCTTTTTGTTTGAGAGGGAGCTTCCTTCCTTTGACTGAAGTCATGCTGTACATTCCTCAGAGGCACACAGAGATTGGGGGACTGAGGAAAAATACTGTACCCAGTGTAACTATGCATCCTGGCCATGATATTATGGTGACTGGAAGAGCACCTCAAAGTATTGATTATAATATAGTCTCATGGGCTGCTGGACTATGCATATTTTGAGGCACACTTATTCTGACTTCCATTGACCGACCTCTTTTTATTGACTAGAAAGATGTCACATGAGAAACATTGGGACAAGGTACAAAGCTACATATGGGATTATAACCTGCTTTATTTTTCTTTTAAATCACATATGAAAATGTTTATCTGGGACATTTAACATCATGAGCTGTGGAATACTTGCAAGCCTAGTTCTCACAGTTGAATACCATGCAGAGTGTGGGAAAAACGTAAACCTTGCTGTAGAGAGATGCTTCTTCTGAGCCAAATGGATGACATCTGAGACCTCAGATTAAAGTGCAAAAGGAGGAAAGAGTTGATAATTACAGCATCAGATACATACAACTCACAGGATGTAGCAGAAATCATAGGTTGCAAACATAACTGGCAGAGTGCACCCAGAAGTAAGTTCACAGGGACGTATTTTCATTCTGTACAGACAGTGTGAGGCTAACTTGGTTTAGCTACAGTGCTAACCAGGAAGAGAGTTCAGGCTTTTGAGACGATATGCTGCTGTTGAAACACCGTCCTTGGGAGCTGAATAATCAATGTCAGCAAAGAAGTGCTCTCGCTTTTGCCCCCTGGCTTTTTCTGCCTCAGTGCACATTGCACATGTTCTCCTAGTGTTATGACCATGTGAAAGGACAGGTGTTTATAAAGGTGCAAAATTAGTTTTCAAGGAGATGAGAATTATTTTATGTTTTAGCCTCTGTCAAAACTCTCTAGAAGACAAGTACAAAGATCAAGGGAGGGAAATCCTGACTCCCCCAGAGTAGCAAGTCTCTGCTTGGGTCGCTAGAGCCAGAACATCAACCCCAGACCTTTCATTAGAAAAGGCCTCTCTGTAATTGGTCCTTGCCCTAATGATTGTTACTGCTGTTATGGTCTGGATATCCCTGAATAGCCGTGGTATCAATTTGCACCATGCATTGCTGGTGGTGAAAGTTTTCCAGTGGTGGAAGGAAGGTGTGGGTTGAGAATGTTGTGTTTTCCGTGTGAAACTGGGGGGTGCGGTAGTAGCAGCAGCCAGAGATTCCATGCTGGACCAGCATGGGTCCAGCACTAGGACAGAGTGGGAAGCCCCACAACCAAACATGGGCCACATGGGGCCATTTGGAATTACCATGCATACTTGCCCCTAAGACATTCTTATATATGCTGTGGCCTCTCGCTATGTGACACAGAATTTATATTTTTTATTTGTTTGCTCACCTTCCCCCCTCAAATTCCAGATAGATATAAGGGGGGATTGGGGGGCTGAGCGCCAGTTCAATGGACATCCATCTAGTTATACTAGAAAGTGCCAGGTGAAAACAAAGCAAATGAAGTCTGAGAGAGACTGGCTCCTGGAGAAGTGGATGAAGGCACATGAGTCCTTAGAAGAGTTCAACGGTATGTTTTCCAACACTTCAGCTTGTGATTATTCTATCATAATTAAGGCTAATTACCAAAAGAAGAAAAGGGAACATCAGAGTTATACTGGTATTGGGCCACTAAAGTGAAACATTCCCCAGCATTTGTATGTGATGTGGTCTGCTCTAACCAAACCCTGTGGCAGTGGTAGGTGAAGGGAAATAGCCATGGAAACAAATATGAAAGTCTTCTAGATGCTTTAATTATGCCTAATACCTGGCCATGACAGTTTTGTCAGAGAAAACCAGAGGAAAATTAGTCCCATTGCCATCTTCTTCCTCCTGTTCAGCCTTTCTCTCCTCCCACTCTGCAATGCATACGCTGTGGGCTATGGGATTGCTTGTTGTGATATACAAATGAGTTGCTATGGACAGTTAGAAGATATCCCTCTGAAACTGATTCTGGAGATCCTGAGAAAAGTTTCACTGAAACTGTGACCATTTACCCAAAGTTTGGCTGTTCCTGTTTTAAAAATTTAATTTGTATTGAGGGGGGAAAAAAAGGGTCACTAAACTACAATATATTAATAAATTAGAAGGAATAAATAAATTCTGTTCTGTTTCTAACTAACTTCTAATTTTTATTATAACTTCATTTTTTTTTTGCTTTAAAAATACATCCCACTCCAGCAGACTTGAATTTTTAGTGAAAAAAATATTTAATCATTTCCTTCCTTTTCAGCTGTTGTAACTGTACTCTGTGAGTTACTACAGGAAGAGTATCTCATTCCTGACTTCCTGATCTGCCTGCAAGCTGATATCTGGTGCTGTCCTGAAACGCACAATTTTGATTGCTGGTCCACCCAGCCATACCAGATTCATGTAAACAAGGTTTATACATCTGAAGATGCCAGAGAAGCAGACGTTTTATGTTTACTTTGCATCAGGAATTAGAGAACAAACTTAACACATCCAAAGCTACATGCCTCCTTTAATTGCACCTATATTAGATTTGGTGAAGGATCACTGTTTTGTCAAGCAAAAGATTTTACTAATTAAATTACTGATTGGTAGCTGATTGGAGCTGGTAGCTCAGTCCTGAGTCTCCTTTTGGCTCTCAACAGAAGGAGAAACTGATCTTTAACAGATACTACTGTTCCCTCTGCTTTCTTCGTACCCCATCTGTGTAACAAAGCTGCAGCTTTATCCCTCTCTTGACCTTAAACCTTCGGTGACTGGGAGAGAGGAATAGAGAGGGTAGAGTTGGGGGGACTCTGAAGTAGGAGGCAGGGAGTGAATGATTTGTGTGTGGAGATTCAAAAAGGGAGACAGCAAAGGAGATCTTGAACAGGAAGGACCAGAAGTCGGATATGAAAGCAAGAGCTGCAAAAAGTGGAACAGAAGTGAAACAAAAATAGCTGAGGGAATTAGAGATGGGTGGGGAAGAGACAGGGAGAGGGAGCAAAAGATGAGGTATCTTAACACAAGCTGCATAAGTTTCTTTAATATCTATGTATTGGCTTACATAAATATTTATCTAAAGGTTATGCATCTAGGCCATTAAGAATCTAGGCTTCTTACTTAAGTATCCCAGAAGATGATTTTTTTCAACCCATGTTAAGATTGGCTACTGCTGTTTGCTGACTACAGAGGGAGCTCAGACAGTTTAAACTTGAAGGCCAGTTTTTAGCTCGCTAAACTTTGGTAAAATGATTTCTACTTACTGTATTAAAGTTGGATATTTTTGTTTTAAAACTGCAAAAGATGTGGCTTTCTTAGAGAGAAGAGATGTTGGCATTCTTGTAGGATCAGGATGAACTGTAGGTCAGCAACCTTACTGATGGGAAGGGAAATTTGTTTAGGTCAAAATAATCTAGCTTGATGCTTATACTTTCTTTTTGCCTGTGTGTAAAGAATATAACAGTGTTTGGTTTGTGTGAGTGCTTTGTATATCACTAAAGAATCAGCTGTAATAGCTTTGAAGAGATCTTGCCAAATTGTGAGTGTGTAAATATAGGAAAGGTCTCTGAGCACAGCACCTTAGAATGGGGATTTAAAAAAAAAGAAGTTGTGGTTATGTAAGAAACTTAATTCTGTTAATAAGCTGCCCCAGTCTCCACACTTGCAATTATGATCTCCAAAACTCTAAATCCCATGACTGAGAATAGAAACCTTAGTTACTGTTACTCAATGTGAATTAAGGGATCTTAATATATTTCTTTGTTATCTGACTTCTAATTACTTATTTAGCAGCACTGAAAGCTATGGGTTTATCTTCCAGTTGAGAAGGCGAAAGCATTGCTTTGAATTCAGTTGCGTTAATCTGGGATGCTTATTGAAAAAACATTGCTAATTGGTTTTGAGGGGAGAAATGAAGAATTTTTCACACACACATGCACGTCTGCCACATTTAAGTGTGTGTCTTCAAGTGTAGGTGTTTCTCAGTCCCTGTTGTTTCAAAGTGTAAAGTATTGGAACTTTTATTTTTTTGCTTCCCTGAAAAAGTCTTAAGCCTCTCAATAGGGACCCACTAGAAATGTCTTTTTGCCAAAATGCTGCAAGTAGTCTTGGGCGCTTAGGACCATCACAGGGTTTAGGTTCAATTGACTCCATTTGTGTACCTTCTTACTTGGAAAGCCAGAAATATAAGGTGATGTTTGCCTTGGCTATGCTAACACAAAAAAGCAATGTGGTTACTGTGCGTATGTGAAAGATTAAAACACCAAAAAAGTAGAAGGATATAGAATATTTCCATGGGAAATTAAAGGATTAAGTAGGCAAACAAAATTTTACATAGGAAAGAAGAATACTTACTGGAATATATGGCCTCAGGATTAAATGTTTTGTATTCCTCTCTACATCTCTGAAGACTGAACCGCACAAATGAAGATAGCACAGTACAGCCTAGCAGACATCCTGACACAGACTAGCCAAAAGCCTTTTCTATGTTTCCTGTATGATTCCAGCCCTGTGTTTGGCAATGAAGCCTGTAAAAAGTTAAATGAGTGCATGTTTGCTGGATCCTCCGTATTGAAGCTTTGCATAACCAGTTCTCTGCAGACTCCTGCAGCATGCTCTCATAGACCTTGTCCTGTGTGTCCCATCCACACAGCCAGCACACTCATGGTAGCTGAAGTTGTGGCAGTGGTTTTTGTTACTCAGAACAGCATCACTTTGTATGAGCATCTGTCAGGTGCCAATGCTCTGACCTGATCCTGGAGGGAGTAAAAATCGATCAATTATTAGTTGTTATTAATTATTAGTTATTAGCAACTCTGACCAACGTGCGCGTTTAGAAGAGAGCACATGGTTTTTGCAGGGTTAGCGTATCAGTTATCATCTGCTGTTGTAGCAGAGGTGGAAAGAGGAACGGCTCTGAAAAGCCCAGGCAAGGCTGCGGAGAGCAAGGCGCTGCCGCCACAGGAGGGCACTGCAATCCTCCCGCGCCATAGGTAATTCCCAGGCACGGCCTCATTTCTGGGAAACGTGTTGAAGTTTCAGGAGAAAGCGTGTATTTTATTTATTTTTTTTAAACATCAGAAAGGTAGCTCCTCCTCATTCTAGGACTAATTAAGCCGGCTCTCTTTTTAGTTGCATTCCAGTATTTACATCTTTAGATGATTTCATAGTGGTTACCATGAAAAGCTTGTGACTTGATCTCCTTTCGCTATTACACCATCCTTTTCACTCTCCCTAATTAACCATCACTGCCTCTTGTTTCCCTGTATATGCTTTTACATTCCTTTTTATCCTTATTTTTCAGGGTGACTGTGTATTGTTTTATTTATGCTATACAAATCACCTATATTTAAGATAATGGAAATGGCAATATTAAGGATGCCCAAGCGAAGAACCCAAAGGAAAGCAAAACCAAAGCCCAAACTCACCACCAAGAACAAATGCAAATATCTTTTCCTTAGGCCTATAAATAGCTCCTCTGTGACCTGTAGCTAGCCTAAATAGATCTGTAACCTGAAAAGCATATATTTATTTAACTTGATGATTTCTCTGCTGAAAATGGAAGTGCTTAAAAGAGAAAATCTGGGTTCTATCAGACTCCAACCTAAACAGAAATTTTATAAATGTTTCCAGAAACAGAAGCATTTGTGGTAATTATAGCTCTTGTAATATACCCTGCTTTTGGTTAGACCAAGTATTATTTTCTTCACGTGTGATGAAAGCTGGCTGTACTGGGGTGAGAGGTCTCCTGGGGTCAGATGCCACATGCCAAAGAGCCTGACTTTCATTTTTGTCAAACTCGGAGCCATTTCAAGCTGTACTGCAGCACTGCTGAAAGACAGGGGAAGTGACTCTGAATGACTTGCCAGCGCAGAGATATTCAGCATTACATGCCTGCTTACTCCTCCCAGCTTGTTTTCCTGATGATTTTTAACTTGTAAGCAAACTATCTGCATAAAATAAGTTGTGTCAGCTGTCAAGTTGACTCTGTTATACAGTAAGTGTGACATTTTCCAAGCCTGTATTCTGCAGTCTGAAGGAGCTGTTGCACACTGCCATTAATACCAGCGCCCCTTCCATCCCCTCCCTTGGGCTACCATGGCCATCGCTTGACTCTAAACAAGTTAGTCTCCCTCTGCTGGTTTCTGTACATCTTTGCTGTGGTTCATTTTGTAGCTTCCTGAGAGTTTGACTGGTCTTTGATTCCCCTGGCACTAGAAAAGGAGCAGCAAAATGATGAGATGGCATGTTCATCACTGACAGAGAATCTTGCCTCAAATGTCATAGTATTTTCATAATCCAGAGGAAATGAATGAGAGACAGAAAAGCTTCTCTTCCCTGAGGTGTGCTTGTAATTTGATATGGGTCTTGGTCAATGCAATACATAAACATAGGTGGTGAAGATTTCCTTCAAAGGTTGCTGTTTAATGCTAACTTCTGCTTAGAACATGAAGAAAAAGAGAATGGGAGAATTTTCACTAGCATGGAGTTCAATCAGAGGACGTCAGCTGTCTTAAAGATACTGTCCCAGGTTTTCACCCAATTTACCATCATGCCTCTGGAGGGAGAGGTGGTGAGGGGGAAGGAGCCCTTGTTGACCAGGAATGAGGTAATTAATGGAGCCTTGCCATGGTAAACAGCAACTGGCAGGAGGGAGGGGGGAGGCAGAGGACAAATTTTTGGCACATTTGTGAAAGGCAGAACTGTTCTGTTGATGTGTGTCCCTCTTATCACCTAAGGACAATGTTAAGTTTGAATTCAGCTCTGGCAAACACTGGTTTTGTCTTTTGTGCTCTAGATGCTGAAGCTTGTGTTTCTTTACTGTGGTTTGGGCTGTGGAGAGGCAATTAAGTGAATGCCCTTTGGTTTTGGAAAGGAGGAAAGAGAAGTAGTAAGTGCATTTAAAACAAATATTTCTATAAGCAGCAAAGTTAATTAAATCTGCTTTCCTGTGCTTTAGTGTTTTGAGGTCGGTCTCCTGAGTGTACTCTTTGATGAGCAAGGATGTGCTCACATGATGGTATTCTTTTGATGGAGTCATTGATATAGTTCGCATCCTCCAGCTAACTGCTGTTTTCAAGAAATCTGAAGGAACTATCCAGGATTGAAGTTGCTGAGTTTAAAAACAGCTCAAGAAGACACTAAAGACAGAGATCTAAAGCAAGGTGATTTTTTGTACTCATGAGTAATAGTTATGAAACAAAGCTAAAAATAAAAGAAAAAAAGACAAATACATTGTGCAAGGTCACCACAGCCTGCTTTATTGCAGTTAGATGTTTAAGATCTGCTGCCTCTCACACTACAGCCTGCTGTGAACTTTCAGCTTGTCATAAGCATTAAACAAGCGCATATTTTACAGTAAGCTGGAAGGCTTGTGGGAATAAATGAATAGCTCCAGCCAAAGCTGAGACAGAAAAATCTGGCAAACTTGCATGAGGATGCTCTGTAATAGGCATGTTTAAAAACCTCAGGCAATTCCGATGCCACTGAGAGGTACTTTTTAAGAGGAGTAAATATAAATTTAACACATTTACATCCTCTTTCATGATAATTAAACCTTTATTACTGTTAAACACTTTTTATAAAGGATATCCAGGTTACAGGCAAAAGTTCTACTGGAATCTTTATCTCACTATAAAACTTCAAGTAATTTTTCTCTGATTTTAACTGTTCAAGATGATTATTAGAGACAGTAAAAGATTCACCTTTTGATGCAGGTTGCATTTGACCCATCTGTCCCTCAGGGAGAAGAAAGCTGTTGATTGGCAAGCTTGAGACAGGAGTTGAAAACTCTCGCATCAAAATGCTCAGTACAGCCTCAGAAATTAGGATGATTTGGTTAAACATCTGAATGGCCTTACTGGAAGAGAAGGGCCAGAGTGACTGCCATTAATCTTTTCAAGTACATTCTTTTCTGAAGTGTCATCCATAATTATCTGCATTTCCACTGTACTAAGAAAGTGAATGCTTTGACACAATACCTGTTGATTGTGTCCTTCGTATTACAGTCACTGGTATATTGCCAGTGGTTTCCCATGTAATCAACTGAGACACAGCTAGTCAGTCTAACAGTGTATTCCAGATGTCAGTGGCTAAATCCATGTTGCAAGTATGGGGGTTTTATTACTAGTTGGTACTCCTTTCTTTATTTTATTATTTATGTCTCCAGGTTTTCTTGGTGAGAAAGATATTTGTGTGAATAGAATAAGAAAAGTGATTGATGTTTTACTTTTCTGTGTAATTTTAAATTCTTTTCCTTCCTCTCAGTCTTTATTTACAGTGATTTTGTTGTCCTGTAGTGCAGTGAAGCACATTTGTCTTGAATATGTCTTTCCCTGGTGATTGAAATGAAAGGGAGCACGGTGTATGTGAGGCTATAGCAGGAGCTGAAAGGAAGTAGGTGGTTTAAGATATGCAGTCACATATCTTAAGATACACAAGTCATATACCTTTAAGAGCTGCCTATGGAGCTGCAGAAGAAGGTGTCACAAACTCTCTGTGAGACACCCAGACCCTACTGGCAGTGTTATAGCTGTCTGCCTGCAGCACTGTGGATGATGAAGTCCAAAGAGAGGTGGCATAAATACTTCAACACCAAAATGTCATCAAAATGTGTGCAAATTATTTAAACTACTGTAAAAAGACTTGTACTGAAGAAAGATGTTAGTGTTCAGGGATATTTCTAATCTGTTAGTTAGATTCTAATCTGTTTTGCTAGATTCTTTCCTCTAAACACTGGCAAAAAATTTTTGTAAGGTGTTATTTATTTAGAAAAAAACAACAGGCTAAACAGGAGTTCACCTTGTCTAAAATCGAAGTTAACTGACATTAAATATGAATTTAAATAAATCTGATTTAAATATGAAATCTGATAATCTGGGGATAGTGCTAAAAGTAAAATGAAGAGAAGAAAATTACAAACTTAGCAAAGGGGGGTGAGTTAAAATGACTGTGCAGATATAGGCATTTATGGAAATACAAAGGCTTGAGCTAAGTAAAAGGGCAGGTGTAAAAACAAAAAAAAATAGATAGAAACTAATGTAGCTCTGCTTTATGTACTACCCAGAGTTTATGTGCAAATATTGTGGTGGCAGAAAGGCACCCCAGGTTCTGAGGGCTACTGGCCTTGCAGGGCAGGAGGAAGCTAGCAGTGGATCCCAGTTACGATGAACTGTCCTGTTCAACTAAAGGATGGGCACATTCATAATTGACAAAAAGGTGGACACCAGCAGAAGGAAAGCAGGCACTGTATACATCAGCTGTAAAAGCAACTACATACGTGGTCATCAAAGCTGAAGATAACAAAAAGGTGCCATAAAGAAAGCAAACATAGTAAATAAATAAGACATAAGAACCAGTATTGATCCTAAAGAGTATTCATGGTGGAAAGGACAGAAAGTATAACAGGGAATTCCACTAGAAATGAAAGAGTCACTGTTGAGTAACCCTTATTTCAAACCATAGCACTCTTCAAAATTGATAATTAGTCAGTCGCTCCAAACTAGTTATTCACATGATTCCCTGATTTCTGTGTCCATATCAAGCATGTTCTGAAAAAGGGACAAAAATTCCTATCTCCAAAATTTTGGGAAGTATTTTAATTCTAAAATGAATATGTAGAGAAGTTCCTCTTCTCTCTTTATGGAGAAGGCAGTGGCTGACATGATGGGGCTTATGAGACCTGGGCATGGGTTAATATTCTGCTAGAAAAAATTGTTGTATGCAGTTGTAAAGTCAGTCCACTTCACTGTATATCACTTTTAGTGATTACTCACTGGAAAATGGCAAGATGCTTTGGATGTAAGAATAAAGACATGGATTTAATTCTNCTGGGCATTAGCTGTAAGCAAATGCTGTTATCTGATCAGTACTGTTCTGTGATCTATGCAAAATAACCTTAATATAGCTTTTATTGAACAGGTGTCTGGTTTGAGTGATTATTGAAAACCCAAACTGAAATGGTGCTTATTTAGCATTTTTGGTGTTTCAGCTATTTCAACAAAATGCTGAAATTTCATCAAAATGGTCAAATGAGGTTGAATGGGCTGAGTCTCTGATGGAAGAAGTAACCTTTATTCAGTAACCTCTGCTGCTGGGCAGAACAGTAGTCATGCAGAACAGTAGTAGGGTACTTGGGCTTGCACTGCTGACTAAGCCTGGCCCTGGGATCTTTCCTTGATAGGAAAAGAAAGTAAACTTCCTTTGGACAAGGAACTTGAGTTTAGTTTCAGATACATCATTACCAAATGTTGAACATGAGATCCTCCCTGCACTCCTATACCTATAAATTACAGAGCAGTAGTTAGTAGAATTCCTCAGGACACAAGAGTTAAGGCTGCACGGTGTGCACACTTGAGGTTTCTGTGGCCACATTTGCAAACAATAAACGTTGTGTTTTTATCTTGTTTCCCTTGGGGAACGTTTTTTGTGTAATCTGGTTAAATGGTACAAGGATTATAAGTGTGTGTCTGTGTGTGTGTATAAATATATACCCACAATTTATCCCCAGGCAAAAATATGACTACACTGTTAAAGGTCAACAGTTGCCTTGTTGCTGAGCCAGTAGTAAGAGTCTCTCTTCTGATGAGCCACAGAATTATGCTTTCTGAGTAATGTTCACTCAGATAAGTTATCCAAATGTGACTGAAAAGTCCTCTTGAAGTTTGTTAAGGTGCTAACATATCTTAAGATAAGTTTGCTGCTCATATTGTAACTTAATCCTAGCATGCATCATGGTTGCCTAATAACTTGGCTTCAGATGTTCTGTGGAGTTTGACCTCAAAACACAGCTTTTGGTGTGCTTCGTTTGAGTTTTGTACCTTTTTATGGGGGCTGTTTAAAATAGAACCTTAGAAGCCCACCAAGTTTCCTTTTCTAGACCCTCTCTCCTCCACTAAATGCATTAAGCATTGCTGCAGTTAGTGTTAGAAGGGAAGGGGAAAAACCTTGGAAAGAGCAGTCATAAAAATTGAGTCGTGCAGTTAGGCTACCACTGTACATTTGTCTGCTATTGCAGTAGGCATAGGAATGATCCAAAATAGCCACAAGCTTGAGAGAGAAATTCCTGTATTGCACAAGAAATTTCAGTGTGAGATAATGTCCTTTATGTTAGGCTTAGTTCTCTTCTCCATACCGAAAAGTGCTGTACATAGCTCATTTCAGTGGTGCTGTTTTTGGAATAAAGCGAGTCTGTAAATTTGACATACATCAGCTATTCTGTATGACTTTTGCTGACATAGGCAAACAAGTAGATATGCCTTGCCTACTTTCTGTAGTTCTAGGCAACATCTTGTTCCACCTGTAGCTTTGAGGAAGTGGATGTGCTTAGCTGTACTGTTCATTTTATCATGAGTCTTGCAATAGTCTGGTGTTTTTCTAAAGCCCATGTTCTGAAGGTAAGTAAATAACATTAATCTCAGTTTTCTTTATTATGAGGAAAGTTTCTGGTTCTGGATATAAGTTTGAAAATGTGAACTCTCCAGGTTTACAAAACAGATGTCAAAGAAAAGGAATTAAAATTAATCATAGAATCATAGAATGGTTTAGGTTGGAAAGGACCTTGAAGATCATCGAGTTCCAACCACCCTGCTGTAGGCAGGGACACCTCCCACTAGACCAGGTTGCCCAAGGCCACATCCAGCCTGGCCTTGAACACCTCCAGGGATGGGGCCTCAACAACCTCTCTGGGCAATCTGTTCCAGTGCCTTACCACCCTCAAAGTGAAAAATTTCTTCCTAATGTTCAATCTAAACCTGCCCTCTTCCAGTTTGAAGCCATTCCCCCTCGTCCCATCACTACATGCCCTTGTAAAAAGTCCTTCCCCAGCTCTCCTGTAGGCCCCCCTTTAGGTACTGGAAGGCCGCAATAAGATCTCCCCGGAGCCTTCTCTTCTCCAGGCTGAACAGCCCAAACTCTCTCAGCCTCTCCTCATAGGAGAGGTGCTCCAGCCCTCGGATCATCCTCGTGGCCCTCCTCTGGACACGCTGCAGCAGGTCCATGTCCTTCTTATGTTGGGGACTCCAGAGCTGGACGCAGTACTCCAGGTGGGGTCTCACGAGAGTGGAGTAGAGGGGCAGAATCACCTCCCTTGACCTGCTGGCCACACTTCTTTTGATGCAGCCCAGGATACAGTTGGCCTTCTGGGCTGCAATCGCACATTGCTGGCTCATGTTGAGCTTCTCGTCGATCAGCACACCCAGGTCCTTCTCCTCAGGGCTACTCTCCAGCCATTCCCCGCCGACCCTGTATTTGTGCTTGGGATTGCCCTGACCCAGATGTAGGACCTCGCACTTGGCCTTGTTGAACTGCATGAGGTTAGCTTGGTCCCACTTCTCCAGCCTCTCCAGGTCTCTCTGGATGGAAATGAAGGTTATTATGGATGAAGGGGGAGTTAGTCTCAGAGTTTTGTCTTGTTCTACATCATAAAGTTGTAAACTTGGACTGGCACAGCCACGTCAACTTGGAGTCCTTTTAGGGAAAATCCCCTTTTCTAAACTGATGGAGCACTGCTAACAAAGCCTGAGTAGAGATGGAGTCCTCCTGGCAGAAAAGTAATTCTCTGTGTGTGGCTCATGTTGTTTGAATAGGTGAGGTGGCTGTAGTGGCAAAAGAGACCTTTTGGGTCAGTGCAAACTAAGTCTGTGCTAGGAACCCGTGTGGGCCAAAAGTGTGGGGTAGCACAAATTAGTGGTTCCCAAGCTCTGCCTAAGAAGTTAAGGGTTTTCCCATGTGCCTGAATGGACCCAGAAACAGCTCATGCCACTACTTCCTGCCACTTACTATAAATAACATCTTTGTCTCTACTTGTGTAAGAGTGGCATAATCTAACAGATAGGCAGAAAGCAACTTTTCAAAAACTTCTACTGGGAATGCTGAATTGTACGAAGGTGGTTTTTTTTGTCTTCATTGAGTACAGTGAGACAATGAGTACCAAAGATGTAGTGAAATTGTTAAGACATTCTCCATCCCTATGACAGATTTCAGTGAGAGAATTTTTTGTTTTCTATCCTAAATTTTTCTTGGCTGGTATTATGCTGAGATTTGGTATTGCACAAATAGCTAATGTGCTTTATAATTGCTGTTATATTAAAACTTTTCCTCCGTCTCATTCCACTCCTATAGTTTTGGTTTGTCTTGCAGAGTTGAATGGAGGTCCTGGGAAGATACAACAGGCTTATTTGTGTCTCTCATTCACACAGAGTAGCGTTGTTCCTCTGTTCTATTTTGTTATAGCTAATTGGAGGTATTTCCTAATTCATTGTGACTACAGTTATGTTACTTCAACTCTGCTGAAGTCATTGGACAACATAAGCCCACAGCAGACTTGAAGTTGGTGTCTTCCCCTCTCACCATAGGTTTCAAAGTGTGGAGGAAAGGACCATTTTGATTTATAAACTGTGGATCATGGCAGGAAAAGGATACAGGAGTTTGAAACAGAATTTGGTGCCTGGACCCTGGAGGCAGACATCTGTCAACTCACAGGAAGATATTTTATAAAAAATTTGGTCTTGTTGAATCTCCCTTTCATAATGTACATTTACAGATTAGGTTCCACTCTTTGGGACCTCTTCTTTGAATCATGTCATTGTGAATTAGAAAGAAGACATTGTATTCCCTGACGAGAGCAACTACCAGCCCTATAATCTAAGTGAATGATAGATGAGCTGTTCAAATCCTTAATGTTTTTGTACAGATGACATTACAATGAAAGCTGAGAAAACTTCCTTAAACTGGAGAGGGCATGTAGGGCTGTAAAAAGGAGAAAGGCAATAGTGGAGTCACTGGACAAAGATTTAGACTCTTTGGGGCACAAGCCACTGGTTTTATGTATTACAGAGACATAGCATACTATGCTTAAGAAGGGATAATTATAAGGAAATCCTTGGTTAAATAAATTTCCTATTTACAATATTTAAATATTGTGGCTCTATCTACCCTTATCTAAAGAATCTTATTTTCAAATTAATGCCTGAAAACCCAATTCTCTGGCTCCGTATTCTAGAAAACAGTCATGGCTAACCTGCAGTCCGTGAAGGGTCTAAATGGACATGTAAACTTGTGGCTGCTCATCTACAAAGTATTGTATGGCTTCACTGATAATGGGTAACTGATACTACTGGACCATAACTGTGCTATGCACAGGCTTGCTTTCTTGTTTGGTTTAAGGAAATCCACCCATCTTCACTAATAATTAGTGTATATACATAATAATGTTATTCATAGGCACACAACATACAGCAGATTCTGCCTCAGAGCTGTTACCTCAAAAATAGAGTCCTCTACACATTGTTCTGAGTTGGGCCCTGTTTCACTGTGTGAAGAAGGGAGGTGGTAGAAGAGTATATAATTTTGAAGCTCCCATGCCACCAAAAAAAAGGGCAGTCACCAGTGCTTAGAGTACACAAGGAGTGATGGACGGAGGTTTGATAAGGCATGTTACAACATCGTGCTCTTGGTTCTCTGTTTTCTTGAACTTTGTGTAGCCTGTTGCAACAATTTTTATATACTCTGCACTACATTTCCAGTCGCCTTGCACTGAGTATATGATACATGGCATTTGATTAATTGTTGCCTCCCATCACAAGAGTTGAAGAATTATGCAACTGATCCCTCTGTGTGGAGCTTCTGTCTGAGTCCTATGAGAGGAACTGATTGAGTTCCGAGAAGAGTAAAAAGCAGCAACTGTTTTACTTTTCATTTAGTTCTCTTTCCTACCAGTTTTCTCTGTATCAAGTAACACTTGACTTCCCTCACTCAGTACCACCAGACTTGTGTTGAAAGTGTCTTCTGGAGTTGGAGTTTTTTCTGGACTATAGTAGTGCTAGTATATGTTATACATCGGTTATACAATGCATTAGAAGCTTTTCTGCAGCCTTCACAATTTCACTTTTAAACTTGCCAATTGCAGTGTTTTTCACAAGTTTCTTCTTAACGTTTTTTTGTTCTTTCAAAAAAACCAAAGAGGAACAGTTCTAGGAAACTGGAGAATAGCAAAATGTTTATCGGATAATCATAGAATCATAGAATTGTCTAGGTTGGAAGGGACCTTTAAGATAATCTAATCCAACCATCAACCTAACACTGCCAGCACCAGTACTAAACCATGCCTCTAAGCACCACGTCTTACCCGTCTTTTAAATACCTCCAGGAATGGTGATTCCACCACTTCCCTGGGCAGCCTGTTCCAGTGCTTAACAACCCTTTTGGTGAAGAAATTTTTCCTAATATCCACCCCAAACCTCCACTGGTGTAACTTGAGGCCATTTCCTCTTGTTATATCACTTGTTGCTTGGGAGAAGAGATCTACCCCACCTTGCTGCAACCTCCTTTCAGGTAGTTGTAGACAGTGATAAGGTCTCCCCGCAGCCTCCTATCTCCAGGCTAACCAACCGCAGATCCCTCAGCCTCTCCTCATAAGACTTGTTATCCAAACTCCTCACCAGCTCTATTCCCCTCCTCTGGACACACTCCAGCACCTAAGTGTCTTTCTTGTAGTGAGGGGCCTAAAACTGAACACAGTATTTGAGGTGCAGCCTTACCAGTGCTGAGTACAGTGGGACAATCACTTCCCTAGTCCTGCTGGCCACACTATTCCTGATACAGGCCAGGATGCTATTGGACTTCTTGGCCACCTGGGCACACTGCTGCCGCATAATCAGCTGGCTGTCAAAGAGCACCCCCATGTCCTTTGCTGACAGGCAGCTTTCCAGCCACTCAACCCCAAGCGCTGCATGGGGTTGCTATGACCCAAGTGCATAATGTTAAGTACCAGGCATTTTTTATTATATCACAGGGCATTGACTATTGGATGACATAAATAATTACACATACAGTGCTCATTGTATCATAATATAAAGAAGCCTACCTTAAAGCTGCATAGTCCTACTTCTACCTTTTATGGTTTCACTGTGCCTCTACTATCCTGTAGTGGGTGATGTAGATATGCCCTTACTTCTGCCTTGCAAGCTGATAACCTGCAGAAATGAAATAATTTATCAGGAATATGTGGTAAATTAGTACAAGGAGAAAATGTTGCAAATACTCTGCATGACTCTCGTCCTTGTCCATTCTTCATAAAGAATTAGAGTACCAAATAAGAATCAGATTAATGATTTTTCTGCAGCACACTGTAGGTATGGACTGAAGTTATTCATATGATTTAGAGAGATATTGTATTTCTCTTTTGGTTTTTTACCAATTGAACGTTTCAGAATGTTAATGTAGATTGATGGTTCATTGCTGCACCTGTAACACAACCACTGGTGTGTTTGATCAGTCAGCAGATTCAACATGAGCTTTTTGACCACCACAGAAACCATGTTCTGTACTGGTAAGTCAATGATGGAAAACAGGTCATGTGGATTGATTCGTGGAATGTAGAACATGGGGTTAAATATGGTCAGTTGGTGTGGTAGCTTGAAAATATATGAAATTATGGCTTAGTGCCCAAACTTGATGTATGCAGGGTCAGTTCTGTAAACAGTACATGAATGAGATGATTATTACTTGTACAGCACTGCAGCTATAAGGATTTGTTTTACTGAAAATGAAAGAAAACAATAAAACCTAGTTACCAGAGAACCCTGCTTTTTTCTTGTTGCAAATAAAAATGTAAGCACTATTAGTTTGTGCTTTTTTTTTCTTTCTTCACTGACTGCTTATGGAAATAATTTTGAGATCTGAAGTTCAGGCTAAGTTTGAAATTGTTTCTCACTATCTTTTGTTAAGATTAAGCTATCATCTGAGTAAGATAGTTTCCTAGCAATCTTCTCCAAAACAGAGCAGTAGGTTCCGGGAATTGCCTAACTTGCAGATGCACAGAAAAGTGCTCCTGAAAAAAACTTGGTAAACTGCTTATGTGGGAAGGTAATGCACATTTTGCCAGTACTCTGAGGTACCGATTATAATTTATTTTTGTATTAGCAGAGTAATCCATGAACCGTTTTCTCTTTTCCTGAGGGAACTGATTGCTTTGCTTTAGATGAGATTTAAGAAAATTAGGGCCAATCAATTGAATATTCTCGTATATTACCATCTGAAGGTTTTTTTAATATTTTTTTTCTATAAAGTACTTTTTACTTATTTTACAACTCTTCTATTATAAAATACTCTAACAGGTAAAAACTTACTGCCTGTCTTTGTTATCTTGGGAAGAGGCCTTACAATGAAAAGTAAAATTGTACTGTGGCAAAATAAGCGTTGCGTGAAGAATAGTGAGCCTGTAGTACAGGCTGGGATTTAGTGGTTGTTGTTCATGCGAGAATACAGAGCTTCTGGGGAGACATTTATGAAACACTGTAAATTCTCATGCTACTGTTTATGTTACATAGCTTTAAGTAGCTCCAAAGAAAGTATTATTTTGTGATCTCTGACACTGAAGTCAGATTACAAATTTGTATTAAGTGGCCTGATTTGAAAGAGTGCACCAAGTTTTAGGAGCCTTGCTCAAGGAAAACTTGGTATCTGTCAAGTACTTTTGACACAAATGTGATGTGTATCTGTATGCCTTATGAGTGGTTATAAATGTAGCATACATCATCACTATATATATTTTATGCACATGAAAGAATACTGGTTTGGTTTGGATTTGTGTTATTTAAGCAAAATAGCAACAGGTAGATAGGACTGAAAACCATTTTTCTGTGCCCTGATTACTGCATAACTCACTCTCAAATTTCTTGGTTGCTGACAAGTGTGGATGGTTAGTTTCACCTCAGTGATGATCAGACAAGCAAGTCCCTCTTCATTCTGATTTAAAAGCTTTATTTGTTTACCTGATACATTACTCAAATTTGGGTGCTTCTGTAGAAACCAGTAAGAATAAAGCACCATGCAAAATCAGGGGCAAGTGACCCCCAGCATGTAAAAGGTATGAGTCACTACCATCACTCCTCTTACTCTATTCTTTGGAATTTTTAAAAGTGTTTGTGGTGTCATAAAAGTAGAAAGAAAGATTATTTTGATTAGTAGGTTAGCTTAGCAACTCCTTTCACACAGCAGATTCCTTGATTCAGCAAGTATGTACCTGAGATGAATGTTTAACTTGGTCATTAACTACATCTCTAGGCAGGTTCAAATACATTTAAAGCTCTTTAAAACACAGACACGGATTTTCTTTCTCCCTTCCTATTCTTCCCCATTCCTAGGAAAAGTGAGGAGGAGAGGAATGCAGCATATAGAGGTGATAATTAGGGATGTAAACACGTAAAAAGATATTGTTTGTCAAAGCCATGTGTTATAAAATTTAAAGAACATGCAGTTATGCTAAGCTAACACTATGGCAGTAACTACATACTGAACTTCCTGGCATGGAGTCTTCACATTGTATTGCAGGTGGTATGCAAAAATAAATACTTTTTTTCTTTGGCTAAGTGTCATTCATGTGTAAAAATATGGGCATCTGCGAGCTGGTATCTGCATATACATGAAGTATTGCCAAAGTGCAAACTGAAAATCATGTGTTAGAGCGCTAAAATAACATGACAGTTTAATTTTTTAAAAATATAATAATTTCTGCCTTCTTTCCTTGGGGTTCAAGTTTTGAAACTTTGGCTTGGAAGCTAGAAGCTAATTGTAATTCGTTTTTTGTTTTGTTAGTGAAATTTTAAGGTAATCACGTGATCCATGTGATGGGGCTTTAAGAAAAACACCAAATGTTGTGAGGCTTTGAAGGTGCTGATTGTGTGCACCTGTGCACTGCTGATTAAGAGCTTGATCCTGTTCCCAGAGTCTCTTGGCTTGATTTAGGCACACATTAGGCATTATTAAAATATGAGCTGTACAGTGGGGTCATGCGGATGGCATTGATCCAGCAGGAAGTTTAAGAGAAATTGTGTCTCAGCGAACAGTGCGATGCACATGTCTAAAAGGTTTGTAACACATGTTCTTTTTCTCTGCTTGGCACAAAGGGAGAGCAGAGATTTAAGATCTGATGATGAATAAAGGATTTTGATTATGTCTGGCTTCTAAATATGCTGGAGATTTCCTAACAATACAATATAGTCTTGTCCAAGTGAGACACTAAGCATGTCTGGGACCTAGTTTGTCTTCTGTTTGCTCAGTGTTTGTTATATTGCTATCTCTCAGTAATTAACATATCTGTATTTGAATGTCATTGCCTTCCATGTGGTCACCTGTCTGTCTATTCC
This sequence comes from Anarhynchus alexandrinus, assembly GCA_008711295.1. Taxonomy (NCBI): domain Eukaryota; kingdom Metazoa; phylum Chordata; class Aves; order Charadriiformes; family Charadriidae; genus Anarhynchus; species Anarhynchus alexandrinus. Next base: position 2,015,776 of record VUYV01000146.1, on the reverse strand, counting down.
CATAATATGAAGCATTGCAAAGGACAGACTTAGGTCTGAACTTTGAAGCCCAGCTCTGGGATCTCTAGAGAACTCTGTTTCTTGGGGGTCCTTCCTCCTCAATTCAAAGGATTTGCAAATATTAACCACTGTGATGCCTAAATCAGTCAGGGGGAAATGAGTAGTGCTAGAGCAGCCTGTCTGTAAATCTTGCCTCTAAGAGTAATAGAGTAAGGTATGTATTCCTCCTTAGGATTCATTTCCATGAACTTGTTTCTGGATCAAGCTACAAAGAGGTCACATCAGTATGGATGTTTAGATGGCATCCTAGTCATAAGAGGGATGTTAAATCCTTTCGCCTCTAGTGATATGCATCTACCTCTCAGGTGAGGCCCCAGCTATAGCATGATCCAGGTTAGGCATCTCAATCCTATTAATTCAATTCCACTATGCTTCAGTGAATATTTGATTATTATTATTTTTTTTAATGCAAGGAATGAGCCTCGGGTTATGTCTATTTTAGCTAAGTTTCAGGGTAACTTTGGGTATTAAATTCTTCATCATAGGAAGGACATGAACTCTCAATTCTTGCATCTGGGCTGAGAAGACCTCTGCTTTCTGAAATGCTGAGCAAAAAGACAGTAGTACCTCTATTTCCTCCCTGCCCTGCTCTTTGGCTGTTTTTTATGTCATGCAAGTTACCCCATTCTGCAAGCGGCAGCAGCTGTGATCCAGCAGGTACAGAGGACAGTGCCTTCTGTAGGAACTCCTGTGTTGGAGCTGCCCTTTCTTAGGCTACCTTAAGGGAGAGGTAATTCTTGGTGTGTAAATAGCACAAATGTCAGCACAGTAAATAACTGTACTTGCACAGACACGTGTACAGAGCGGATCTATGGCCTTGGGCAGCAGCTGAGCTGTGATTTTGGGGATCATCCTGGCTCCTCAGGTGCTGCGCTGAGAAACTTAGGCCGGCACAGGTCCCTCAGCACCCAACTCGTTACCGTGGCCGCTTTGCACGTGGCTGCCCATGGCTGTTAAGCTCTCTCCTCTGCCGGCAGCCATGGTTGGCTGTCCCGGAGAGAGTTAAGTGCTCGTGTCCCAAGAGCTGCGATTCCCGGCCATGCACTTAAGCTCAAATCCGCCGGGGCGCAGGCTGGGAAAGCCCAGCCTTGCAGGGCCCTACGGGGTGGCGGTACTTCCCTCGGCCTGGAGACCACCCCGCGCCCCCCGGGGACGAGCCTCCGGGGCGGAGGGTCAGGCTTGTCTCGGGGCCGCGGGGTGATCGCGCCAGGTAGCGGGGCCAGGGGCGGGGCGNCCCCCCCCCCCCCCCCCCCTCCCCGGGAGCGGTGCTACGCGCCTCTTCCCCGCCTCCTCCTCAGCCTTGATCGAGGCGCCGGAGGTTTCTCCCCGGCAGGAGGGACTGTAGGAAATAAAAACAAGTGTGTGCAGCGCTGGGGGAGGGGGGAATCTTTGCTCCTGCTCTCTAGCCGCGCCGCCCTGCAGCGGAGCCAGGGAAGCGAGGTAAACTTCGGCGGCCGTCAGGAACCCCGGGAGTGGGAGCGCGCACGGCCGGTGCGGGGCTTTGTTCCTAGTGGGGCGGAGGAGGTCCGGCGGCGGGCAGGGAGGCCCCTCGGCGGGCCGCGGTGCCTCCGCGGCGGGGGCTGAGGAGAGGCGGCGGCTGTAGGGCCAACCGCCACCCGGCGCGGGGGCTGCGCGCTCGCCCCCGGGGCGCGTTAGAGTGGGGAGGGGCGTTGTTCCCGGCGGCGGGCTGGAGCGCCCCCCGGGGCCTGCCTGCCTGCCCGCCTGCCCCTGGCGGTGCGGGCCGGGGCAACAGGCGAGAGGGACCGGGAACGCCGTCCGCCGCGAGAGCGTTCAAGGGTTCGTCTTACGAGGAGTGCAAAGGTGGCGGAGGGCAGGACGGCGGCGGCGGGCCAGGGGCCGCGCAGTCCGCAGGCACAGTCAGGCCGAGGGGCCAGGAGCGCGCTCCCATATCTCTGTAGCCAGGCTGGGTCTCTCTATGCCGAGCAGCTTAGCGGCAAGGCACGCGTTTCTCTCCTGGAAAGTTACTTAAACCCGTGGGCTTGTCAGGCAGGGGGAATCCCCGGTGCGGGGCTGAGGTGTGTCCGGCAGCGCGGAGCCGCCCCCGCGCTGGGCTTTTCGGATCGCCATCCGCTGCCAGCCCCTGCTGGGGCTGCCCTCAACCTCTGCTCAGCATCTGTTTGGTGTCTGTGATAGATGCTGTTGTCTTTGGTACCCACCCAAATCTCTCCTGGTGCCCAGCTTCTAACTGTTGGCAGTGGTTTGCTGTCACTGGCTAAAACTACCAGATGTCGTACAGAAAAGTCAAAATCTCTAGTTGTTTACGGATACTTTTCTTAAATAAATTATCCTTATGAAGAATCGAGGTTCAGGATCTTTGTGTGTCTACTGACAGCTGCCCAGGTCATAAACAGCTTTAGGCATTGGCACTGACCAGGAGCGCAGGCTGTGATCCTCCCCATGTCGGAATGGTCTCTTGAGCAGTAAGGAGTTGTGCCTCAGCCAAGTATCTAATTTCCAAGCCTAGGGTTAGGTGATAATTACAGCATTTTGTGTGATTTGAAATGCCTTTTTTTGGATGCTGTTTACGTGTTAAACAGCATACATTTATTTTTTCTTTGTATTGAGGAATGCCTGGTAGTAGTCATTACGTTTGTAACAGTAGTGTTTACATTTTACTAGGTATGAAACTGTGGCGAGAACCACAAGGCTGTAGCTGTACGAATGAGGCTTTGGCTCTATTTTATGTGATGTTTGATGAGAAACTTCTGGGTACAGCTCAACACCATGACTGATTACAGATGTCTTAAACTGTCTAATTTTTTTGAAAGAAACTGCTGCAGTTAGTTAGTCAACTTTATTGTATAGAAGGCCAAGTGGGGCTTTTGCTGAGACTAATGAGCTTCTTGATGACTTTGAAGCTGTGAAATAGAACCTCTGAAGTATTGGAAGTAGTGGCTTTTTCATCCTATATAGCCAAAAGGGTTTTTTTTTTTGTTCGTTGTAATTCAGTTGATTACTTCTAATAACTAATGTTTATTGGAAGGCTTAATTAGTCATTTAATTTGTTGGAAGTACAGGTGCTCACGAATCAGTGCTGCATTGCCAAGAGTTTTCCATGAGTTAAATTAAAACTATTTCATTTCAACATAGGCACATATGTGCCACAGGGAAAGATTATTTAGAGAAGGAAGTGGCCACAAGTGGTTTAATCAAGTGTTCCTTGCAATCTCTGACTTAACCCAAATTACTTTTCTGCAGTTCACACTTTTTTTTTACTGAACAACTGTGATATTTTGAGATATTGCTACCATTGGCATTACCTTCTTTGACCTGCTCTTGTTTCCTGGTCATGCAGAAAATATTTATAGATGGAACTTAGAAAAATCCCTGTTGTGTGTTCTTTCTCTGGCTGTGCTGCTTGCAGAGTGGCACGAGTCCATCCCTCAGGCTTATCTCTGTCTTTGACCGTAAGCTCTATGGCTGGCAGAAGATGTGGTATCACTGAGATGGTGATATAATAGTGCAGAAGATCTCTTTTGCATCTGATAAAGCTGATGGAGAGTTTCTTCATTTTTTGTGTGTCTGACTTTCCTTCTCGGGAAATTACCAAAATGACGGAAAATGAGGTGGTATTTGGAGAGATCGGTGAGGCTTATTTGAGTAAAACATTATTAGTATAATTACTTGTGTGTCTCCTAAACGTGTTTTAACAAAAACAAAGATGGTAACCAAAATAGCAAGTAGCTCTAAAATTGCAGAACAAGTGTAATGAAGGAAAACCAAACGTGGTCAAACATTTGCAATACAAGGAAGTTAATCTAGAAGTCACTAAACATACTACAAGAAGTGTAATGTTTGCTTAGGCATTTAATTTTAGGGCTTAGAGTTCTGTTTCATTCCTAGTGAGAATTTCTAGTGGTGTTTTTCTGGCTGCCAATTGAAGAATCAAATTGTTAACTCATTTGCATGCTGTAAGAATCTCTTGATCCTTACTGACTACCTATTGAGAATGTACAGTTCCTACCATAGTAAAGAGTGCTTGAATGTACTTTATCCGTCAGCTTCACAAAACTTGTCAGAAATTTACAGCTTTATTTTTTTTGTGTGGAGGAAAAAAATAAGTACTGAAACAGCTTGCATGTTACTGTTTGTCATTGTGTTCTTGTGATGTGAAAAATGCTATGTATTGCTGTAAGTACAGCTTTGCCGCACTTTTGCCCTTTAAGTGCAACCTTAAATATTGCATGGGTAGTCTGATTCCTAATTCTGACACTGAGTCATTGAGTAAAGTTAGGAAGATCACAGTGGAAGTGTTTATCCAGATGCTAAGTAAGGTACTCATTTACCTCATGTTGATGGTTTAAGAATTAAAATGAATTGCTTGAGTGAAATAGCACTGTGGAACAATTCCTGTTGTTTATCATTCAGAAATGTCAGACCTTTTTAGCACTACAGGGGATCAATAGGCTAACACTGACCAGGAATAAGGAAGTGAAGCCTAGAAAAGAAGAACCTTTGCAGGTCAAGTTAACCTCAGCTCCTGTGCTTTCTATACAGAGATCTGAAATACAGGACTGAAAGTAACCAGAAGTTAACCAAATCTTAATGAGAGTCTTTACGTATCAACTATACACCTGAGCTACTGCTGAAGGACCTTCTCTTGGAAAATCCCTCTTGAAGGAGACTGTCCAACCATGAAGGAAGTTGGATGCGTGTGATAGGGGAGGTGGGGGAAAAGGAGTGAGTTAGTGCTTCAGACTTTTTTGTTGTTGGGTGATTTTTTTGATTTTTTTTTTCTCCTGGTCTTAGTACTTTTGTGGCTGGAAGCCTAGAAGGAAGCCAGGTGACTGTACAGCCTCTCTGATAGTCAGTCCATGCTTAATTGTTTTTTACACAGTAGGCCTATAACAGGGATTTGTGTGTAAGTATTTGCAGGTGTTTAGCAGCAAATTATTTCAGTGAGGGGTAGAGGATAAGGTGGGGGGAAGCAAGCATCCTGAAATGTCAAAGCTATTAAAGTTTTGGCAGGCAAATGTCACCAAAGTAAGGCCTGCCATTTGATGATGAATGAAAACTGAGTTTCAGAAAAACAGCCTGGAAGATGATATTTCACACCTGGGGATAGAGCAGGCTGCTACCCTGGTCCTTACAATGCCCCTAGCACTCTGACAGGAGTGTACTTCACTGTATTCCTTTTGGCTTTTAAAATTAATCCTTTAGTGCAGTGCTTGGGATGGCAGAATAAACATAATAAGCTATGTCTGATAAATGAGAGAGTGAGGAGGTTTTCTTACATTTAAACTATCTTTATGGCAGCGTGGGAGAGTCTGCAGTGATAATGATAATGCACTTTGTGCATATAAGTGCCCCCTCTCCCTTTTTTCCCTGCTTGATTTGGTAATCTCCTATATTGGTATATTTCACCACGTAATTGTACTTTTAAAGTTGTTAGGGTGTTTTGTTTTTTTTTTTTTTGCATAGTTTAAGAAGTCCTGAGTGTGCAAGTCCAGTTATATTCTTAAGTTCAGGAAGGGGGTATAGCTGTTCTGTGCCTGATGTATTAAAGGCAGAATTTCCATAGCCTGCAGTGTTTGTTGTAGTGATCTGCCAGTGATAGGAAATTAACACATTGCCTTGCTTCACAGGGGCTAGGTGTTCACCTTCCTTTATTTTTTTTCTCTTTTTCCCCACCCTGCCCATGCTACTATCTAATTACCCTGCGGGTACAGACCTGTGTGATAACAGAATTGAGATAATGAATTGCTTGAGGCATAACGTGACAGATTGATTTGCAGTAATTTAATGGACAGGTGTGGTGATGTAGCCTGCTTCTAGTGCACCTCCACTGGAAAAGATCTGAGGAAATTAAGCAGCCTCAGAGACAGAGAAAGGGAAGATGCTGTTATGACTTTGTAATTCCTTAAGCTATACAGACACTCTCTTAGCTTTGGGGATGGCAGAAAGAGGATGTTAATCTACTTAGGAATGTATTTATTTGATTTTTTGGGAATGAGAAAGAGAATGGTGGTGTATGGAAAGCAGTCTATTAGGTTTACATATTCAGGAAGCGCTTCTAGAGGTCAGTTTTTTTATTTAATCTATCAGTCTTGCATTGATTTACTGAATGACAGATGTGGTGCTGATATCTTTTAAGCCTTAACTACCGAAATGAGCAAAAAAACTGTAGGGTTGAGGTCATCTCTTTTCCTCCCAGTTTATTGAAAGCTGTATGCTTGTGGACGGAGTGGAAAAGTGCGTAATCATGAATTTAACGTGCAGACTTAATTTTTTACTTTCAATTAAAATGATGGTTTTTTGTTTTTTTCTTGAAGGAGGTAATTTTAGTCCGGTAAACTGTGGAATCCTGCAATGTAAGTGAATTTGTAGTTTTTCCTTGTGTTGAAAAAAAAATCATTAGACAATATATGAAACTTTAAATGTGCCATCCTGGCATCTTGTCCCTTGCCTACCATTTCTCAGTGTGTATGTTTTGTAAGCACATTCCCACTGATGAATAGAAGTAGTGTATTTACAGCTGTCTTTTTAGCTGAAGTAAAATGGGTTGGCTTCCTTCTTCCATAGGTCTTTCTATACTTGTCTTTTTTTCTAGAGCTGTTACTACTAAAATTCATTTGAGAAGGTAAGGTGAAAAAAGAAGCCACTAGGGTGTAATTTGATGAGGGCTATTTACATTTGCACAATATTGGCTGGTTAGATATGACCTCTCTGCAGGTGTCTGCAGAAATATTTTGCCTAGCAGTGGGTTTTGTTTTTTTTTTTTTTGCACCAATGAAAAAAAATGCTAAGCACACAGAAGGTGTTTTTCAGCATCAGAGTACCTTGGACAAAAACTTCAGGTTTCTGCAAGGCTTCTTGATTGCCAAATTAGGACACTTTTGTGTCCTAATCACTCATATTCATCCTGATTAATACATTTTGAGGCTTTCTTCTGCCCTTCGGTTTCTGTATCTCTGTTGTAGTGGTTGAGTAGGTGGCTGCAGTTGAAAGTGGCCCAGGGGCCTGGGCTTGCCACCTTTTTTCTGGAGGGGATGAGGAGGGTCCAGATAGCTGTGTGCTATGTTCTGTACCTCCTTCCAGCCTGCTGGTCAGTGTCAGGTTGTTGCTGTTGCTTCTTGTCCTTGCAGAAGTGTCTCCCTCCTCTTCCTCCTGTCCTCTGGCAGCTACAGTGTCAGTAGCTCGGTCCTCTGTGCTGGCTAGCATCAGCCCTCCTGTTTCAGGGCAGCAGCTGGATTTGTAGTGGCCAGTGGAGATAACTTGTTGCTGTCAGGCTGAAAAGTTGGTAGTTGGGGAGGGTGGGAGGAATTGAGGGCATCTCACTAGGAAAGAGGGAGGGGGAAAAGATGGTTTTGGGATCTGAGACTAGATCATTGTAGTAAATAATCCAGTATTCAGGGAGCCAGGAAGAGACAGATACTGTAGCACCGTGTTTGGGGTGCTCATCTGCAATGTGGAAGCAAAGGAGTGCAGGAGCTTGAACGTGCCCCTTCCACATCACAGGAGAGCGTACCGCCAGCTTAGAGGTCTTCTGGTCTTCCCGCTTTGTATGCTGTATGTGCAGGCTCTCCCCTTCCCACTTCTGTGCTTTAGCATGAAGTGGAATTGCTGTACCAGGAGAGACTGAGAGGTGCTCTGGCCAGGCATACCTCAGGCATTCCTGGCTGTTTGATACCAACCACAAGCTAATAGATTACTCCATTAGAGTTTTCTTCTGGAGGTGGGGTGGTTTGTAACACTTAACTCTATCAGTGTTAGGCTCCGTACCACATCACGGACACCCTTCTGCCCTTCCTGGGGCTAGTGAAGAGGGAGACATGATCTGTGTTCCACAGCCTTATATAAGTTTTCCACAAATTGTCATGGAAACACAACTTGTGTGCATCCAAGCTTTTGTTTATTCTAGCTTTAATGATTAGTGGCTTGTTACAGGATACTTTTCTGGCAGTTAGTGTCCTGAAAATAGTAACTATGAGAGCAAAGAATATCTTGTCGGTGTTGTGTTCTTGTACATCTGGGAACATGTGATTTCCTGAACATATGTGTTAGGTTTTGTTTACCTGTTCTATCTGAGCCTTTCTACAGTGTTTGCAATCCAAATGTAATTTTTTGAGTTGTTGACATTGTATTTTTGCCAGGCTATGGCTAATTTGCCTTTTTAAAATTATATATATATGAAGAAACTTCAGCTGCCTGAATTTCGGTAACAAATTGTTCTCTTTGGGTTTGATGAAGCAGTTATTGTCTGATTTTAGTTCATAAACACACAACCTGTTGCTATGGTCAAGAAGTGAGAGCCTGGAACTTGACTAGTTCTATGGTTAAATTAATTGTTGTTGATTTTAGTATGTAATCAATTTAATTTGTGTTCGAAAAAACTCTGAAAACACTTCCTTATGAACACAAGGTATCTCACTAATTAAAAATGAGCCTTTCCTGAGGTGTGCTATCTTTTTGCAGTCATTCACTTATTCTTGCAGCTATCAGCAACTCTCAGCCTTCAGAATTATTTTTACTTTCAGTTGAGACAGATTTGATTTGGAAGATGAAAAGTCAAGTACAATTTATGGTCTGTTATTGCAGCCTCTGGGAAACCTGGAGTTTCCAGTGACAGTTTTAATAGATTAGGGTGTTTAAGATCAAACTCTGATGGAGGATGTACATTTTTAGTAGTAGATTGGATTTTAAGGAATAAATTTTTAGATTAGTAGATTTCAGTCAAAACACTGAGGTTGTTATTAGTCTGTTTCTTAAAATTCCTGTCTGCTTTCTTCTGTCTAGTCCAAATACTGGACCTTTTTTTTGAGCTGTAAGGTTGTAAGCATCTAAAAAACTGCTATTCTGTCTTAGCTGCTCTTGCTCTTGGATTGCGGTTTGTTGAAAGCAAAATTGTATTTTTTTAAATATCAGCAATACACCTATTTGAGAAATGCATCTTAAGTCCATAAGTAAAATATGACAAGTAAATATTGGCAAGTCTCATACACTTTCTTTATAAGTTATTACTCTGGAAAGAAGTGACTGACAATAATTCTGTAGTAATTTTAAAAAAAAAAAGTTCCATATTTTGTGCTTTTGTAATCTTGCAGGTGTTCCCTTTCAGCAGATACTCAGCAGTGGCCCTGCTGCAGCTTGAATCCAACTGTCCTACATTATTTGGAGAGCTTTTCATGTTCTGCAGTATTTTTATGGATGCCAATATTCCTTTACTTGTCTTGTTTCTTTCTGTCTTATATGCAGTTTTTACTTAAAATATTTTGGAGCTATCCTGTCACCCCTTTGTCTGCTGTAAAAAAGCATACTTAAGTGTGTTGGCTCAAATCTTAAGTTAAGATTCCTCTGTCTATATTAAATTACATATGTGTTTCAAGATGCTTAGTGATGGAGCAGGGGAAGATATAGGTTTAAGCCTAGCTGGAAACTTAATTTTCTTCCATAGAGTTATTGCCTTTTGAGGCTTAAAAATTTTGTATTTTCTAACTAGTATTGTGCTTTTACTTCTGTGCTGCTTCATGGGATGTGCTCCATTTGTGATTTATTTTTTTTTTATTTTTTTTTTCCCCCCTCTTCGTAAGCCTGCACTTTTCTCCAAGTAGCAGCTTTCCCGAAGCAGAAGGGTTTTGTTGTTAGCGTTGATGAAGTGCATCATGGGATTTGTAGTTCTCTTTATAGAAACTAATCTCTAGAGGAATTACACCAGAAGCCAGCCAGAACTCCATCCCCCAGGAAGCACAAGAGTAGCTTTTGTTGAGAGTATTCTTTTGTCAAATTGCTGCTTTCTCTCCTGTGCAAAGGTACTTTGAAGAAAATAGTAACTTTTAAAAATGCAGTTTTGATTTTTTATTTCTGTGTAACTGAACCACTTTGGCTGTTTCCTGTGTGTGTGCATGCTGTTACTCTCAGTTTTATTTTGAAATGCAGATGCTTATTCTGTCCTGAAGATATAATAGCCATTCTTTTTGCATGTTAGGGGCATAAAGTGTGTCAACAAGCTGACCTTTCCTGAAAGCTAGAGACAAGGTCATGAGGCACCCCAGCTTTTATTATGGTCTGCAGGAGATAGTGTGCTACTCCCCAAGAAAAAAAATTTGGAAGCTAATTGGGAAAGAGTGGCTGTGTTCAGCTGTGACATCTGGAATCTGCAAGTACAGAACAGTACTTCTGGGGAAAACCAGGACTGAAATGTTGATTCATAGTCTAGTTTAAGATAATAGTATCAAAATAGTCAGTGATCGTGTGGCTAAAGAAATTTGTTGCCAGAAGGAATGGATAAATAATCAGAAGAATCTTTGGGAATTGTTTTTTAATGGTTTGTGCTTGTTTGAGAAGGGGAAAGCACCTTGTCATATCCTAGTTTAATGAGTTAACACTTCATATAAACACCAAATTGAGCTGGTTAGTGTCTTATCCATGTTCTTTTAAGTGAAACTGTGTTCTTTCCAGGTGTGAGATTTTATGAAAACATAATTATTCTGCTTAATAGAAAACATGGTTAAGCTGAGCTGGTATGAAACGTGAGTAATGGCTTTTCTTCCTTTTAATAGATTTTTTTGATTGGGTTTTATTTTGATTTTAGAGAATGTGGTGACTAATGCTTGGAGCAAAGGACTGAAATTCAAGCAAAGCAGACATTACTGTTACATGTTCTCCATGTTACTGACTCACTCTGATTTTGTCATCAGTAGCATAGCTTGAAATGTAAAATGATACACAGTGAGAGAGTTTGATGCTTAGCCTCTTTGAGATCCATTTTCTGTCTTTTTGGAGGTGATAATTGTTTCTACCTCTTGCAAACCAACTTCAGGTTCTTGGGTGTCATCTGCACAGTGATGCCTGTTTTTGCTTAACCAAGTGGAATATTGCATCTTGTGCTTAGAGCGGGGCTGTGGCTGTTGCTGCTGTGGGAAAAGAGGAAGGGAAGGGCTCAGCCTGCTGGGAGGCCTAGTGAAGTGTGCTGCTTGGGGAGGCTGGGCAGTTCTGCTGATAGGGGTGGGCAAGCTCTTAATGAGCAGAAAGCCCTCATGGTTCCTTTTAAGCTTGGAGTTTAGGAAAAGCTGAGAGCTGGAGGGCCTTGTCACTCCTGAGAATCAGACCCTTGCCAGTGAGAAAATGCAGTTTCTCTTTCCTGCTGGTGCTTCTGAGCTGAGTCGTGTTCCTCTGCTTTCAGCTTCCATTCTGAGTATCATGAATGTCATTCCTTTCCTGGGCATCCTGGAACAATTTCTTTCTCTTTCAAGTCTTTCAAGAAAATGGATGCCTCTTTTACCGTTTGCTTGTAGGGGGAGCATGGCCTATGTTAACATTTTTGGGTCATTCACTTTACTTGCTTTGGCTTACCCATGTGGGTGCTGTTACAGTTATATGTAGTTATTCCTAATAAATAAGACCTGTAGAGCTGAGAAGGGAAAAAACATTTCAAAATAGAGTAGGAGTGTTCAAGAAGGCAGAATTTTTCCCTTTGTACTTGAAGTGGTGAGGGAAATGAAGCATGTGTGCAGAGCAAGTCAAGGTTTTCCTCTGAGTCATTAACTGTCTTTTGACAGCTCTCAGAAGAGTGGTGAGCTTGTTCCATTTATTTCTTAATGACACCAAATTGGGCACCAGTTTTATTTGTTTACTGTGGCCATGAAACTTGCTATGCATGCTAATAAATTTGGGAGTTTCAGTTCAAGTAACTCTGACTTAATGTATTCAGAAATGAAGTTCTGCACTTTCTGAAAGAAAAGTGTTATGCTTTCATGAAGATTGAAAATAGTCCTGCTTAAAAGTGGTATGAAAAGGCCTAGAGAAGAAAGGAAAGAGCATTTCTGGGGTGGTATTTTCAACCTGCATAGGTCTTTGAATATACAGTTCCTGGGAAATGCAACATTTGTGATCACTTTGGGGCCACAGAGTCTATGTATGCTGTTACGCCTTTGTGTTGATGGAGAATAAGAATTGGCAGACCTGAGTTACGTGTTGTTTTACCCAGACTGTTCTGTACTTCAGGAGTAAAAAGAGCATTTCCTAAGTGTGTTTTGGCTTTTTTAGTTATTTGTCTCTTGCTAGGAGTCAAGATTTAATTTTTAGGGTGATGCATTTGTAATGAATAAATTGGGGGGGGAGGGGCAATGACAGATGAACTTTACACATACAGACTTCAGCAAGATACTCTGAAGAATAATACATTATTTGGCTATACCAGGTGGTGAAGTACTTCAAGATGCCTTTTGTATTTCTCTTCATTATTTGTAGTTGAATAATTTTTTTTAAGGTGTGCTGTGTTGTATTAGTTGCCTATGTTGTAGCAACAAGATTACTGATTAATCGTGAATAGTTGTATACAAATTTGTTTCGTAACCAAATGACTAAACTTTCTAAAGGGGAAAGAGAAACATGCTAACTCACTAAAGAAAAAAAACAAACCTTTTCTTCTGTTAATTCTGGTGTTCATATATACACCAGTGCTTCCAAAACTGTGATGTAATTTTAGAAACTAGTCCTCTGAGTACCTTCTCCTTTATTGATAGCTTTCTTTTATAGGTGTAGTGAAACTGGATTACTGATGACATTTCAAGTATGTTCATGCACAAATATATTAACCTTCCTTCCCATCTGTTTCATTATATGTTACTGTGGTATCTGAACAGTTTACAATACTTCTCAAAGTTACTTAGCTGCATGTCATCCCAATCTTATAAAAACTAGTATCTCCATTCTAGAGATGGTGCACAGCTGCATGGAAAAACTTAGCCATTTGCCTGTGTTTCCCCAGAGGCCTGTGGTGAGTCAGGGAGTTTTGACATTTCCAAGATCCAAATGGCGTGGTGGTAGCTGAAATGGTTTGTGTCTTAGCTCTCTTTTGTCTGTTTTTGTATATAGCCTCTCTGCAAAGGAGGCAGTGGCAAACTTGTGAGCGGTAATGAAATGAGAGAACTTCAAAGCCCCAGGATGGATTTAGCAGGTGGAATTTGAAAGTAAAGCCCCTGTTCCTGGTCCATCACATCCTTCCTATTAACGCTGCCTGGCATAACTTGTGTTGGTTCATAAGTTGTTGGAGCAACTGATGTTGGCTGTCAGTGAGCCACATCATTCTGTACGCAGCAATTTCCCAAATTACACGCTCTTCAGTATAGTGGAGCTGATGGATGTAACGTGGGTGATAGCAGGATAACTTTGCTTGTAAACTCCCAGTAGCCAACTCCCATTGCCTCCTTAATCTGGCCAGTATTGTGATGTGGTGAGAACTGGCTGTATTAATGTTACTCTTGTAGCTCTTATGAACCCCATCAGCTACTAGGTTTTCCATTTCTAACACTTTGTGGAAAAACAGGAATTTTGATGCTTCTGTAGGAATGAAACTGGGCTATTTATGCTGACACTGAGCTTCGTTAGGCTTTTTGGGGAAGAATGTAGCTTTTTTTTTTGTCCATAGTTTAGCAGAACAAGAATCTCTCTCCAAATCATGATAGTTTTCAGCTTGTCTGAGAGACAGATGTAGAAGAGTTTGACATCACAAATGCCCTTTTGACATCTAACTAAGGTATTATGTAAAATGCAGTTAAGCAGTGGCAGCTCAAATGTGAATAATATCCTGGAAATACTAGAACTACCTGTAATAATGCGTATATTTGCTTTTCCTAAAAACTTTATCTTCTTACATTCACTTTTTCCTGTTTATAAAGCAAATTTGCTTCAAAGAATCTGTATTACAGATGATAAAAATTACTTTTGCTGTTTTAGCATTTGGAAAAGACAGTCATATCTCTCATTGATGCAGGTGCTATTTCCAACCTGAACCTGCAGTGAATCTTTTTGATGAAGCATAGTATCATGTTTGATAGACAATGGGGATAAAATTGTCTCTCAGCTATTTGCATGTATGTGTCTGGGGATGGAGGGGGAAGGGCAAAGAACATAGTCTTTCAAAGAAAAAAGGAGGGTGTGTGTATTCTGGGGAGTATCATATTAATCTGAAAGAGCTATATACATTCTTTGAGCTTGACTTTTTGCTCTGGGAGGGATTGGGGGGACGAAGTGTCTGTGTGTGTGAGGGGGGGAGGTGGTGAACATTCCTGGAGGGGATTAATTTTGAGGTGACTCAAACAGACACTTTGATCCTTTCCATCTGCAGGTTGGCTTGTTTTAGCTTGTTAATATATGGATAGCAAATTCCCTCCTTCCTTTTATGTTTGGAAAATTGCTCATAGCCCACACATGGCTCTGTAATTGGGGAGAGATTGTTCGTTCTTGCCTGCAGGAAGACATTTCTCTGTCTGCTGAGTTGGAGCTCCAGACTAGATAGAGGGAATGCAAGAAAAATGTAGATGGGTAGCAGGGCTACACAACTCTTACTTAAGCTATGATTCTTGAAGAAATGGCTGCTAATCCATCGTAGAACACCATGTATTCTGCAGGATGAGGGAAGTAAAATCGCTCAGCAGCACGCTTAGTGTCCCTTGTGCTTCAGTGTATAACAATGTAGTTGCCTGTAGGAGTTTAGAAAAGTTTTCTTCATCGATAATCCACAATAGTTAAACACTCTCAAGAACATCATCAGGTTTTCTTGTTTATTTAAACTTCAGGCATCTTAAATACGAGTAGGAATGATTAATTGTATTTAAGTGACCTGAAAGTAAACAAGAGTTTGGTGATATCAAATATTATGTTGTATTTCTCAACCAGACTTCTTAAAGATAGTTAAACTTGCATTCTGTTGAACTTGTATTGCGCTGCCTCCTCTCAGCTTGATTTTTGAAGTCAAGATTTTCCAAAAATATCAGGACTTTCTTTACACGGGATTTTCTCAGTGTTCTGCCTGGGTGCTTATCCTGCAGGTAAGATAGCAGTGGACAGGTTACAGTGCGATTTGATCTCCTACCTCTTCCCCTACCCTAGAAGATGCTTTGGAAAGGTTTGTGTGTGCTCATGTGTTGTTTGGAATTTTTCGTGTCTGTGAGGGTATATCATGCCACAAGTGAAGATTTCATTTCTTGTTCAAGATAAAAAATAGCAGCACGTAACAGCCAGACTCCTCACATAAGCTTATAGTATTTATTTAGTGGATATTTTTTTCCCTGTGTATATCTGCATTTGAAGATTTTAGGGGCTTGCTTTGGCTTGGAGTGTTGCAGTTCACTCTTTGATTATTTTAAGGTCTCACAGAATTTTGGTCATAAGTGTGATTGACCAAGGGGTCTGGCCACGTTCCAGGGCGAATAGTTGCAGTCTGTCCTCATTTTTTATTAGATGCCACACTATTCCCTTATCTTTCTGCTTTTGTAGTTGGTGGCTCGCTCTCGCTGTTTTGGTGTCCTAAGGAAAGAGTACAAGGACTCATCTCAACCACCTCACAGAGGCCTTTTTAAAAGAAACTCTGGGGGTGATTTAAACCCCCAAAACTCAAGGTAACTTTTTGTCACGTGCTGGTGGCTGGGCCTCCGCTGGCAGGAGTTTGTGTATTTGAAGTTAAATTTGAGTAAACCAAGTAAAGCATGTTTGGGTGGTTGGTGTTTTGTTGGTTTTTGTTTTTTTTTTTTTTATGTCTGCGAGGTCTTGCATTTGACTTTCATAGGCGATTTGGTAGTGTTTAAAAAAAGAAAAAAAATCTACAAATCCCACTATTTTACAGGAGCATTAAGTGGTTCCTAATAATTGAATGGCTTTCTTAACAAATGTCTCTTGAACAAAAGAAGCTGATGACTAAAGTAAGTTGAATGAGTGAAAGAAAATTAACTGTTTAATAGCTGCAGAAATGTGTTTTTTGAGAACTGTATTAGATATCAGGACTTATTACGTGAGCATCTTTGGAGGTCCTTGGAGCTGTCTCTGTGGAAATACTTGCTTCTCGATTTAGATAGATAGGTCAACAGTGAAGAGGGAGTCATAGCATAGGTCATGGTGTAAGTAAGCACTGCTGTAGGTTATAAGCTGCACAAACTCATGTTGGCTATAATACTTGGAAATTATGGCTGCTATAAATAGTGGCATGAGTTAGACAACTGTAAGTGTAAGCATAAATCCCAGGTAGTCTGATTCTGCTATAAATTTTCACTTAGATAACGTTGCAGGATTACCTTTCCTGCTTGGGAACTGGGGTCACTGGAACACAAATCGAATCGCAGTTCAGGGAGCCTTATGCTTGGGGAATACCTCACATAAACCAAGAAGTCTATGAGGAGTCCTCTCCTTTTCATGGAGGATGCTCCTGTGACCTCATTCAGTCACAGGAAACAGTTAAACACAGCCATGCTCTGAAGAGGCAGAGTAATAGAAAGATTTTAAATTTTCTGCAAAATGTCATTATGACAAGACATTTCATTTAGTCTGAAGGCATCTGTCTGTACATGCAGCACATGCAAGTAGTAAGAACAAAAAGGGCATCTGTATGTTGTTATACAGGTATTATACAATTAATATCTTGTGTGTATGTGCATGTTTTGCATAGAAAAGATTCATTTGTCATACTTAAGTGTATAGAGTACAGTAGTTCAGGTTACTAAATCCCAGGGTTTGGTTTGGCTTAACTTTAAAGCATTTTATCACTTGTTCTAAGGAAAAAAAAATGCTTGCAAAATGATATTTTTTTTGTTCTTGTTAAAAAGATTGTCACAGGTATTGATGTCTTACTACCTGTTCTGTCAGCAGTGAATTTTGATTTTGATTTCCATAGTTCAAATTGCTATCATGCGTGAACACAACATGCTGGTGGCTGCGTGGGGACAGGTTGGAGTCTCATGGGTGCATGGTGAACTGTAGCCTGTTAGGTTGCTCAAGGTGGTGAAAGAATAATTGAACAGTTTCTAGAAAGTGAAAAGGTGGAAAATTAATCATAGCTAGGGGAAAGTGACAACTACAGTTAGGGTAGTAATAAACAGTATATTGAACTTAACCTGAACTGAAAACTGGTTTGAACAGTCATTTGGCAATTTGCTTTCCTTTATCCATCCCCCCTCCCTGTTAAACTTGGTGCAGAGCCGGACTGGAAGAACTTCAGTCCCCGGTGGGATCTGAAACAGGACTGAAATGAAATGTTGCCTTGATCCTCTGGTAATAATACTGGGAAGGTTTTTCAGATGCTTAGGGAAACATTTCTATTGCTTACTTAACTGTTTGACGTACAGAGGAGAAATGGATATACTTAGAGCACACCCATGTGGCCGTGTAGGGGTTAAATGCTATATAAAAATTGTTTTAATGGGGGGGGGGAAGGTTTCTAATTGTAGTGAAGTATTTTTGGAATTTGCCCTGTCAGTTAGTAATATTTCACTAATTAAAGCAACCCTTTGTTTAAACCAGGCTGACAACCATTCGTCTGGAGAGTTGGCTGGTGGACAAACCGAGGTATGTTCATTCCTCAGCAATTCAACCCATTTTATATGCTGATGTTTCTGAAGTAATGCTTTTAACTTGGAAGAAGGTAATCGCATCTGTGAATTCTTTGTGGTTTCTCTGCTGCTGAGGGCTGCAGCCTATAAATTATTTTATTGCCTTTAAGCCTTGTGTGTAATGAAAATTAACAAATAAAACAAGCATACAGGCACTAGGCTATTTATGGCTGGAGGCATCAGGTTTGTCTGAATAGCAAAATTAAGGGATTATAAATTTTTGCTGAAAGAATGTTAGCAAGAGGCAATTCTTCTCTCTCTGTCTTGTTCCCTTTCTCTTGTGTATGCTTTTGCTTCGGAGAGCAGTATATGTTCTGATCATGATTTGGTCAATAAGGCTTTATGTGTTTGTGGAAAAGTGGATTCTTCTTTGGAAATTGTATATTTGCTGTAAAGGAGACAGAAAAGGCTACACTGATACATAGTATCAGGTTGAACAACAAATACAGACTGAAAATTTTACAGGTTTTCCTGCCCTGAACTGCATTATATGAAGAAAGCTACATAATACTAAAAAGCCAACATAGAAATGTTGAATAGCTGACTGTACGCTTGCAGGTTGTATTTGCCCAATGCTATGTATCGCTGGTTGCTCTTAGTTGCTTGGTTTTGTCAAATGGCTTGCTGCTTGTAAAGAAGCCTACTTTGCCAGATCAAAGATCCTGAAAGAGTAAACTTCTGATTGTCCTGGCACTTTGCGTAAGATCTGTTGAGTGGCAAATACCCGCTGACTAATACTCAGACCACTAGACTGAGACTTGGCAGCTTTCTTTTGAAAGATTACCTCTTCTTCATTAACAGGTGTTCAGAGATACACCTCAAGTCTTGAAAAAAAACCAGTATTTGTGTTTTCTCTTCACAACATTTATAAAAATACCAGCCTGCAGATGGGCCTTGTCAGCAGATCTGCAAACAAACATGTTCAGGCAGTGAAGATACTTCAGAGGCTTTATTTGATCTTAGTAGCAATATTGATATACTACATGATGTGCAATGAAAAACATACTGGAACAATTGGATATCAGAACTAGGATGACCCTTTGAAATGAGCATTCTCTAGTCTCACTTGTATTTTGTTGTACATTCCCATGAAATTATTTCAGGTTTTGGCAAGTGTACCATGGGACTGTTATTTTTAAATTCCTGTGATCTAGAAATTTGCTTTATTTGAAGAATCTGTTCTAGGAATGTTTTCTTTTTTTCTGTTGGGCAGAGGGAGCAGTAACTGTTGCGATAATGAATTAGATCCTCTAAAAGGGCAAGAAAAGAAGTCTAAGCTACAATAGAGTAAAAACTACAAATGCTTTGAAGGAAACCATCATTGCTCTGAGAGAAGGGGGAGAGAATGGAGTATTTTTCCAGTGTGCTAATATGAAAGTACACTTGGTGCAACAGACGAGAATGGAAAGTGAAGAATCCTGATGAAGTGATACTGATGAACTTGGAGAGTATTTGATAAGAAGAGTAAGGGTTTCTGGAGTTTCCTAGTCATTAGAAGGAAGAATTTAGGGTTTAAAGTGGATTCTTTGGGCTTTTAAAAAGGATCAATGAAAGACAAGTTCAATATATGTTTTAGTGAGTTTTTCTTTACTCACTGTAGTAAGAGATCCTGATCTTAGTGCCAGCAAAATAACTAGGATAATTATTTGGAAATTTAAAGTGAATAGTTATTTTGAGCTACAAGGAAGGAGCAGGTCAATTGAGTTAAGTAACAGTTGCATTTTATGTAATTGTTTTTCTCAATGTAATAGTTTAACTATTTGTCCTTGGGTGAGTGAGCAAGTTAATCAGCTACAGAGCAGGCACTGTATAATAACTTTATAAATGTCTGTTGTGTTTGATTTCCCTTTCCACAAGAGCTTTAGATCTTGTAGCTGAATGTGATCCTTGTGCTTAAGCCATTTTATATTATCCTGGTTTGTTCACATGGCAGAGAAGAGGAACTGAAGTTCCAAGCCTGGGGCCAGTAGCAACAAATCTTTTCCTGGCTGGGTGGGAGCACACAGGGCTCCCAGTTAGTAGCAGCCTGCACTAGTCAGTGACCGGAATTGATGTCATTTGTCAAGATGGCTGTTTTCTTGTATTCCTACTAGAGGTTAATGTTTGAATGAGAATAGCTAATTGGAAAGGTGGAGACCTTTTTGACAGGCAAGCAAGGGTGTTATCCTATCTCCAGCCTGTAATTGAAGTGACTTTGAAAATGGTTACAATAATAAGGTGGAGGTAAGGGTAATTTAATTAATTTTTTTTTTCTAGGTATGAAAACCTGTGGTTCAGCAGAAGTACATATAATTATGATGATTAGCTTGCTATAGACACATTATTTTACCATAACATGGTATGCTTTGCTGTTGATTTTTTTCTTATTCTCAGAGCTGCAGGCCAAACATCAGCACGTATATGTGACCTTAACACTATATAATTTAATATGATTACTGTGAGTTCCTCTCTGAAATAAAGGCAAAGCTTGAATCTGACATGGCAAGTGCTTTCTCTTTTTATATAGCAAAATGTGACTGCATTTCTGCCAGAGCCTGAAGAGCCTGTTTTCTGTAGTACTGATTTTGGTACCAGAGTGGGAAGGATGGTTAGAGCTAGAAGCAGTGCAATGATCAGAAGAGCAGCCTTATTTTGCTGTTTGCCACAGTGAGCGATGTACCTGTTGTCATCAGGCTAACCTTGATTTCTCCTTAGCATTTTTTTAAATAATTGTGCATCATGAAAGTGGTGGTGTAGTATGAATGATAGTTCTAACTGGGAAGTTTTGATACCATTGCTTGGGTGTTTTGTGGTTTGGTGTTTTGTTGTTTGTTTTTTTTTTCTTTTTGCGTGTGGTTCATGTTCTTTGGTAAAAATACAAACCTACTTAGTACTAGCCTTTGCTCTCCCAAACTTTCCTCTGATTTGCCTGTTAGGGCTTAGGTGAGCGCGGACTCTGTACAATATAATCTGTGGTTAGTAGCATTAAGGGAATATGATTGAGACTTTCTGATTTAGTATACTGTTATTGCATGATAAACACTTAGAGAGATGTGTTCAGAGTGTTTGGTACAACTAATTGTGTAATATCAGAGGGTAATAAATAGAAGGTATGCAAAATGTACAGTTGCAAGTAGAATGTTTTTAATCAGCTTGTGTTCCCGTAGACTCATCTGACAAGACCACACAGGAACACCAGGAAAAAGACAAAACAAGTTGTCTGCTGTCTGAAAGTAATGAAATTACATCCTGGAGCAGGATTGTCGAGTAAACTTTTCTGATTTTTGGAGTGGCATTTACATTATCCTATTAAAAATGTTTGTAGAAATCTGTGTAATATTAGTTTGCTTCTGTTTCCTGAAACAGGTTGGTTAAACTTGATGGAAAAAAATGGCAAAGTTTCAGTAAAATAGCAGCAAAAAAGTGAAACTAGATTTTATGAAAGAAATGAAGTTCTACCCAAAAGCAAAGATTTTCATGTTCCACATTGGGTTCTCCGCCCTTCTTAAATTACTGAATAAAAAATTTTGCAAGCCAAAAATTTTGGATCCTCAGGTTTAATGAAGTGCAGAAAAATTTGCCTATTTTAAGTTCTTATATAAAAAAATATTGTTTTAGATTACTTATTGGAACAGTCTTAACTGTATGAAGTAAGATAACTTTATAAAATGAGGAAATAGTTAAGGACAATTTCAGTCATACACACACACACAGAGTGTTGTTTTGTAGATGAATTACTGTCATTAGTGCAGATGGTAATCTGGATGGGATTGCAAGTTAAACTGGAGCTATTTACATACTGAACCAGGAGTGTTTGGAATACCATTGTTTCTGGCCTAGAGGACTAAATTGAAGTAAGTACTTTGGGGTGGGGAGCATCAGTGTTGAGTGAGGGTGTTCTGGCCACAGATGCTGGTCTCTGCTCCATTCCCTGCTTAGTGTAACTCTAGCCTTTCAAAGTACAGTGGTCAGGTAGACTTCATGCAGCCATTAATACTGTCTGTGTCAGTAGGCCCCAAGAGCCACACTGAAAGCCTGGGTTGAAATAAAGTAGTTAAATAAGGATGTATGTGGGGAGAGGAGGAAACTGAGCTGAGGTTGCCATTTTCCCATCCTACTGAACCACCTTTAATGAGATTTTCCTGCGGAATTGGGAAATGTTATTTTCTACTTCTTGAAGATGTAACAGTGATGTTGCAGAAGGCAGATCCTGACTGATGGTCATAGTTTCAGCTGGGATGGAGTTAACTTTCTTGGTAGCAGCTGGTGTGGGACTATGTTTTGGATTCAGGATGAGAGCGGTGTTGATAGCGCACTGATGTTTTCGGTTGTTGCTAAGCAGTCAAGGCAGAAGTCAAGCAGAAAGCTCCTCATACCGCCCTAACAGTCAGTAGGCTGGGAGTGCACAAAAAGTTTGGAGGAGACGCAGTCAGGACAGCTGACACCAACTCAACAAAGGGGTATTCCATACCATATGATGTCATGTTCAGTATATAAAGAAGGAAGGGGGGGACATTTGGAGGGATGGCGTTTGTCTTCCCAAGTAACCATTACATGTGATGGAGCCCTGCTTTCCTGGAGATGGCTGAACACCTGCCTGCCAATGGGAAGTAGTGAATTAATTCCTTGTTTTGCTTTGCTTGCATGTGCAGCTTTTGCTCTACCTATTAAACTGTCTTTATCTCAACCCACAAGGTTTTTCTCACTTTTCCTATTCCCCCATCCCAGCTGGGGGGAGTGAGTGAGTGGCAGCGTGGTCCTAGCTGCTGGCTGGAGTTAAACCATGACACTTGCAGTGCTCATGCTTCCTTAGTACAGCAGCTGCTAAATGCATATGTATATGAAGTGTGCAACTATCAGCTTGCTTACCTCTGTGTGTCTCTATCCTGGACACTGACTTTTTCTGGAGGATATGGGGGAAAAGATATACCTGAACGGTAGCAGTGCTGACAACAGAATACCTGCATGAACTTAGTGCCAAAGTGAGTATGTGTTAGTGTAGCACACCTGCCTCAAGCAGGATTGTGAGGGTAAGAGGGAAAGCTCAAGCTGTATAGCAAAATTATTCTATATAAAATTACTAAAATTATTCACTGCATTAATATTAATAATACTTCATCCATTTTTCAGTGACTGATTTACTGACATGCATCTTCATCCCTCTCAGCTGTTTTTCCTGCTCAGTGTTCTGTCACACAGCTGCTGCCATCTGTCCTTGTTCTAGCCTGGGTCTGGCCTCTTCTTCTGCTTCTGCTCTCCCTTTCTCCACTTGCTTTGCAGATTTTGGTAATTTACCTTGTTGTTTTGTTGGGGGTGTGTGTGGGTTTTTTTTTTTGTTGTGTGTGGGGTTTTGGTGTTTTGTTTTGTTTTTAAATATCTGGTTTTCTCTTATCACACCAGAAATTGTTTACTAGGAGACACAGCTCTTGGGGTAGCTCTTTGGTATTTGGCCTTGCAACTAACTGCATCATGTCATAGGAGGGTTAGGTTGTACATTGCTGCAGTCCTTTGTGCATTTGCTGCCTTTGTAAACAGGTACATTAGGGACTATTGAGACACAGACATCTGCATAGAAGCATGTACTTTGCTTGATGTTTTTGTGTACCTGCAAGAATTCATCTTCAGTGGGAAGATATTTGATTAGACATTCTAGGTGAAGATGATTTCAAAAAGAAATAAAATTTAACTGGCGGCATTTCAAGGGTAGATACCTGATGTCTCTGAATCTGTACTTTTGTTATGCTGTTCAACATTTTTTTTCTGTGAACTGAAGATAAACCAGGTATATTCAGAAATAGCCGTTTTCCTCCTGTTGTTTAAAGACATGAATTCTAATCTTCAGATGTCTAGCTCTGAATATGTGGGAGTTCCAATCTTTGTGTAATGAAAGCAGTGTTGTAGCCTCAGAGATGTCAAGGCCAGTTCATTTAACAAAAAAGAAAAAAGCCATTGACAAAGACTGAGCTTTCATGATGCACATAGTCCTTTGCTGCTTTCAGGCGTTTTCCTTTGTACAGTATTTTCCCACACAGAACAAAGTGTTGGTTTGCCAATGAGATGAGGATGAAAAAGACAAGTTTTCCACTGTCTGGAGTAACGATTGTCTTAATGGACTTTCCATCTGTCTCCTAATTGCTTTTCTACCAATAGAGATTCATGTGCAGTGGAGAAATGAAAGTGCTGAAACAAAAATGCAAAGAACTGATGAAATGGAAAAATGTGAGAGCTGTTGCTATTTTACATTACGAGTGAGGAGTGACCACAGGCTCCCCTATTTGTTCCTGCTGGGAGGAGAGGGGATGCATCACTGGCAACTGATTCCTAGGGATATCGGAATGAAGGACAGCAGTGAGGATTTAGCTGGGGTAAGGCAACCTTCTTGCCTTTCTCCACCAGATGTGCTGCTCTGTCTGCATCCTGCTGGAATGAGTGTTGAGGCTGCTGATGGGCATGCATTCAGACCCCCTTGGGCGCTGTTTTTCTTCAGGGGCTGTCACACATCTCTAGGCAGACCTGGACCTATTATTTTCTGCACTGAAATCTCAGCCATGTCATAAGGGGAAGGACTTGAAACTGTCTTGTTAAAAAGCAAATATGAAAAAGTTCCTCTATGTTATTTAAAGTCTAAGGTGGCCAACCTCAAACTTTAAAGTGGGGAGAGAGATTTATCTGATGATCAGTCTTTTCCAAACACTTGATTATATTACCTCTGCATCCTGTGGAAACCATCTTTCAAACAAAGCTGATATCGCTTTGTCTCAAGAATTTAAAACTTTGAGAAGAGCACATGCAATTGATGATCTAGATGAAGGACATTCTCCAAGGTGAACAGTCTACAAATGAAAAGAATAATACATGAGGCATAGGTCCTGTCTTTTAATCGAGAGCAGTGAAGTTGCTGTTATGTTCAGTCATGGTTCTGTCTGGGTGGGTTACTTGGTAGGACGACTGAGGCTGCAGACCCCTGTTCCAGAACCCTGTGGTTTGTGATGCTGCTTCTCTATTGCATCTTGTGCTGCCTTGTATCTGTCTGGCTTTTAACTTTTTAGTTCAGAGCTGTAAGTGAGAGAACTAAGGTGAAAAGCTTTGTGTGTGAGAGCCAGTACAATTTTCCTTTCAGCTCATGACCAATGTGTCTTTTTCGGCAGCTGGAATTAGGAGCAACTATACCTGGAAATCTAGATCTAGAGACCCAAGCTAGGCTGTGTGAGTTGAACAGGCTGTGGAGCAAATCTTTTGTTTTCAGTTGTTAATTTGAAACTTTGAAACATTATGTATCAGGTCCCAGCATGTATAAAGGCATATGGTAGAATGAGAGTATGTCCAGAAAGGGATGACTGAAGTGGTCAGGGGGATATAACAGCTGCTTTTTGGGAAGAGACAGAAAAGGCTGGGACTCTTCATTTTGGAAAACAGAAAGTTTAGGGGGAATATCATCAAGGTTTTACAAAAACATAAAGATGGTGGGTAGGTTGAACTAGGCAGAACTAGTCATGCAGTCCCACAGTGCAGAAACTAACAAGTGTCAGAACTGGTGGGAGTTTACTTTAAAATGAACAAATGAAGGTACTTTAAACAAGGGGAAGTATGACCTTCTGGAACTTGCTGCCGCAGAAGGTCGTGGGCAGACAGTACCAGTGTGTTCAAAGCAGAATTTGACAAAATTAGTGGAAAACAGGTCCATTAACAGATACAAAGGGGATGGGTCAGGGATGGACCTTCCCTGGTACAGCAGGAGCATGGAGGGAGCAGGACACAGAAGGGGCAGGGATGGCTTACCCTGTTTGAATGCTGTCTCCCTTTGACACAGCAATGAAGTGCTTCAGGGGATGAGATGGACATTGTGCTGATCCAGTAAGGCATACCTTATGTTTTGAGCCATATTTTCTACAATTGGCTGTTAATGCGCTGAGTAAAGCTTGAATGTAGGTGCTTTGCACGTCTCTGACCTCTTTCTTTAAATATACATAAGTCCTGTAAGGTCATTTGGTCAGAAACTTCCTTTTTAGTTTTGTTTTGGAAAAGTGTATATCTTTGAAAACCTGGTACCTAGGCACAGGTTCTTATTAAAACAATGAAGACCCCTGATTTCTTTTGTCTGAGAAACTACAAAGGCTTCTGCTGCTTAAAATTATAGCACCAAATATTTTAAATAAGGGGAAAGAAATACTCTTTTTTTTGTCAATTTCTATTAGTCTTTGGCCTTTTATGCTCACACAGTAAGGCAATTTTGTACTACCAAATCATAGGATTTTTTTCCTCTTCACATGAACTTTACTCAGTTGGTTCAACGAGACATTTTTTTCCCAATATCTCCACCTTACCCCCCTTTGAGTCACAAGTCAGGAGCAGACTCCACTGGGATATTGCAAGGTCAGGCTGCATGATCGTAAGTCAAATCTCTTCTCTAGCTTGGGCTGCCTGTCTGTCTGTGAAATGCCTTGAATAAGTGGGGAGTAAATGGGGCATTTAACAAATACTCTTGTCTTTGCAACACCTCTGAAGTTATTTGGTAATAATAAATGGTAGTGATAGTAGTATAACTAGTTATTTGTGTATATTTTATTGTGTGTATAAATATACATATGTGCTATGTCTGTCAGTGTAGAAATAAGCTCTGAANAAAAAAAAAAAAAAAAAAAAATCCATTGGTATTTTTCATTTTTTTTTGCTGCTGTCCCATATTCTTGTCATGTAGCATAAGGTCTGCAAAATTTATATATTCACTGGTGGTAGTTATGTATGTACTTAAATGTGTGTGATATGTTCAGTTAATGCCATTTGGCTAAAATACTGTGCTACTTTTGAAGCAATAGTATGTTTTCCAAGAAATTATTCTCATATGGAAGAGCTGCAGAGAATCTCGTGTATTGCGGTGTTTGCTATTTCTGGAAAATTCTTCTTGTCCTTGTGTGAGTGAGACTTCTGACATAATCACTTTTTATAATTATCAAAAAGTTGTGGTCAGCCCTGTTCTAACAGCCATTTTAGAGGGCAGATGTATAATAACCTATTACTTGGCCTGTGTGCACGGTAGGCATTCTTAAATATTTTTCTGGAAATGAAACCTGCAGCAAACATGGAAAACTGGTTCAGCAGTAGGAAAGTTAAAAATGCTGTTTACTACAGGGAGGGAAGAGAAGAGCTCTAAACTAAGTGTTCTGAGTAATACCAACTGTTGCATTCTGGGCAGTCCTGTCTCATCAGTATTCACTTCAGGAATGCTAGTTATGGGATACTGCGGGTAACCTGATGGGATTTTATTCTTTGATTTCTCCATGGGAGCTCTAAGTAACTGTGCAGAAATCATGGGACTTTTGCTGTGCAGACTTTGTGTAAGAGATGGGAGGAGAGGAGGTAGAGAGGTGACAGAAGTAATGATGAGTAACCTTAACAGATAGGCCTGAAAGGGTGTGATTGTCTGGTATTCCCCTCAGCTAGCTATGCTGTTTTTTCCTTAGTCGTGTGATTTATTTTTGGAGCAGTCTTACAGAAATAGATATATGGCTTAGTTTTGCAAAGGTTTTTTAACTCGGGCTCAGCCTTTTTATGACAATTGCTTTCAGTCACCCCTTATTTGAACTTTCCTTTGTACATCCCCTATGGGCATTTCCCTAGTCCATAAAAGGTGGCGAAATACCCACTCTGCTAATACACTGCTACCCTCTCCCTACCATGTATTTAAAATAAGTCATAAACATTATATAAGCCAGTGGATTTAAAGCTACCTTGGAGAGTAAAAGAATGCACAAAGAGGATCCCAGGAAATTGCAGTATTGGGTGGTAAGTTATTTAGAGAGAGGATAGGGAAAAGGGATCATATTTGCATGATGATGGATGGGAAGTGAACAAAACATATCTTTGCTTTATATGATTTTGCTGCTGAGCTAAGAGGGTTTTTATGGGCCATGTAAAATTCAGCAGGTCTAGAGTCTGACATAGGGAAAGTTTATGGGGCTTTGCATGTATGTTTATAATTTTCTCCTATCTGAAATATATGACATGGATTATTGCAAGTTTTGGAGATAGAAAAATAATGTACAAACAGTTCTTGGCCTTTTTTTACCCCGATACTCCACGTAGAGTAACATTTGGAATTAACTATTTCATTTAAAAAGTCTAATTATTTTGTTGAGACTTTTATTTCCTCATAATTTGGTCACTGCCTGGATTACTTTGGAGGGAACCAATTCTGTAGAAGTAATAAATAATCAGCTAAGTTTGATTATTCTTTTTTTTTTGAGCATGTATGTATGTGAATATAGTTGTACACTTTTCTTGAAGATTATATAAACAGGTTTACTTTTACAATATTTGCTTGATTCTTTGATTAAAAAATCTAAGCCTTGTGACCATCTTTTTAAAGAAGGAACCATTATCACAATTGCAGTTTACGTGTTGGAAACACAGAGTTGAAATAAACAAATGTTGCTTGGTTCTGTTCTTCATTGAATAATTAACTGTTATGATATAGCATGGTATTTGGGAATAACACTGTGAATGCCTTTTCCATAGTGTTAAGTCTCTGCCAGGGAGGAATTGCTGTATCAGTATTGCCAAAAAACAAGTTGTGTATCTTAAGGCAATACAGACTAAAGCACTCAATTGAAATCTGGACAGTGTTTTTTGTGTAAACTGCTTTTTCTCTTCTCAAAATGCTATGTGTTGCAAAAGTCTTTGAAAGAGTTGCTGTGATTTTTTTTTTTTATCCGATGATGATCAGCATATTGATACATAATGAAAATGCTCAGTGATAAGGATTATTGGAAATTCATCATAGCTGAGGATGCCCATGTAAATCTTTACACAGTCTGCTGTGTTACATTGATGCAAATCTGGTATAAACTTTCAGCTTCGTTAGATTTCTATGTGCCATAGAGAGCAGAGCATGGCCAAAAATATTTCCTTGTGTGGTAAACAAAAGGGAGTTTCATAATGCTAGCAATCGAGACCAGATGTAATTACAGCCTCTTCCTCAGGCAAAAATGCAGTCTGTAACCTGTGGTTCTGCACTGTTTTCTTCCAGTTTTTGCTCCTAACAATTACATGCAGTCTAGATTCCAGTGTTGAGCCTCATGAAAATAGCATTGCTTGCTGCCTGCCATGGTTGCTTTCTTTTTNTTTTTTTTTTTTTTAATTTTTTCTTTTTCCTTGGCATCTTCCTAAGTGGAGAACCACAAAAGCTGTACCAGTGACAACAAGGAAACCATGGTCTAGGCTTCTCTAGGTTTCACAGTAGATTATGCAAAGTTCTTGTATTAACGGTTGTGTTAACTGAATCTCCTAAATGGACTATTTAACTGAATTGCTTGGAGAGCCCGTAGCAGAATGTATGTAAAATGAACAACAGGGAACAAAAAATGCACATTTTTTTTTTAGTTCAGAGGCAAAGGCTTCATTGTGGAATATTTCCAAAATTCCACAGAGGAAAATTACTTTATTTTTTGTTTACATTACCAATGAATGGACAGATTGACTAGTTGATCAATTAATGTCAAGACCTACTTACACTAAACTCCAGTGAGTTCTCGTGACAGTTGTCTTGCTTTGGAACAGTGCAAGTGTTAAAGCTAGCAAAGAATTATTTGGGAGGTAGGAAATAAGGAGAAGCAGGCCTAGATACAGAATAAACTTTCTGTGAAGTTTATCCATTAATTTCTTCAAAACTGCAAGCTCTGCAAAACTTTACTTTTCAGAGAGAGTCACAGACACGGCCTGTAAACTTTACCCAGAAGCAGAACTCTGCAGGGAAGAAGAGTGGATAAAACCTAAAATGAGAATTCTGTGTTTTGTCTATATATCTACAAAGCAGAGAAACTTCAGCAACCAGTGGAGATGATGGTATTGCTGATTTTTTTTTTTGTTTTTTTTTTTTTTGTTCACACAGAAGAAGCTGTGGAGATGAGGGACTCTTAGCTCTTTGAGGATGATGCCTGAGCCCATTATGGTGCAGAACCTTTTCACATCAGATTA
This sequence comes from Anarhynchus alexandrinus, assembly GCA_008711295.1. Lineage (NCBI taxonomy): Eukaryota > Metazoa > Chordata > Aves > Charadriiformes > Charadriidae > Anarhynchus > Anarhynchus alexandrinus. The sequence goes on along the minus strand of VUYV01000146.1, from coordinate 1,986,422 downwards.
GTGAAGTTACCTGGATGTAATGACATTTTTCCTTCCTCCTAGACCTCTGTCTCTTCAAAAACATTTCAAATGCAAAAAACCCAATCATGACAGTGATTTTTTTGAATATAATAAATTTGACCTGTTTGCCATCAAATATGATCCTGCATAACACTGGAGTTCAGCTGTTCTTTATGGTTTACTTTTAATGTGAATCATAATTCTGACAACATCTTTCGATTTAACCTGAAGTAACATGATGCAAATGTCAGCAGTGGGGGATACAGGGGATTTTGTGACTTTGGCTTCTACAGTGAGTGATCGAAGTGTCTCATGAAACATTGTAATTACAGTTCAAATTTATTTCTCAAGTATTTCATTCCCCACTTCAGCTTTTCAAGGATGTAGGCTATTCTACTCTTACTGATTTCTTCTGATTAATACACTTCAGGATTTTCCTGAGAGTCCAGCATGAGTTTTATTCCTTCAGCCTAAATAATTTCTACTGTGGTGTTTATGGAAGTATGTTAGTTATCTTGGCTTTACACTGTGGATAAGACTAACAATGTTTTTGAAGCTGTTCTTAAGATCAGGCTGACTGTGCATCCTCACTGTTAAGCATGGCCTCTGAGCACCCAGGCCTGCTTAGGGTGGTCAGTTGCTGCGATTTGTGTTCCTTGGGGCTCCTCTAGAGTTTCGGGCAGGCCCATGTGGAGGCAGTACTCAGAAGGTGACATTGTTTTTTATGACTGTTCTTGTGCTTGCTGAGCAGCTGTGTTGTAGACGTTCTTGGACAGTAAACATTTTGCCTGGAGCCACAGGTTGAATTGCTCAAAGCCACAAAGAAATCCCATGTTACCTTATTGTCATAGACTTGTGTGTTGCACCACGCTGGGAAACTGTCTCATCAGTGTGGAAGCACAGCTTTCTGCTTCTAGACACTTATGCTGCTAAGGCTCTGTGCAGGTGTTGAAGTGTTGAATGCAAGTCTGTTTGCAGTACTGAATTTAAGGTGCAAATATGAAATGAAAGTGAGGAATGTGAAGAATAATTTGGGGAATTTTATGGTCTGGCAAAATATATTTTTGTTTTTGAACTGGTATTTCCAAAAAGTCTGCCAATGAAAGTGAAGGTTGTTTTACCCTTCCAGAGGAGATGCTGACTCTGTCATAGACTTTAGGTAGCCCCCTCTGTTGTGTTACTTAATGTTTCCTAAGTTACTGAAGCCATATAATATCCATTGCATATATGGTATTGCCTTTTGTAGTTCTGTCCCCAATTAGAAATTTCATGATTGCTTTATATTTTAAAATGATATTTCAGTTACTGTGACACACTGTGGAAATAATCTTGCTTTAAATTAGAAAGAAGCTAAAGTGATTTTTAAAGTTAGCAGTCTGTGCCAAAGTCAGCTTCCATGGATGCTTTTCATTTATTAAATGAAGCTGTATTCTGCACCAAATGAGTTAAATTGGCTACTGTGATAGAGCATTACTTACGTTATTTATAACCAGTTTAAGCTGAACTAGTGCAAGTTTTTATGTAGGTGACACCTTAGGTCAGAAGGTTGTTGGTTCATATCATAGAGATTATTCTGTATTTCCTCTTAAAAGATAAGTAACGGAGTGAATTCTGAAGTTACAATATAAAATGCCTTGCAGTGTCTGTGTCCTGATATGTGAGAGGTTCCTCACACTCTTGCTTCCCACACTTGAGTGGAAAGCTCATGTTATTGAATAAGAATGAGGATGAGAGAGTGAACAGAATGCTTTGGCATACTACTATTATACTACTGACATACTACTGTTAATTTAAAATTACCTATTTCACTTAAAAGTATGACTCAAAAGCCAAGGGAAGGTCTGATGTTATTCCGCTTGCTTCCAGCCTCAAGAAACAGCTTCAAGGTCTCACACCTTCAAAAACAAGTCTTTTAAGAAGTCCAAAATTTGTGGAATCTGCAAACAAGTAATTGATAGCCAAGGCATTTCCTGCAGAGGTGAGTAATGTATGATGTGCTGTTTACTTTCTTGCTGTGTAAAGGACATTAATTTTATATTAATGTTAAGGTTTCTAGGAATCCACGTTTCTGGAATTCCCCCTGGACTAAGTATAAATGTTACCTCGGTTTATTTCCTGCCTTTGTACAATAATGTTCCCTACTTTTGTCGGGGACTGGGGTGCTGTAGTAGGTAACTGGACTTGTATCATGATGTGCTTTTATTACTGCGCTATTCAGGCAGGTTCCAGAATAAGGCAATGTGTGTGAAGGCTTTCTGAGGAGCACGTAAGAGATGTGTGCACAGTGGGTGACAGATGTCTCTGGAATTCAGTCTCCAAATGAGGAAGTGTGTGACCTTCAGTCACTGAAGCATGAAGATTTTCTTTGAATTAATTTGCAAAAAATCATAAGAGCAGCCATCTATTTATTTAATTTTTCCAGTTGTGCTATGCTTTGTCTAATTGTTCTAATCACTCACAGAAACAATAGAGATCATCCTCCTTGATGCACAGACTACAGAGACTTGGCTGTCTCTGGCATTGCTGCCTGCTCCTTGCTGCTCTTTTCCCTCATTCTTCTCCCTTGCTGTGTAGAATTGATCATACTTGCCTCTTCTCCATGGGATACCTGTGGTGGAATTAAATCTTGGGAAAACTCAATAGGTCCTTTCTGCAAGTTGTCCAGGGATAGGGGTTTCAATCCCCTGTACTGGTTTAGACTGGTTAATGTTCAACTCCTGTTACTCATGTTGATAAAAGTCTCTTTACTTGCCGCATGCATGGTTTACCTCCTAGTAAGAGAATGCTATTGTCTCTTCATCTGAAGTGTAGTTGCTGTTTTCACTTAGAGGTGTTCTAGATGGATCTATTTCTCCCTCCTCCTGCCTCATATATTCTTCAGACACCTTAGGATCCCTCTGAGGGTTTGAGAGGGAGGTGAGAGATTTGGATGTGGAAGGAATGTGGTCATTTCCTGAGCTAAGGTGTGGACTTTGCAGATGAACAGCTAAATGCAAAATACCAGACCTGTTCAACATTACAGTTATCAACATAGGAGTGGTAGTTATGTATGTATTTCTTTAACATGTTTCTTCTCTGTCCTTCTGGAGGTTGGTTTCAAAGTTTTTAGGATTTAGTTGTTTTCAACTTAGCAGAAATAGTATTGTTGGAAGGAAGCCTGCTTAGTGAAGGAACTGCCTGAAGACCCTCTTGATCAGGTTCAGTGTAAAAAGCAGTATACCAGGAGAGAGTCAGTACTTTGAAAGGCAAGGCCTTGGGACTGGGAATAGAAGAAAATGTTTGCCGGTTTGCTCTGGATTTGAGTTCTCACAGCCCAGAGCTGGAAATCTCAAATTCGCAGAAGCTGCCAGTGTGCTTACCTACCAGAGGTGCTAAAAGCTTTACCATATGTCTTGTGAACAGGTCAGAGGTTAGGATGAGTCTGAGCAAATTTTCCTTTTGCCCCAATGTGTAATAGCTTTGGTTCAAATACAGAAACTAACACTACATTCCAATGTAACTGTACTGTAACACCTCTTTGGCTAGCATTTGTACATGGTTCAAAATATCAGGAGGAAAGCAAAATTCACATATATTCAAACCATCAAGGAAAAAAGCTTTCAAGAAAAAAAACCAAAAAACTGAGCAACTAAAGTGCTTCAAGCACTCCTACTGGGATCCTTCCAACACACTTCCTAAACCAATACATTCATGGCTACGATACATCTGTGTCCATATCTAAGTCTGTCTGGGATAATTTTCTCTAGGTTTCTGGGTGCAATTTTCAGAAGGACCCCCTTGATAGTATCACATAGCCCCTTTTGTTGATGTGAGCACCAGGCAGACCCACCATCCTTCTTTGCTTTTGGTACATTTTGATTTGTTAGTTGCTTGATACTTACCTGTGGGATGAGAGCAATAGGAGTTGCACAGAGTGAAGTGATGACTGCAAGTAATTTCAATTTGATAAGAACCCATTTGTATTTTAACTTACAGCATGGGCTTTCTAAAGCAGAGTTTTGGAAAAGATAGAACTAAAAGTTGTCTGTTCCCTTGCCAACACTGCAGTACTTGAAATGTACCCTAGTACTGTGAAACTCTATTAATATGAAGAAAAATAAATCAGCTCTTTCAGAGCCAAATCCTGGTGCTGCTGCTTCTGGTAAATTCTCCCTGATGTTGCTGAATGAAAGTGAGCAAGTTGGCATTGGGGGGAGGGAAGGGAGAAGAAAAGCCTTTAGTTAAGAAGAAATAAAGTTCCTTTGTGTATTAATGAGAAAATCTTGCTTTTTAACAGTTTCTCCTCAGACAATAATAGCTCTTTGTACAGACTACAGGTTCCTTCCAGACCATAATATCTTATCAGTTAAAGGAAAGTTAAGTGACAAGAGAAATGAGGGGAGGGGAAAAGCTCCAGATTGGTCGCTACGTAGTATCTGCTGTTTAGCAATGAATCATCTACTTGTTGTAGGAAAAAAAAAAAAAAGCCATAACTGTGTGTTATGTTGGTTAGATAAGTTTTCATTAGTATATGGCAATCATTTTGGGGGTGTGTTGTTTAGCCCTGTCTTGCAAAATGTGTGCTTTGCTAGCCAGGTCTGAATGCAGTGTCTAAAAGCTTTCTATGAAAAATGAATGATTGAAAGGTACGCTTGAATGATGATGTCCCTTTGTCCTTGTGTACTTCAGTCTGCCTCAGTAAAGCATAATCATTTACAGTGAATTTATTTTTAACATGCCCCACAAAAACAGTGGCAAAAAGGAAAGGCAGATTTGAAGAAGGGGAAGCTCCTGTCTGTCTCCCTGCCTGGTAAGCATGTTTGTTGCTGGGCTGCGCTTGGTGCAGCTTCTCATGAAGAAAGAATGAACAGCTGTTGATTGAGTTGTAGGATACCTGCACATTCAGTAAACTGTGCAGTAAACCAAGGACCACATGACTCCCCGTGTCTCTTCAGCACTACCTCAAACTGGAATGCTTTTGAGCTCTGGATTGATTTTCCCTGCAGTAAAGTTCAATTTAGTCCAGGGCTAAGCAGATACACATCCTAATCATGCATATTTACATAGTTAGCCACAGAGCTGCAGTGTTACAAAAGCCTTTTGATATTTTTTTTTTAGGCTACTTACCCTAGATATTCAGTATCTTGCTTTATTTGTAAATAAGCTGTCATAATGATGTAATTTCTATGTATTTTCCTTGTGAATATCTATTTTATATTTCTTTTATAATTTATATATGTAAAATATAATAAATTTCTTGTTTGTTTTTATTTTACTTCATTTTCCTTTGCTTTTCAAAATTATCAATTATCTTTCTTGTGTTGTGACCAAATAACTCTTTTGAGAATGCTTTTGAGATGCTCTGAATCTTCCCAATCTCTAGAATGTATTTTTCTGGCAATTTAAAAACTGGGAAATTTAAACAGTTTTAAATAATGTGGTATTACTTCCTAGCTCTTAAAGCATTGATGGGTGAAATAACTATGAAGAATTGAAACACTTTACACATTTCTGTTGACGAAACTCCCCTCCCCTCCAGTTGACAATTAAGTTAGTGTTTAGGTGCTGCTAGTGAGGCTAATGGTAGTTCGAATGAACTGAGTATCTTTTTGTTAATCTCACCTACCCATGAATATGTTGGTTTTGGGAATATGTGTTTGAGCAATCCCAGTAGGAGCGCTTGTAGAATTTTAGTTCCTTCTTTTTTTTTTTTTTTTTTTGTTAAATTGTTTTTCCTGGAAGCTTTTTTCCTTGATGGTTTGAATGCATGAGTTTTGCTTTCTTCCTGATATTTTGAACCATGTATAAATGCTAGCCAAAGAGGTGTTAAATTACATTGGCATGTACTGTTAGCTATATTGTGAGCAGAGAAATGCTTACCATGGTATTGTGTGCAAGCTGACTGTAATGATGAACTCGCCTTCTTTACTTAAAATTAACCTGTATAATAACTTCTGTCTTGTAAATCATGTTAACATATGGTCTCACAAGTGTTGATTGGCTTACAGTAAGTCCTGGACTGTTTCCTTGAGTATGTAGCATGAAGTGATAGTAGAAAGTACATTTTCTTATCAGCTTATGTTATCTGTGTTTAATCAAGAGCTTCCCGCTGCTTACAGATGATAGATCGGGATTTGAAGAATATCAGAGCTGTTTGTCTTCTTAAAGAGGTTTGCTGTTTTTGTTTGAAATTCACCTGCTTGTTTGTGATTGTGCTTGTGGTGACGGCTAGTGATCTACTTAAAATCTCATTGTGGATTAGTTGGAGTTGCCCGATACAAAGAGTTCTCTGTATTTAATCGAATGTTCATTGCTTCTGGCAAGACAAAATACATTTTTATATTGAGACTCATTTGGATCTGGCAAACTGTTCTTAAGGCTTGTTTGTGCATACTGCATGTGTAAATACATGCATATTTAATCTTACATGATATCAGGTGGTTTTATATACTCTTTCAGTAAGTGCTAAGTTTAGCAGTAACATATTAGTATCTTAATAATGTGCAAAGCATGTCTGTGGTTACAGTTCTGGCAGACAAACTAGAAAGCTAGAAATGCCAAAGGAATTTGTGTCCTGCTTGAGCCAGTGGCATTTCAGTTGACTGTACATGGCGAAGCACGTAGTGTGTATTTGTGGGGTAGGGGTGTTTGTATCACCCTGGTTTCCATGGAGTGATCTTTGTGAAATAAGATCCTGTATTACTAGGCACTTGTATGGCTGTATTATGAGATCTATCCATCTATTATATATAATAATATATATATCCATCCATTATATATAAGATATGTTAACTGTAATTTCAACATAACTATAACATAACCATCTTATGGTTAATTTTGTCAATAGGCATACCCATATAATTATGTCAATATTATAATGCAGGAGATCTCTAAGAGAATAAAAAGACTTATCAAATTAAAAGGGTTTTTCATCATATCACTCTTACCTTCTGCCTGATGTTTGTACGTACACTTACATGTTTTCTTGAGCACTGATCCAGCAAATTGTATTGCATTCCGTGGGACTGTTTTAAGATAACTTCAGTTAATACTTTTAAGATTTGTAATGGTGGTTCTTTTGTATGTATGGCTCAGACTTGTCAAGAAACAGCACAAAACAAACAAACCAGAAAACCTTACTATTTTCCTAAGCAATTAACTGCTAATTACCTCCAAATTTAAAAGGTATATGGACTTGTGAGAAAATGAGACCTAGAATTTTTTTGCTAGCACTGTATGGTTTTGGTTATGACCAACATTTGATGATACGACAGACAGATAATTGCATGTAAACCAGGATATGCATGCTGTAGGACCAAGGAGCGTGGTCTGTTGTTTGTGCCTAGAGCAGATTAATAGCTTGTAGCTGATGTGAACTCCAAGGATTGAGGGATTATGGAATGCCTAAGCAAGGTTGGGGTTAGATAGGGACCCAGGCTCTTGCTATAAAACCTCATTTGACTGTCAGCCATGTTTGTGCAAGGCATCTGGGAGGAAGTCCAAGGAAGACTGCATGAATTGATCTAGTGGCAGCAGGAAAGTCTTTTTAGGAATGCCTCAGAAATGGGTGGATGTTGACATGGACATGAGTGATAGAGTGTACTGTTCTGGGGAGGAGGAGGCTTGAAAAAGAAATGTGGACTGCAGCCTATCTGTGACACCGGAAGCCTGGGAAGGTCAGCCCCTCTTCTCTAGACAAAAGATGTTCACAGTAAATAGCAACTTCCACCGGATTAGTAAAATGTACTCTAATTAACACAGCTGTACAAGCTATGCATTCATATTTCAGTGCAGACCTTAGGTAGCGAAACATGGAAGCTATGTGCATAACAACAGCAAAGACATGAAAGGGAAGGATGAATTAAGACTTACTGGAGCATACAGAGATACAGAAGAAGCCACTGTAATTAGTAGGCATTACACAAGTGGTACATAAGCATCCCAACTGAACAGAGCCCTCTCTGGAGCCGAGAGAAGCTGTAAAATTGATGTCCTTTGATGGCATGTTGTTACCGCAGTGGGAACTGGGGGAGGGAGGAGTAGTTTTGGCAGAAATCTCTAAGGTAAGTTCCTACTAACTTAGAAATAAAAAATACACAAGGCAAAAACCTCTAGTGGAATGTTTAATGTTCATAGCAGCCAAGCTGCATCACAGATACTAGATGAAGTTTCAGAAAGTTGTCTGTAGTGAAAACATGAGTAACCTATTTGTTTACCTTGTACGGACAGACTTAATCACACCAGAATTTGCTCTGTGGTTACAAAATTCATTTTAAAGTTCAGACCACTAAGGTTTCTAAAAAGCTGCAGCTTCTATTCATTGCAGCTAATAAATTAAAAAGGGGGGGGGGGGAAAAAGTGTGAAGTAAATGTGATCCCGTGTGGCCCTCTCTGCATTTTTTTCCAGGAAAACCAATGACTGCTATGTGAACTGGTATACCTGCAATTTTATAAACTTAGCCCACTTGAATAGAACCCAAAATTCTGGAGGGTAAATTGAAGTTAGAATCATCTGCTCTAATCAAAAATTCTGAAATGAAATGCTACCATCATTACAGTGTATAATTTGAGTGTGATGAACTTGATACGCCATGTGGGAAAAGGAACCTCAAAGTAAACCTTGATGCATTTTTCTAAAATCTCTAATTGGCTTTAAAACAAGGGAGGCAGGGGGTGTGTGGGTGTGGAACTACCATGGGAGACAGAAATAATGTATAGGAAGATCAAGTTTAAATAAAGAAGAGATAGGTGAAGAAATCTTTAGTAAGTAGTGCTGAAGAGTTTGTTCTGGTACATGAAGAAAGTTTCAAGAAACAAAGCTGGGCTACAAACATAACTCAGTTTAGACACATTCAAGATCTGAACCCTGTCAATAGGTAAGACAGAGAGTTGTTAGCTGATTTTATGCAGAGTCCTTATCTATTGTCATTAATGAGATTTAAAAAATACCCTTGGAAAACATGCTTACAACTGTATAAGTACTTGAAGGATCATGTTGATGACCTCATTTGCATAGCCTATATTTTTTTCTCTTCTGGTGAAGGTCTTTGTCACGTTTTCATTGGGAGCTTAAGAACAGCTGTGAATCAAACCCATTAGGTCTTATGCACATACTAAACAAGTTTTTAACAACATTGGCTTTCTTATTTTGAAGATTACCCATTTTAAGCCAATCTCTTATTTTTCTCTGATCCTTGCTCTCAGCATAATTTATGCAGGATATGTTTTCAGGATCCATCACAGGCATGCAGGTTTTTGAGATCTTACAGTTCTTGCACTGTCTGCAGCTGTGAGAAAAACCTGGAGACAGTCCAGCCATTTTTTTTTGCTTGCTGGCTACAGTAAACCATAGTCTGGTTGAAATGGTTTTGTGGATGAAGTGTTGCAACATGGGTTGTCTGGTCAGCTGGAGGGAGGAGGTCTAAAAATAACCTTTGGGTTAAGGTTTAATCTTTTCCTACCTGGTTTGCAAGTGTAGCTTAAAAAGTTGAGAAAAAGTTACTCTATGAGTAATTTATTTTCAAAAATGTTTTCCATTTTCACTGTGCTAATGTTCTACCTTCGTAACAGCATCTATGGGAAATAAAACAAAAACCAACCAAACAAATAAAACTCACCCAGGAGTTCTCAGGGGCATCTCAGATGCAGTTAAAATGATAAAGTTTGACTGTAAATTCCACGGAGGGGGGGGGGGGGAACCACAAAAAAACCCAAACCAAAAGTAACCCCCCAAAAAGCTTGGTGGTCAAGATTCTTCCTACAAGACAGGAAGAAGGTGGGAGTAAAGGAGAAGAACAGGCATACTGTTTAAACAGTAGTGCCAAAATATGTTTCTCGTAATAAAGATTTTCCACTGCTGTTTTCGGCAACAGAAAGTGGAATATTTCATCTGTGGGAAGGCTCATTCACAACACACTATTGTATAGCCACCCCAAGTAAAAAAATGCTGACGCTTTGGACAAATTTCCCATAACTGCATTTTAGCCTTCATCTTCAAAAACAATGTCTGCAGTCCCTGTCATGAAGCGCTGGGAGCAATATTCAGATGAAAAGACAATAGTTGGTTGAATATGAAAAAAGAACAAAAGAGAATCTAGGAAAATGTTTGAGTCACAGGAAATGCACCATCAGATGTTGTTGCTGTAGTGTGGCTGTTAGACTTGCTACATCTTTGGCATGTGACTCTAATAACTTCTTAAAAATAGAAGTGTTTACTTTTATTTTCAGCTAGAGGACTCTTCACCCACACCCCACCCAAAGTTATCTCTGCCCCATGCAAAACTGCATGCCAACTTATTTTTAATGCTGCAGTTAAAAATTTTCGTGTATCTATTTTTCAACACTGCTTTCATTTTGGATCTTTATCTTGAATTGAATTGTTGCAGAGTTGGTAGGAACATGTCAGCAGAAAAGCATGTGTGTTGGTAAGAGTTTTTCTAATAATCTGATCGCAATGTTATTTAACCCTTGTCAAAATATAAATGGGCAGCAAGTTGCACAGTTCTCGCCATTTGGGACATGGATGTCTTTCTGTACCAGGCTCTGCCTGGAGAAGATCCTGTTGTGGTGGCCTTACTATGCGTTTGTTAAAACATCTTGATTTGGCTTCTGAAAAAAGGAGAACATTTTTTTCTTCAGAACCAATGACAGACCTGGGATTTTGTGCAAAACATTTCCTGCAGGAGGGAGGTGTTGTTCAGTAGTGGTATCACTAGCCTAGCTACTAAAATGGCTGGGCTTTACCACTCCTGTGATACTCTGACACCCATCTTTTTGTGATATTAAGAGAGAAGACTGGAATTGGGAACTCTAAAAACTAGGTCTTGATTACACAAATCTTTTTATATGCCTGGTTTAGATTACATTTTGTTGTGGATCATCAAGGACTCTTCCATTATTGTCAAAAAATAGCTGTAATAGCATGTGTCTGTTTTGGGGAAGCTGAGTTGGAGATGCTGAGAGAGAGGAAGCATCTTTCAAGCAGCTGGGCCTGTGATTCAGTATCCTCATTTATTATTGGTCACCAGGAAGTTAAGAATGAACATCAAGCTGTATAGTATATGCTTTTGGGGCAAATGATCTTTCTTAGGGATTAGTAAGGTATTAGTGTGTTACATCTCTTAGATTTTCTATTTACGTGCAAATTTTTGCCCTAAGAAGATTTCTGAATTACCTTGTTTGTAACCTTGCCATATGTCGAGTTGTTTAAAAACAAACACAAAGACCTACCATGGAGAGTCACTTGATAAAAGCTGTTGTTAAGTGCGAGGTTGTCCTTGTAAACTAGTCTTTTTTTAATATTCGGTGCATGTATAGTGTGACAGAATATTTGTATGGAGTATATTGCCTTACCATATGTCCATTAAATGCTAAAATGTGACAAGGTGAGTAGCCCTTACCACACAGAGAAAAACTTAAGCTCTTTGTCCTGGTAAACCATAAATCATACTGTGGTTAGTTTACAGAAGTACTCTCTTCCTTTGCAAATACATTGCTACTGTTTTTCAGAGAATGCCTTACACGCGTGAGTATAAAAAGTAGAACTTTCGTTTCATACGAATCTTGGAGCTTAAGTATGAAAAATGTGGTTCATTATGCTTTTCCTTCTGTCTTTGCCCTGTCAGCAGTATTGTTAACTTGCAGGAGTTAACACGTCTTCATTTTGATGCAAAGAAATGTATGTATGTTTGTTTTTGTTTGATGTGTTTTGGGGTTTTTTTCCCCCTTTCTCCCCCTTTTAAAAAAATAGATTCTCAGAGCTATTGTTTAGGAACTGTTTTGAAGTGTAGTAAATTGACTAAATATGGCTTGGCCTCCATCTCATTGCCAGCCAGCTTGGGACAGTTGTTCTTGGAACTGATGCCAGAATCCTTAAACAAATTTGGAAAGTCTGGTATTTGACGAGAGCTGATGTGTGGGATGCAGACATTCAGCTGTTCAGTTGAAGAACTGAAGTAGCCTTGCTGAGTGTGACATTGATTAAGTCCTACGGACTGTTTCAGGCACACTTTTAAATTTGAATATGCTTGGGCTGTAGTCCTGAAAAGAGCTGAGTGCTATTTTGCTTGTAAGCTTTGACTGAAGAATGCCAGCGTTTGGTAGAAGCTGCTTGTTGAGATCTTTTAACTGTAAGTTGCATGTATTTTCCTTCACAACTGATGTGCTGTGAGTATGCTCAGTTGTTCGTATATTTTTTTTATTGCATGTTTGTTGCACTGAAGAGGCATGGGTAGCATGATGGTGGTATAATGCTGGTTTTTTAAATTTTCTGAAAGTGCATTTCTCTCCTATTTGAGGCTTTCTATAAAAGCAGCTGGCATATTGAAACATGATTCAGTCTCTCTGGCAATCTAATGATTGAAGTAATCTATCCCTTTACAAGTACTGTAAATGCTTGGGCTGAGACAAAACCAGCCTTGGGCTGAGGGGGTACAACCGTCCAGGCAGGATAGTTCTGTGAGGTAGTAGCATTAGCTGTGGCAAGATGAATTCTAAGTAACAAAATATCAAGCAAATTGATTTTTCTCTGAGTCAGTAGTTAATTTGCTAGTGTTCGTGAAGGGATCTCTCACTGTTCGTGATGTTAGCAGCTATAGTGGAGAAAACCATATGAATTGCATTGTAAGAGGATGTGCCTGGAAAGGTACTTCACTAACACTTCTATGGTCAGATACTTGGAGAGTTGTGGCTGCTGCAGCATGGCCCTTATTCCATTCACTCTTTCTCTATGTGCCTGCATGCTTCCTCATACCCAGTTCATGGTATGTTCTTGATACCTCCGTTTCTTTCAAATGCTGATGATACTTCCCCTCCACCCTTGTGTGTGTATGTATTTTTTTTTTTCTGTTTTTTAACTATCCCTTCTGGAGAAGGGATAGAGGGTGTGGGAAGTAGAGGAGACAAGAAAATAGAAGGGCAAATTAGTTTAAAAATACTCTGACTTAACTCTATCTGTACTTTAAAAACAACCTTGGAGTTTATTCTCATGACTCTGTGTTATGGTTTGAGGAACCCACAACAATTTATTGTTATTTAGGCAATTATTCTATCACTTGATGACCTCTCCCCACCTAGGAAGGGGAATTGGGGAAAAAACAAGGAAACGCAAGGGTTGAAATATAAACAAATTTAATAGGATAAGACTAGATAAGTAACACTAATAATACGGCAGAACCAATATTGATCCCGATAGCAATATAAAATATACAAGGATTATACTCAGCCAATTCTCTCAGTAGGAAGCTATGCACTCCCGGCAGTGGACAGCAAATGTCGGACACTGTGAGCGCAATGGCTTTGGGAGGAGGGGAAAGCCTCAGGGGTCCAGCACTGGGGCAAGAAGTTCTCAGGATGGCAACCATCGTAGGAGAGAGAGAACTCCTCAGCAAACTTTCTAATTTATATTGAAAGTGACATTCATGGTATGAAATAATCCTGTTGGCCAGCTTGGGTCAAGTGACTGGGTCTCACTCCTCCTCATCTGTGTACTTGGCAATCTCGAAAACACTGAGACCTTGAAATCTGCATACCATAGCTGGCTATAAAGTAAATGTATTCACAAATTCAGACAGCAGAGTCTTCTAAAAGTGCAATCTTCCCAAGTATTAAAAGAGACCTTACCGACAATTGAGGGATTGGAGCATCTCCCTTATGAGGAAAGGCTGAGAGAGCTGGGACTCTTTAGCCTAGAGAAGAGAAGGCTGAGGGGAGACCTTATTACTGCTTATAAGTATCTAAAGAGTGGGTTGAAGGAGGATGGAGCCAGACTCTTTTCAGTGGTTCCCAGTGACAGGACGAGGGGCAATGGGCACAAGTTGGAACATAGGAAGTTCCGTTCAAATACATGGAAAAACTTCTTTACGGTTAGGATGATAGAGAACTGGAACAGGCTGCCCAGGGAGGTTGTGGAGTCCCCTTCTCTGGAGATTTTCAAGACCCGCCTGGATGCAGTCCTGAGTAATGTGCTCTAGGCAATCCTGCTTTCACAGGGGAGTTGGACTAGATAATCTCTAGAGGTCCCTTCCAACTCTGAAAATTCTGTGATTCCATGAAAAGTAAAATTACTGAAAGATAAATTAATCCTGTGTTGCTCAAACTGGGACATTCTACCACACTAGCAATAAAATTGTTGCCTTTTTCTTTTTTACCTCCCTGCCTGCTGCCGCCCCCCCCACCCCGTGTTGGTTTTAGCAAGTGGTTGTATGTTTATTACAAACAACACTTTTGTGGTTTTGAGAGTGTTTGTATACATGTACATATGCATGTGTATATTTGTGTACATATGTTCACATGTGTATAATATCTGTAAATATTTGTACACAGACACATACTTACATAGATCTTTATATATATAAAGAGGTTATCTTACTACCAAATGAAAACTTGTGATGCTTGCTGTACCTCAGTGGGACATGCATAGATTATGCAAATTGCTTTGAACACTTGAGCACCTGGTAAATCCCAAGAACAGTCTGTCAACATGGGCTCAGTCGTTTTATGTTTTGTTGTTCTGGGCAGAGATTTGGTCTGCTAGTGAAATTCAGACTTGTCAAGAAAAGGGAATTGATGTTTGGATCTGTTATGCTTGGGAATCCATTTCTGTTGTTGGGATGTAGGTGCTGTGCTGTTTAGGAGCAACATATGCAATGAGCAGTTTGATGCTCACTCAAGAGGGAACGGGGAAGAATCTCCTTTCTGCTTCTGAGCACAAAGGAATGCTTTTGTTTGCTCCCAGCATCTGGACAGTCAGTGGTCTCATTTCAGAGTGCTTATTTCTATCCGGTTTTATTATCATAATCATCTTTATTAGACAGCAAGGGAGAAAAGGTTATGACTTAGTCTAATCCATGAAAGTGCTGGGTTCAGATATGAATAGGGTATTTCTGGATGCTGGGGAGGAGTGAAGCTGTCTTTATGAATGAATCAGATCTCTATCCTCAGAATGTTACAGATATAAATACCTGAAAAAATACATGGTTTGTTTCAGTCAGAGAGCTTTGCCTGATGTGTATTTGGCTAATTACCTTTTGAGCTTTAGTCTTAGTTTCCTTTGAATCTCATAAATATAGCAATGCTTTGTTTGTAAAGTGTTGTCCCTTTAATTATGTATGGAGTTTGTAGCGTATTTCTGTGTTGCTTATGAGTTTGAATGGGATGCTGCTGCAAGTCTCAGTCTTGTTGTTGCTATCCAGGCTAAACTCACATCTGACTTCAGTGGTTTCTTTCCAGCAAAGACGGTACTGTTGTGTTACACAAGAGCAGCAAGCTCTGACTTTTCATGTACATGGAAACTGAAAAAACTCAATGACTGCATTTACTGTTACCTGTGTCTTTAATAAAGATTTTGTGTATTGTTGGTGACATTCATGATTTGGTTTTGCATGAGCCAGTAGCAAAATAATGAAAGTTGTTACGGAATGAAATCTATTTTTGTTTTGTATTTCATCTTGCCCCCCCAGAAATCCAGGCTTAAGCATCAGTAAAGAAGATGAGAACCTTGTCTGTAATATCAGGGCTTCCTGACAGATTTACTGTTTTATTCTTTACTTTTTGTGATTGGCTCTTTTTTTTTGTTTTGTTTTGTTTGTTGGTTTCACCATTTGCAGGAGATCTCAAAGTAGGTTATAGAAGAAACATAGTATGCATGCATGTTTTTAGAGCATCTGTTAGCCTTTTGCAAAGTCAAAGCTAATCATGATGGTTTAAAATATGGATTCTACTACATATGCAGTTTCGGTGCATGAATTTAGGCATGCCCCATGCTGTCACGCAAGAAAATGAAGTTTTTCCTCATGGATTAAAAGCCATCTTCCATTTGCTTTAAGGTTGATAGTGTTTCTAAGTGGTATGTGGTTATTGATTGTTGTCAATGCTAATAGTTAGAGCAGTGTATTTGTGTGAACATTAATAAATTTTTAGAATAAAGAATCTTGATCCAGTGAAGCACTCCGAACAAAGAACCTGTTTCTAACTTATACCTGGGGAAAATTTGTGAACATAGCACCTACAAGATTGTATAAGAAGATGGGTCAGTAAGCCTTGCTTTTTTTTATCGTGAGAAGTGACTGGAGCATGAGGGTTTTTCACTCAGCAGTTGATGTACTTGAATCTGAAATGGGCATGGTCAGGTATTCACTGACTTTGCATCTTGGTAGTTGTATCTTTCCTGTTGGGTCAGGCTGTAGAATATCTTTCTCTTGGTAGAAAACTTGAGAAATAAGCATGGCTTTCAGCTTCAGTGGTCTAAGGTTAGGCCCCAGTTAATCTTCCAGCTAAACCTCTGTGGTATTCTGTGGCTTACTGATTTTTGGAGATTGAATAAGGAAATTTTTCCTGAATTTAAAATACAGTTTAGCTCACAAAGGATAGATGTTGCATCAAAATAAAGGAAATTACAGAGTAAAGAAGGAAATGCATATAAATGGAAAATCTATTAAAACCAGCCTTTGTCAGATTCTAGCTATATTGTACTGTTGCATTATAGTTATATCATCTGGTTACTTTTTAAGTTAAGTGCTGTTTTCTGAATCTAAACTTGCTAGTATAATTCATCCTTTCTTGCTTTTAGGTCAGCAGGAATTTAAAAGAAACCAAGTGCTTACCTGTTGGAAGTAATGTTTGCAACACTGTGTAAACTGTGTTTCACAATCAGAAGTTAAAGTCTGAACAGTCATGGTCGCTTGTGAGTTTGAAGTCACCCTGCTTTTCTTAGGTCTCTGGAACTGCTGATAGGACTAAGAATCACAGGTTACATAGGGAACAATTTGTTCTTAGTATATGTGGTATTTAGGTGGTAACACTTTTGGTGCATGTTAAGCTGTAAAGGTAGGTGTCAAGATAATCAGCCCATAAAGTTTAACCAGACGTACGTTATCATAAGCTGACGGAATGCACAAATCTAATAACGTTGCTGTAATTACCTAATCTTTCAGGAATGAGTAAAAACTAAATGCATTTATTTTTAGAGGTTTTTGTTTTGATATATGCAGACTTAAGTTTGGCCAGATCTCTAGCATAAAGCTGATCTATGGAGGGGAGAATCCACCCACTCTTTTACTCATATGTTTTATTTGCTTTTGTTTTAGTTTGCAAGTATGCCTGCCACAGGAAATGTGAAGAAAAGGTAAGCATATTTATTTGCCTCCCTTCTTGCTGTTGATCCACATGCATTTGAAGTTGAGACTACAAAAGCTTTATCAACTAATCAAGAAAAAGATGATTATTAAATCAGATGCCTAGCTGTCAGAAAAGAATATTCTTTTGCTGGGGGGGGTATTCTTGCCATTAATAAAAAACAGGTCCCCATGTAGTCAAAACACCTGCACCAGTATTTGAGTTTCTCATTCCTTCCAAGGAGAACATGTTTCCAGTTGAAAACATCAAGTTAACTGGGTGAAATACAAACCACACAGTTCTACTAAAAAAGAAAAAATGCATCTGAGTGAATAAGGTGTATATGTGTATACACATACACCCCTGTGTCTAAGTGTGTATACATATACACAACCCTATATATATATAAAACTTTTATAGCAACATATCTAAAGGCAAACTTTTGGCATTGGATTTTGAAAAGTATAAGCATATTATTAATTTCTTTTCAGTGTCTACTGTAGATAGTTTCCACCCAGTTCAGTTTCATTACTAGATTTTTGTTAGTTTTTACAACAAGGTGTGATCAATACTTCCACGGTCTCAGATGACGTAAGAGTTCCCCTTCCTTAGATTTGTGTAAATCAAAGATATTTACAGAGTGTTGCAGCTTAAATCTAGCACTCTTGGAGCACTTTATTTTACCAGAACCATCCTCAGGGGATAATATTCCCTGTTTTTAACTAAAACTTTTGATTAGTACTTGCTATCCATGAAGACAATATTTTTAGTGGTTAGAGCACTGAGCTTCTGGAGACCATGGATCTAGTCCTACTGCCTGTGTTGTTGACTTGATATTTTGGCCTTGTGCAAGGATTTGTTTGTTTCAGTGCTTTCAAGAAATGTAACTAAATTCAAGAGAAGAACCTCTATTTAGTGAAGGACTTGGAGATTTGTCAGGCCAATAGGGGAAATTCGAGTAAATACAAGTGTCAGTTGGCTGAGCATCTTGCATTTTGAGTGAAAACGGTACTTGCACGTTTGAAAATTGCTGTCATGTGGTATGCTGAATAAATGCAGAATTTTGTTTTTTTGTTAAATAAGTGATAAAGTACATGCAGTGGTAATTAGGTTTGCAGGTAAAGTATTACCTTTTGAAGGTTTTCATGGACTATATACTTTCAATAATAATTAGTAATAATGGTGGTCTAGAAGTAGAAGGGAAGTAGTTTAGTGGACAGAAGTACCTTTTATTAGACCAGATGACATAATTGATCCCTCTTTGCACAGTAGCTTTGGTTGTCCAAGAAGCACTTGCAGTACGGAGTTCTACCAGCTTCCATGGGGAAGAATCTGGTTTGTTGATAATGTTGGTAGCTTGCAGGTTTGCCTGGATAGGTGCTACGTAGATCTAGAGTTTCCAGAAATGATGGTATGTAAATGATATTGGAGACTGTGGTAAGAAATTCTTTAAACTTGTTCTGGAGACAAATAATTTCATATGTGTGCCATATGTTAAAAATGGGAAACTGTGTTTCAACTAGTATTTATGCTCTCAGGCATTTGGGTGTTGAGTGTTGAAAAGACTAATACATGGAGTGCCAAAAGAATATAGTAGCATAACTATCATGGAGATACTGTTATACTTTATGGTTTTTAAATAATTGAAAAAAAATTACTAGCGTGTATTACAGAAGATAGAAAAATAAGGTACGGGAACAAGACCGAATTTAATAATCAATTATTTCTTACCAGAGGCTTTTTTTCCTGATTTTTCAGAGAAGTAGTAAGCCAAGAAGTAGCTTAAATCCAGAATTTTTTTCAAGTCTTGTCTTTTCTTACTGCTAGTATAAGGCTCACAGCAATGTTGTAAATAATCTTGTTACATGGTCCATCCTGATTCAGATCTTAATTTTGCCTTTATTACCTAAAATGGCATCTGTATTTTCGTTTGGTTATCCATTTAAGACAGGAATGATTCTGGTGGTTTTTAAGCTGGACTGAGAATACTAAGACTATCTAAGGATGTTGCATAATCATATGCACTGATTCAGATCTATGTGTGTGGAAAGAGTTTCACAGACTCCAGCTGATACACAAGTATCTTTTCTCCCTATATTTTATCTCAAAGACAAGTATTAGTCCCTGCATTATTTTTTTTTTAATAAAAGTATTCTATCCACAGCTTATGGGGAGTAACTATTTTTACATTCGTTGCACATTTTGTCCTGGGGGATAAGTAGTTAGTCAGCTGACAGTCACATAGAAAGGGAGTGAATGAGAACAAGGAATGTTCCACTTGCAAGATCCTGTAGTCATTTTGGAAAAGTATAATGCATCAGTGCAGTAAAGTATTACTTGAAAGACCACTGGGGACATGAGTGTTCCTAAAAGCATTATTATGTGCAAGTCCAGCATAAAACCCCATAACAAAACAGATAATGTTATAAATGTGTTCAGGTGAAAACGGCAGCTCAGGCCTTACACTGGCGATACTATAATGCAGGTTTTCAAGAGTTTGTCAAGACAATATCACTATTATACTTACAAATGAAAGCAAAAATGTCTTGTTATATAAATCATCCATTAAAATAAAGTTTATGTAGACCTGAAAATAAAGTGGGCTCTGAATTTGATCAGAAGGTATAAATGAAGGAAGAATCATGATTTGGAATTGTTCAGGATGTCAGCTGCTGCCTTATAGGATGAACCCTGAATCGGTTCTGTGAGGGTTTTCTAGTTGCCCCTGGCAGTAAGTACAAAATAACAAATGCAGGCAAGCATTTAAAAACTTAGGGCACAACTGGAAGAAAATCTGAAGCTACAAAGAAAAAGAAAAGAAGCAGAGATTAGCTTGTGCCAATTTAGGCTGTTGTATTTGGTGCCCTTATATCAGTTGCAGAAAGATTATAACATTTGCACAAGTCCATGGGACCTGATGAGATACATCCGCGGGTCCTGAGGGAACTGGCAGATGAAGTCGCTAAGCCACTAGCCATCATATTTGAGAAGTCGTGGCGGTCTGGCGAGGTTCCTGGTGACTGGAAAAGGGGAAACATAACCCCCATTTTCAAAAAGGGAAATAAGGAAGACCCGGGGAACTACAGGCCAGTCAGTCTCACCTCTGTGCCTGGCAAGATCATGGAGCAGATCCTCCTGGAAACTCTGCTGAGGCACACAGAAA
>VUYV01000146.1:1759085-1965611 GCA_008711295.1 Anarhynchus alexandrinus | reverse complement strand
GCCACGAGGATGATCCGAGGGCTGGAGCACCTCTCCTATGAGGAGAGGCTGAAAGAGTTGGGGCTGTTCAGCCTGGAGAAGAGAAGGCTCCGGGGAGATCTTATTGCGGCCTTCCGGTACCTAAAGGGGGGCCTACAGGAGAGCTGGGGAAGGACTTTTTACTAGGGCATGTAGTGATAGGACGAGGGGGAATGGCTTAAAACTGGAAGAGGCAGGTTTAGATTGAACATTAGGAAGAAGTTTTTCACTTTGAGGGTGGTAAGGCACTGGAACAGGTTGCCCCGAGAGGTTGTTGAGGCCCCATCCCTGGAGGTGTTCAAGGCCAGGCTGGATGTGGCCTTGGGCAACCTGGTCTAGTGGGAGGTGTCCCTGCCTATAGCAGGGTGGTTGGAACTCGATGATCTTCAAGGTCCTTTCCAACCTAAACCATTCTATGATTCTATGATTCTATGATTTGATATTACATAGCGTAATGTAATGGTGCAGATGGATATTTGCCTGAAAATTGAACGAGCTGTAAAATAAAGTTACCCAAAACCCAACCAAAAAAAGGTGCTAAAAGCTGAAACTCCGCTGTCTTGGAATTGTCTGTGGAAAGAAAAAAAAAAAACCAAAAAAAAACCAACAAAAAAAGTTATCAGAGTGGATGTCTGGATATAAAACCTTAAGAGATATATCTGTCTCTGTCAGGTTACTCTTTGCAATTTAGCCCTGAAGGGGAGGGTGGGTGAGCGGCTACAGGGATGAATTCATGGAAATTAAGGATCCACAAATTCAGAACAGATGTCAGGAAGCAGTATTTCACACAGAGAGTAACAAATATGGGAACAAGTCTCCCAGGCAAGTTTGTTCAGATGAAAAGCAGTGAGGTTACTCAGGATTGAAGTGATCTAATTGTGTTTTGGGAGATAGAGCTCCAAGTGTGGTGTGCCAGAAAGGGGCTGGTTGATAGTCTGCTCTGACGAGGTCCCTCAATTCTGTAGCCTGTGTGAACTCTCATAACCTATTTGTGAAACTTTCTGCTGCATCCCTGCTAGTGCTGTGTCAGAGATCTTGGTGTGCACTGGGATCTGTAACAGCACTTGATTTCAGTACAGCCTCTCAGGACAGCTGTGTGGCCTGTGTACTTATTGATGGGCCTCTTCTGCACCCATCAGCATGGTGTGCATTGGCAGTGCAGAGCTAGAATAGCACTGTTGCTCCGAGCCTCAGAAACTTCATGCATGTTAATAGAAGGACACATGGTTGTATCTGTAATGTGACTTTTCTAGTATTCTGGCTGTACATATTCACAAGGAGGTGTTGTCCTGCCGACCTATGTGCGTGCTCATCAAGGAGGCCTGATGAACCGTGCTTTTCTGCAAGTTAATAGAAAATAGAGCCTAAAAATGCTGCCCTGATCGAACAGTATCACGGTGTTGTTAACTTGCTGGACCATAGTGATGCCTCTTCTGATCGTGGGAAGCCCTCATAAACTTGTCATTAACCTTGCATAGATTAAGTTATTACAATGTATTTGCCACAGGCTTATTTAGAATTCAAGCCAACCTTTCAAATTGTTATGTTATAGCGGCATATAATACTATCTCAATTTGCTATACAAATATGTATTTTGTGCTTTAGTTATCTGTGCTTTTTTTCTTTAAAGTGATGGGGGCAGAAAAATCACTCTAGAGGAAAGTGTTTGCTATTCCTGTATGTACTGTATTTTAAAACCCTCTCTGAAAGGCAGTGTTTTTATTTTCACTCTGAAAAACATTGTAGGAATGAATTCTGAAATAATTCTGTTTTGCTGTACAAATCCCAGTTGATTTAGATATTTACTATCTTGTATAACCTCAGTCCATGCGTGTTTAACTCAGAAATGTTTCTGTATGGCTATTTGTTCAGATGTTCATATCTAATTGGTGTTCCCTGAGGTTTCTGAAGCTACAGCATGTCTAATGCCCCAGAGCTTTGCTCTGGATTTTGGTCTGGGAACTTGTCTCCTTTGTTTTGTAGCTTTGTCCTGGGGCATGTCTCTCTCCAATGCATGATTAGGAATACTTGTTTGTCCCACCACAAGGCTTTCACTTAGCTCTCTGTCCTAGGATACCATTTTTTCTGTCTTTTTAGTTTTAGTCTGTCAGTAAGGTATGAGGTATAGAGCTGGGGCATTGAAAGGCATCATCTCATGAATGTAGCCAAACTTTGCTCTTTGAAGTCTGGGAAATTGAAAACCAGTTTCCATCTCCTGTCCTGTGGGAAGACTGAAAGTGGGATGGGGAACCTCTTGGCCATATTTTCTTGACCTGTTCCTTGTATGCTAATTTTATTACATTTGTAAGCAAATGCTTAAATTCTCTTACAATCAGTAAGCTTAAGTATTTGCTGAAGTCTTTTGCCGAATCAGGTGTGATCCGGGTTTATGCCTTTGCCTAGCAAACATTGCATGTATCCTTAATTCAACCTGGAAGATATTTTTGCTATGCTTAAGCAAAAAAGATGTTTTCTTTACATAACAAAGTTTGATTATTTGCTAGTGTGACCTTGTGTTTCAAAGAAACCAATATCCCAGGCAGATGGCTCTATGGCTTTTTCCAGTTCCAGTAAAACTATTTTTTATATATATAATATTATTTTATTTTTTTTTTAAGAAAGATTTGAAAGAAGACTTTCTGTTCTTCACTTCTAGCTCCTCCATGTTGCACTGAAGTTATGTGAACAGAAGGGTGGTGGCTTCTCACTGTGCGTGCAGTGCACAGTATGTCCTGATTGCAGGACACTACTTATTGTTCATTGCTAAAGTACGTAAAGGAGCACGTCTTTAGACTTCCTATAAGAATGAATTTTGAATTGTAGTCCCAGGCAAGGGGACTAAAAAAAAAAAAAATAAAAAAACCAAACAACTGAATTTAACGTAAGAGCACTCTGGTCCACCTTGTTAGATTAATCATTCTGTTAATTAGGAAGGTGAAACCAGGGAAGAGACTGATAGCAGAAGTGAGTAAGCAGAGGGCTGGACTCTTCAGAGTGGTGGGGAGGTACTTCCAGTGACTTTTTTTTTTTTTATCATTTGAAGGGAGGTTTCCAAGGTTACTTTGTTCTTGCTAATGTCTGATCTCTACTGCTTCCTTGATTACTGTGCTGAAATTGGTGTGAAGGTTGGCCCAGGATGTTCACTTGGTCAGTTTGGAAAGGGAAGCAACTATATCTTGGATGTTACTATTTCTCAAACTATCATCGATTTTTATCTCTTTTTGAGGGTGATAATTCTTTCTTTTCTATCTGATCTGCATGCTGCATCAGCTTGCTGTTGAGGGAATTCAGCATGTGTATTCAAAAGGGTGGAAAGAATTCCTCTTTGAATGTTTAAAACAATACAAAATTAGAGCAGAAGCCAGATTTGCAAGATTTCAAAATGTGTATTACTTTTCAAAGAGATGGCTGCTACTTTGGTAGTGACAGTCTAAACATAGCATTTTTCTTGAACTTTCCAACCTTGTTTCGTACTTACTCAATGGCATTTCAAGCACTACAGATGTGTCAAACTTTTTCAGAAAAATACAGTTTTGGGGGAAGAGACACAGACAGAATACCACAAATTTTTCACCTGAATGCCCAGGGTTTGTCAATCATTACGTTGTTATTTTTAAGTGATTTTAGAAGTACAACTCTTATTTTTAAAAATAATTGAGCAACCTGGGAAAGATTTGCTTTGCTGAGATCAGCAGAAGATTGTCAACTTTTACATCTTACTTAACATGGCACTGTTGAAAGTGTAGATTAAAACTATTGTGAACAGCAGTGGATAAAATATTGGTGACTTTGCTTTTCATGTGGGTTCATGTGAGTTTGTGTTGTGTGGTTTTTTATTTTTTATTTTTAATTTCAGTATGGGTTCTCCTTAACCCTCTCAGATTTTGTGCAGAGGGGATCAAGGACTTAAATGAAAACTTGTGTCATATTGTTTCCAGGAGACAACTGTGTGAACAAACCTCTATGGTTGACACGTTTTTGTGAGAATCCATAAATCCTGACACATTCAATAAGGCTGAAGACTTCAAGGATTTTTTTCTTCATAGCCAGTGTTTAGCATGTTATGTTACCATGCATGCCACACTTTTAGTGCTGCCTGACATTGAACGAGAATAAAAATATTTGCAGTTGAAGTCCAAGGGATTATTGTGTAAGTTTTGTAACTGACATTTGCAGCTCAAAGGGATCTTCAGATTTTTCCTAATTGCACCCAGAAGCAGTATTTTGCAGGTCCTCCTGTCTGCAAAATATTTTGCCCTCTGTTAGATATAATATCACTGTAATGAACTGTGTAATGAATAAACCTTCAGATTCAACCAGAACTGTAAGCTGTTGAGGGACATGAGGACTTGAAATTGCTTTTTATGGGCATAAACCTTGCATTGTTTAAATAGTAGAAGTGCTGTGCTGGAGCATTGTGTATTTGGCAGTTAATTTGCTGGGGCTTTCCAAAAATGAAAAAGTATTTTAATGTATGCTAGTGTTTTTTAGATAAGAACTCTCATTTAGACTTACTGTTTCAGATAGCTGGCTATGTTGTGCAAGACCCAGCTGGTACTTGTACAACTTCAAGGTTTGTTTGTCTCCTTGCTGATTTTCTTTTAAAAATAAATCTAGCTGTTGGCAAGGGGAAGAGAGAATAAGATGATGCTAGTGAGGGAAGGAACAAAACAACTTCTGCTTTTCTTTGTTCACCACCAAACTATGGATAGGTTGCATTTTCATGACAGATGTGAACTTTCCACTGGAAAATGTTAGGATGTTTTAGGAGAGTTGGGTTTTTTGTTTGGTTGTTTTTTCCTCCCATGCCCTGTCCTGTTTTGGCAGATTTTGGGAAGGACCTCTTTACTTGTCCGGTTATTTTCTGGCTAGCTCTGATCCGTTCTGTATAGATACAGGAGATCTCACACAGACTTGCTGTATANTTGTGTGAGAGAGAGAGAGGTAGAAAGGCATTTGTCAGCCTTTTAAAGTGGGATCAAAGAACCCGTGAATGATGCATTTTACATTGCTGCTGCTTGGAATGCTCCCTTAGGTCACATTATATAGCTCATGCCACACTCGTTTCTGGGAAATGGCAATCAAGTAGCTTACAAAAATAAAGCACTCCTTGCTTTGTGAGTTACTATTTAAAAAGCTCACCGACCGGACCCATACCGCTGCAGCCCGCTCCAATGGGCGACTTCCTGCCCCCTCCCCCGGCTAGCTTCCCCCTCCCACCTGGGCATGGCTCACATGCGATGGAATACCTGTGTCCCCTGCCGGCTCCTTGGGGAAATTAACCCCATCCCTGCCGGAACCAGGACATTATCCACCCCTTATTCCATACCATCTACACCATGCCCAGATCTTACAGTTCCCAATGAATTACCACCACTTTCCCCTGTCTTTTATATATATATATGTACATACATACACATACAGATTTAATTCCCGTAGTCTATGGGCCATCCTTCTAAAATGTCCATTACTGTGGGCTCCATCTGTGAGAAACAGTCTCTCAGGGCACATGAGATGGTGTGTGGTGCCGGACTGGTGTGTGCTGTATTTGAAGCTCGTGGCTGGTGTACCTGGTGCAGCCCACGCCCACGGTCCACAGGTTGAAAATGTCGGTCTCAAGGAGGTTGCTGGGTGCCAGCTGCTGAGGTCAGTTCTTATTACATCATCACTGCATTTTACTCAGTCTCATCGAAGTCCATCTGTCATTGGTTTGGGTGATTCTTACTGTAGTGCCACTGATAGCAATCATAGTAATGACGACATACAGTGGCAGGGTTATTTAGCATTTAACATCATAAAATTTTATTCATCGGCTATTCTTACCCAAAATCAGATCCCTGTGAGGTACGCATCGGACATCCCCGTCCTCCCGCATCACCCACCAAGTACACCCAGGTCCTTGTGCAAAAGCAATCCCATGGCTGGGTTTGCCTTTGCCTGAGGCAGGGCTAACCCAGACTGTCTTCCCTAACATATTCTTCATGTGCACTACAGGGACTTTATCCCCTTCTACTGTATGTGGAAGTTTTGATTGGGCAGGGCCAGCTCGATTGGCAGATCCCCTGGTGTTGACTAACCAGGTGGCTTTTGCTAAATGTGTATCCTAATGTTTGAAGGCCCCACCGCCCATGGCTCTCAGTGTAGTCTTTAGCAGTCCATTGTATCGTTCTATCTTCCCCGAGGCTGGTGCGTGATAGGGAATATCCACTCTATGCCATGCTCTTTGGCCCAGGTGTCTATGAGGCTGTTTTGGAAATGAGTCCCATTGTCTGACTCAGTTCTTTCTGGGGTGCCATGCCACCATAAGACTTGCTTTTCAAGGCCCAGGATAGTGTTATGGGCAGTGGCATGGGGCACAGGCTGTGTTTCCAGCCACCCAGTGGTTGCTTCCACCATTGTGAGCACGTGGTGCTTGCCTTGGCGGGTTTGTGGGAGTGTGATATAATCAATCTGCCAGGCCTCCCCATATTTGTATTTTAGCCATCGTCCTCCATATCAAAGAGGCTTTAACCGCTTGGCTTGCTTAATTGCAGCACACGTTTCACATTTGTGGATAACCTGTGCAATAGCGTCCATAGTCAAGTCCACCCCTTGGTCACGAGCCCATCTATATGTCGCATCTCTTCCTTAATGGCCTGAGGCGTCATGGGCCCACTGAGCTATGAATAATTTGCCCTTATGTTGCCAGTCCAGATCTACCTGAGCCACTTCGCTTTTAGCAGCCTGATCTACCTGCTGGTTGTTTTGATGTTCCTCAGTGGCCTGACTCTTGGGTACGTGGGCATCTACATGACGTACTTTCACAACCAGATTCTCTATCTGGGCAGCAATATCTTGCCATAGTTCAGCAGCCCATATGGGCTTACTTCTGTGCTGCCAGTTGCTCTGCTTCCACTGCTGTAACCACCCCCACAGAGCGTTTGCCACCATCTGTGAATCAGCATAGAGGTAAAGTACTGGCCATTTCTCTCGCTCAGCAATGTTCAAAGTCAACTGGATGGCTTTCACCTCTGCAAACTCACTCAACTCACCTTGTCCTTCAGTGGCTTCTGCAACTCGTTGTGTAGGACTCCACACAGCAGCCTTCCACTTCCGATGCTTTCCCACAATCCGACAGGACCCATCAGTGAACAGGGCATGTTTCTTCTCATTTTCTGGTAGTTTATTATATGGTGGGGCCTCTTCTGCGTGTGTCACCTCTTCCTCTGGTGATATTCCGAAATCTTTGCCTTCTGGCCAGTCCATGATCACGTCCAGTATTCCTGGGCAACTGGGGCTTCCCATTCGAGTTCGCTGTGTGATC
The DNA here is from genome assembly GCA_008711295.1 of Anarhynchus alexandrinus. Classification (NCBI taxonomy): domain Eukaryota; kingdom Metazoa; phylum Chordata; class Aves; order Charadriiformes; family Charadriidae; genus Anarhynchus; species Anarhynchus alexandrinus. Next base: position 1,958,290 of record VUYV01000146.1, on the reverse strand, counting down.
GGTGCAATCCACTTACTCCACGTAGCATTGGTTGCATGATGTGTGGCAGGGACCCTTTCTTTGAACATCCAGCCCAGCACCGGCAGTCGAGGTGCTAAGAGGAGCTGTGCTTCAGTACCAACCACTTCTGAAGCAGCTCGGACCCCCTCGTATGCTGCCACTATCTCTTTTTTGGTTGGAGTGTAGCGGGCTTTGGATCCTCTGTATCCCCGACTCCAAAACCCTAGGGGTCGACCTCGAGTCTCCCCTGGTGCTTTTTGCCAGAGGCTCCAGGTAGGGCCATTGTCCCCGGCTGTGGTATAGAGTACCTTTAACATCTTGTCCTGCCCGGACTGGCCCCAGGGCTACTGCATGAACTATTTCCTGCTTAATTTGTTCGAAAGCTTGTCGTTGCTTGGGGCCCCACTTAAAATCATTCTTTTTCCGGGTCACTTGATATAGAGGGCTCACAATCAAACTATAATCTGGGATATGCATCCTCCAAAAACCCCACAACACCTAAGAAAGCTTGTGTTTCCTTTTTACTAGTCGGTGGGGACATAGCTGCTATTTTGTTGATCACATCCATTGGGATCTGACAGTGTCCATCTTGCCATTTTATTCCTAAAAATTGGATCTCCTGTGCAGGTCCCTTGACCTTACTTTGTTTTATGGCAAAACCAGCTTTCAGAAGGATTTGAACTATTTTATTTCCTTTCTCAAAAACTTCTTCTGCTGTGTCGCCCTATACAATAATGTCATCAATGTACTGCAGATGTTCTGGAGCTTCACCCTGTTCCAGTGTGGTCTGGATCAGTCCATGGCAAATGGCAGGGCTGTGTTTCCACCCCAGGGCAGTTGATTCCAGGTGTACTGGACGCCCCTCCAAGTGAAAGCAAACTGTGGCCTGCACTCTGCCGCCAAAGGGATTGAGAAGAATGCATTGGTGATATCAATTGTTGCATACCACTTGGCTGCCTTCGACTCCAGTTTGTATTGAAGTTCTAGCATATCTGGCACGGCAGCGCTCAGCGGTGGCGTGACTTCATTCAGGCCACGATAGTCCACTGTTAGCCTCCACTCTCCATTAGATTTTTGCACTGGCCATATGGAACTATTAAAGGGTGAGCGAGTCTTGCTGATTACTCCTTGAATCTCTAGTTGACGAATCAGCTTATGGATGGGAATCAGAGAGTCTCGGTTAGTGTGATATTGCCGCTGATGCACCGTTGTGGTAGCAATCAGCACCTGTTGTTCTTTGACCCTCAACAACCCTACCACAGAAGGGTCCTCCGAGAGACCAGGCAAGGTGGACAGCTGTTTAATGTCTTCCGTCTCCAAGGCAGCTATGCCAAAAGCCCACTGATATCCTTTTGGGTCCTTGAAGTACCCTCTCCTGAGATTGTCTATGCCAAGGATGCATGGAGCCTCTGGGCTGGTCACAATTGGATGCTTTTGCCACTCATTTCCAGTTAGGCTTACTTCAGCTTCCAGTACAGTCAACTCTTGGGATCCCCCTGTCACTCCAGAAATACAAATGGGTTCTGCTCCTCTATAACTTGATAGTATTAAGGTACACTGCGCACCAGTGTCCACTAGAGCCTTATACTCCTGTGGCTCAGACATGCCAGGCCATTGAATCCACACATTCCAATAAACCCGGTTGTCTGTTTCCCCCACCTGGCCGGAGGCAGGGCCCTCCTAATACTGATCATAGTATCCGTTATTCACTTGTTGCAGAAATGACTTGGAAGTCCCTTCAAGAGGATCGGAGGTAAGATCAGCCCTTCCACTCTGTCTGGGGAGCTGTCTGCTACAAACGGGAGCAGCACTTTTCCAGGAGGGATCCCCTTTTGTGGTTGTTCTTCCTTGCAGCTCATGTACCTGTGTCCGTAGGGTCGAGATAGGTTGTCCATCCCATCTCCTCATGTCCTCTCCGTGGTCACGCAGGTAAAACCACAGGGTGCCTCATGGTGTGTACCTCCTATACTCTCTCTCTTGAGTAGGGAAACGCCTGCTCCTAATAGCTGAGATGCTGGCCTGTACAGGTGGGGAGTAGGACATATTACCTTCAAGTTGTTGGAACTTCTGGGACAGTTTCTCCACAGCTGAGACAAGGGGCGAAGAGAGACTTTCTTCATATTGATGGAGTTGGCCAGCCACCTCATCCACTGTTGGTCCTTCTTCGCCCTTCCATTCCATCACTGCCAAGGAGTTGGCATACAATGATGGTGCACTCCGTACAAACTTCCGCCATATGTGTCTTGTGCACTGGACTTCATCAGGACCTGTGGGTAACTGCACGTTATCTGGGTCATAGTAAATCATCTCCCGCACAGCTAATTCCCTCAGGTACTGGATACCTTTTTCCATGGTGGTCCACTTGCTTGGACGACATACAACATCTTCACTGAAGGGATACCTTTCCCTCACACCTGACAGGAGTTGCCTCCAGAGGCTGAGGGCTTGTGTCTTTTTCCCAATCGCCTTGTCAGTGCCAGCTTCCCTAGACAGGGATCCCAGCTCCTTGGCTTCCCTGCCCTCTAATACCAAGCTACTGGCCCTGTTATCCCAGCATCAGGGCAGCCAGGTGACAATGTGCTCGCTGGGTAGTCGACTGAAATCTTTTTGCATATCTCGCAGCTCACTCAGGGATAGGGATCAGATGATTATCTCTGGTTCTGTCTCTTCCTCCTGTTCTTTTGATGGCCCTGGTTCGTCATCATCCCTTACTAAGCGAACCGATTTCTTGGTGTATTTCTTCTTCTGTATAGGAGCAACTGATACTGACATAGGTTGGTTGTCCCGTTCAGCTGCAGTGTCTGCCACCGGGGTTGGAATAGCTGCAGTGTCTGCCACCGGGGTTGGAGTAGCCGCATTGTCTGCTGGTCTGGCTTCCCCCTCTTTCCTCTGAGGGTCCTGCATAATACTGAGCAGTGTTTGGTAGATACTGGCCAGGGCCCAACACAGTGCGGTAAGTTGTGTCTCTCTGGAATAGCCACTGCATTTTCCTTTCAAATATTCTATCACTTTATCAGGGTCCTGTAGTTGTTCGGGGGTGAAGTCCTGAACCATTGGGGGTGAGAAGTTCTCTAGATACCTGCCCCTATTCTCCCATATGCCATGCCACCTGTGACAGATCTCTGGGTGGTAGTCTTAAACAGTTGTTTAACCCTAAACAAGAGCTGAAACCCATTCAGGAGACATAGCAATAGGACCATGCTAGTTTGAGCATCCCAAGGATATTCAAAATTCTCAAAAGCCCAAAGCCCAAATTCTCAAAAGCCAATACCTGGCCCAAAGGAGAAAAAGGAGGCAAAAGAGCTGGGGAAAGCATACCCTCCCCCCCCCCGTCTCCCCCATAGATTGGGTGTGATTATTAATAGATTCTGAGAGACGGTGACCAAGGTATGGACAGGGCAGCAGTACTGCAAAGCCACCTGAACAGTGATGTTATCATATCATAAGCTGATATTGCACAGGACAGCAAAATGATAATCCTGATCCCTCTCCCCGAGGTAACAAACAGCATCACGGGGAGTACATAGAGCATATAAGAATTTACATAACACAGCCACACAAACAAACGAAGCAACATTGTAACCGGCGACCATCTAACTAATATGAGAAAAGCATATAAGAAATTCGTTTTAACAAACTTTGGCCAGATCTGTTGTTATCTCAACCCTCCGAGCCCCACGTTGGGCGCCAAAAAGGACTGTCGTGGTTTGGCCTCAGCAGGCAACAAAGAACCACGCGGCCGCTCGCTCAACTCCCACAGCCGTGGGCAAAATTGGAAGAAAAAGGCAAAACTCGTGGGTTGAGATAAAGGCAGTTTAACAGAACAGCAAAGGGAAGAGAAAACAATAACACCGGTAAAGGAATATACAAACGCGATTACAGTGCCGCCGCTCACCGACCGGACCCATACCGCTGCAGCCCGCTCCAATGGGCAACTTCCTGCCCCCTCCCCCGGCCAGCTTCCCCCCCCCACCTGGGCATGGCTCACATGCGATGGAATACCTGTGTCCCCTGCCGGCTCCTTGGGGAAATTAACCCCATCCCTGCCGGAACCAGGACAAAGCATGAAACTCGCCTTAGCGAGATGCAGAGAGTCGTCCTGCAGATGGGTGGTTTTCAACTCTAGTGAAATAAAACAAAAAGCAAACAAAAACCCCCCAAACATTACTTTACCAACAAGCCTGACATGTGACTTCTGCCTTCGTATCTGTCTGTGATGTCGAGTAGAAGAGACTGGCATTGCTGTCTTCTGGAGCCCTCCTTTTCTACCACATTTCCCTTTCCTCTGTAATATGTATTAAGAAAAAAAAAATCACCCCCCCATTTTAACCCAAGTTTATTGTTTAACTATTGCTTTCATGTTATCTTTAATACTTTCATTTGATGGGCATCTATCTGTCCCAGATGTTACAGGCACACTGGAAGCAGTGAAACCTGTTGGTTTTAGTGATCTCTGCAGTTTGTCTGCAGCTCCAATTTCCTTCTCCTAAAACTTCTGATACCATTACTGTGTGGTGCCATTTGTGACCATAGGAACCATAATGCCTGTAGCTTTTATTACCATTGCTCAGATGTCAGAAGCAGACTGAAACCTTGAGAAATCACACCGACATATATGTTAAAGGTACAAAATTCTGAGGTACAAGAGGCCTGTGCACGGCTTGTTTCTGCTCAAGAAAATTCAATTCATGTTGGTAGTTTGCTCCTTTGGGAGAAGAAACTGTCCATGGAACTGTGTCCCCATTGACTTTGCAAATGAAGCATGTTTTCTCATGGGTATTATACCAAAATAAATCGGTCTGGAATCCTGAAAGGATAACATAGTTCCCTGAGGAATGTGTACCTAATTAAGCTTGGAGAGGTCAGATCTGATACAAAGAAAGCAGAATTCAAGTCTCTGAAAGATATATGCAATTGCCAAAATCAGGATTTTTTTTTTAACTGTTCTTTACAGAAGCAACAAAATGAGACAGTTTGAGTAAAGATACTATGTTTTTTCACTCATTTAGCATCAAATAATTTCAACCTACTTTATAAACCCGGGGTTAAACAGATTAACTCAGGAGGGACAGTAGCTAGCACTCAACTTACAGATCAGATTGGCAAACTAAACAGTGCACAGGGCTAGTGCAAAGTCCAGTAAAAATCTAGTTTTAGGATCTTGGCTCCTGCTCGCTAGTTTAACCCCTGTTAGCTACACCCAGCTTCTGACTGAGTTTCTTGTCCTTTGCTTCTGAACTTTTCTGGAGCAAATCCAGTGATCTGACAAAGGACTTCATCTCTGGTTACTGGTTTACAGTTATCAGGAGAAACTCATCCATTTCTTGATTCTAGGAATCTTCTGTTTAATTGGATCTTTAGAGGTTCTTCTGTTTTATCCTTTTTCCAAATAACCTATATACCAAATGTCTTGCCCTGCATGTGTTCTTCAGAGAGTTGGAGAATAACTTTCATGACGTAGATCAGGACTGTGACTTTGCACAATCAAATATCACAGCATGGAAGAAAGCCAGACTTTGAGGTGGCAAAGATATGTGAACAATACATTTCTGTATCTTGGGATGACTGCATTCGTAGTTACTTGTGAAAAATTTCTTTTCCTTCAGCGACTTCGTTTGAAACAGCTTTGTCGCTTTGTCTTGGGAAATGGGAATTTATATGTATATAAATACACTAAATTTTTAAATCCCCCTTGAAGGTATGTAACTTTCCATTTCAGGTGCTAATTTCAGACTTTGTTTCATAAGGCATAATCCCAAGTAGACAGAAAGGAGTTGTGCATGGGTCAGGACTGCAGGAACATGGCTTAGATGTTACAGTACTCAGTTACTCCTGTTTTTTCTTAAGAAACTCATGGAGAGTTTCTCAAGCTTCAGCTGATTCTCTTTACACCTTGATGAGGTTGGGTACATGTAGTGTTAGTGTTATTTCAGCAAATAAAAAATACTGAAGCTGAGCAATTAATAAAATGGCGCTAAAACATCACTGTTGGAATTTGATTTTGAATTCAGAGAGCTCCTGGCTGTGTTTTCTGTCTTTTCCTGTAACAACTTTATCACAGAACTAGGTGAGAGAAAAAATGTGATACGTTAGGAAGCTTTTCTGACGTTACTTGACTTTTACTTGCTGTGTGATAGCATTATATAAGAATAAATATTTGCATTTTATTGGTAATCATGAGCCAAGCCCATTAACAGTTTCTCAACTCTAGTTGTCTTTGCAATTTACAATGCAATTTTTTTGTTTGTTTCTTTCAAACTTAACTTCAAAACTGCTTTATGCTAATCAAGTAGGAGGGTTGTTTCCATAATGCAAAAGAATTTGTTGTTCTGAAGTGAGAGTGGAAATGGTGTAGAGCTGCACCAGATCCTCAGTGCTGATTTTACTGTATCTATTCTCTTCTTTTCTTTTTGGGAACACAAATATATCTTGTTTATTAAAATATTGTAGTGACTGCAAAGTGCTTGTTCAGTTCCTGCTGTGTCCAAAAATGTTTAATTTGAACAGGAAAATTCAGCGGTTTTCTGCATGCTTTAGAGTTGTTCTGTCTGGCCTGAAGTGCTGAGGATACTTGATATCTCCAGGACAAAAGTTTGAGTTAGATATTAATATCACACAACTGGAGATGTTCTATTTAAAAAAAAAATAAAAAATTGTGTATTACTATTGTAGCTTTTTAATCCCAAGTTAATATCCTAATAATGTCCCTTTTTATTTTAGAATTTGGATTTACATTGTTCATTTTGTCATGTTACAAGTTGTATCTTTGAGAGCACAGAGTTATTTGAAGGTATACTGCACTCAATGTTCTTTAGTTTGTTTCCTTAGTGAGTCAGGGGATTTATGATTTGAGTGTTTTGGGGGGGTGGATTGGAGAAGGGGGATGATAGCTGACAGGCATGTCAAAAGAAGAAAGCTAAGCAGAGAAATATCTTACGTTTTCAAGACTTGACTCCAAAGCTGTAGGTTTAAATAAATAGATAAGTGTGTGTGTTTAAAAACAAAATGTGTGTGGGTATATATAAAGATATATATTAAATATTTCCAGAAGCTTACCATTTGGGCTCCTGACAGTCATTTATGCAACAGTCACAAGGTCTCCTAACATCACTGTAACTTTACATTATTTGGAGGATATCGGTGGCTTCATTTAGCTGCTGTTTTCACCCTTTCTCATAAATCCTGTAACATGATTAGTAGTGAACTAGAATGAACAGATTTTTTTAGCAGGTCACGTATATATTTGATGAACACTCCTCCCCCTGCACATCGTGTGTGTTACACATAACCTGTGGTAGGCATGCCACCGTTTCTTACTTGCCAAAACTGTAGCTTGGAAGAAAGTGATTCATTATAGCCAAATGGTTAAATTGCTTTTGCAAAAGCAATATGACAGTGTTTGTGATTTGGACTTTGAAATGCACCTTTGGTAATAATTGGCTCATTCTTTGAAGAGGGTTCTTCCTCTGAAAGAACACCTACTTTTTTGCAAAAAGAAAATAAAGAGTAAGGAAGGAAGATAAAAACGAGAAATGCATCTGGGAATGGGGGGCGGGGGGAAGCATTGAAATGTAAATACCGGATATCCCAGCAAATTACTTGTGCAACAGTAGGGGGCACTATTGTGTTTCTGTTACAGCAAGTGGGGACAGATTTTATTTCCTTAGTGCCAGATATCCTGCCATTTGTTGACATTTTTTCTTGTTTGAGTTAACATTTATCTCACGTTGGTCGGTTACTCATTAACTGATGTGACTGGTGTTACAGTCATAGGAAGGAAAATTACCTGCAGGTTCATTGGAGTCAGAATTCTTCATCAAAGTTATTATTTTAAATCTTTTTTCAAACTAAGGCTCGATTTAGGAAGTATCGCACCAGGAAGGTGTTTCCATATTAACTGTGTATGCAAGAACAGGTAGTTTGTCTTTCAAATATTTGCTTTGTTATTTGTGGGTAGACTAATGTGTCTGTATGCATGTGTGTGTATGCGTGGGGCACTGAAGACATAACTTTTTGTAAATCAGGAAAGGCATTCCCATATTCTGGTATTGCATGTTGATACATGAATGTGCAAAAGTAGAGAAGCTAAATGTGCCTTGGTTGGGTGGAACTGTGAAATATTACATTAATGCATATCCAGTATATTTCTTACAAGAATAAAGATACTATTAAAAGCTGACAAACCAGGTGATTGCAAATGTCTTTTTTTAGGACTAGCTGTAGCTTCAGTTGGGGGATCAGAAAAGTATTTCTGAAGTTTGTTTTGTGCAGTTGGTACACAGTGTGTGTAACTTTTATACCAATGAATGAGACATTTATACTCCATTTTCTATCTCTGCATTGATACTGGATTGAAGTCCTGCAGTCTTGCTTTCCAGCACTATACTTTTTCTCAAAATTATTTTCTTTTTAGCATGTCTCGGACCTTTGCAAACCAGGAAAAAGAGTTGGAGCCACTCACATATCAACTTAGGTTGTCTAGACCTTGTAATAGCCTTTCTGTTATCAGTGAACACGTCAGTTCTTTTGCTTTTAACCTGTGTCTGGATTTACACTGGGAGAACTTGCTGCAACTGCTCATGAGAAGTGAAATTAGGATACATAGAGATCTTGACTATTTTGTTTCATCTTGGAAGAAATATATTGTATATGTATGTATATGTATATATGGAGTCAGAGGAAAAAAAAAAGTTTGTGCACCTTGGGTGATTCAGTGTGTCTTGCATTGAATTTTGTAGCTCGAAAACAGGAGCAGTACATCCAAGTCTTTGGCTGTGTGATGCATTTTGAGTGCTCTGCAGTTTAGTGACAGTTCAACGTAGTGGTAAGTGGCAGTGTGCAAGGGCAAAGTGATTCCTGTATACACTAAAAAGGGTATTATGTGACTGTCTAGTAGTCCTAGAACAGTACCATCTAATGTGGGTGTTGATCTTTGTAAAAAGCAGGTGCAATACAAGTATCTAAGAAGGTGGCATACAAGTATCTAAAGGGTGGGTTGAAGGAGGATGGAGCCAGACTCTTTTCAGTGATTCCCAGTGACAGGACGAGGGGCAATGGGCACAAGTTGGAACATAGGAAGTTCCATTCAAATACATGGAAAAACTTCTTTACGGTTAGGATGACAGAGAACTGGAACAGGCTGCCCAGGGAGGTTGTGGAGTCCCCTTCTGTGGAGATTTTCAAGACCCACCTGGATGCAGTCCTGAGTAATGTGCTCTAGGCAATCCTGCTTTCACAGGGGAGTTGGACTAGATGATCTCTAGAGGTCCCTTCCAACTCTGAAAATTCCGTGATCTGTGAAAAGACACAGAACCAGGAGAGGATGGAGTCTTATCGGTAAAGTCAGGTTGCTATATATAGCTGTTGTAGGCACAGTAAAGCTTAGAGAAGAAAAAAAACAAGTGTTACCTGTAACATTAGCTCTCATCTTCTTACAGTCTGAGTTGCCTGAATAAGATGCCACACCAGGCAAAAAAGGTCTGTAATTCCCTAAGTTCTTTTCCAGTGGAAGTCCACAGCGCACGTGTGTGCAGGTGGTTTTTCTTTTTCTTAGGCAGTGAGTTAGCTGTAATTATCAAGGAGGTTATAGCAGAGTTGTGTTTTGGTTAGCCAAGGGGAAAGGACATGCTTGATTCCTTGAGGGTTTTTAACAGTGGAGGGAAGGGAGAGAGCAGAGGTGATATTTATGTGCTCCGGTTTTATTCCACAGTGGTCACAATTATTAATTATGTGAGGGTGTCATATTAGTTCATCTCTGCTTTCCCACTGCGCTACCCAGCCAGCCTGCAAACTCCTTTGGGGTTTCCATTAATTCTTTCTTTTCTTCCTAGTATAGGCAGTGAGAGAAAAGTAATTGTTGAAATTTCAGTTTTTATCTATTTTTAACCTTAGGCATCGCTAATGAGAACACTAGCAAAAATTGATTTTTAGTGCTTATAATAAGTATTAGGTAATTGCGTGTTCAGGACAACTGTGAACAGTCTTTCCTCCATAGATGCAGTGTTTGCTGCTCGTGGTGGTGGTGCAGGGTGCACGTGGCTTTGTTTCTTCCTGCTACAGACTGCTCTGCATGTTTGCCACTTTGGCTTGAGAGGAGAATTGGTGGTTGTAACTGAAGGTGGTGTATGAAGTTTTACATGCTGTGTCAAGCAAGAGGTCACAGAGGTAGATGTCGTCTTTGCTTTTGGCAGCGGGAATGCAATCATGACAGCTTAGTTAACATCTTCCATGTGTTTAGTATGGGTGTTCAGTTGGATAGACTAGTGAGTGGCAGTCATGAAATGAGCTGCAGAAATGCAGCCCATTAAGACTTCGGACTTTCAGTCCCACCGAGGAGTCAGAGGGTGCAGCAGACAAACCTCTAGGGTTCATATCTATCCTGTTTTTCTTAGGGATAGTGTGAAGATCATGGGGAGGCTGGGAGGTTTTTTTTTTTATAAGTACTTCGTGATTTAAGAAGCCTTGAGAATCAGAGTTACATCTTTTTCACAAGCAGTTACGGAGCAAAATGCCAACCCTTCCATGCCAGTGGTTAAAAGCTGTTCCTGAGAGTTAAGACAGACCAGAGTGGGTTGTCCTGATGTAGTCAGGTCTGTCTCTTTTTGTCTATGCTGCCTACAGGACTGATGTTTCTTTTTGTTCTTGTAGCTTGTTCTGTTGCATGGACTGCATCTTCTTTTTATTATTCTAAGGATTATAAATGACACATCATGCCCCTTCTACTCAGTAACCCACTCTGTATACCATGACTTGAGAGCTGGTTCACCAAAAGTTCCGGAGAGAAAACTCCACCTTTGTAGTCCAAGTGCTGCCACAGAGTTTCTGGCTCTGCTTTGCTGGTGGAGAGGCAAGTCTGTCCTGGAGAGCCATATCTGTGAAGGTGAACACATTAAATGAAACAGTTTTCACTGTTTTCACAGTTTTCACTTGAGGTAAACCTCAAGGTGCTTGTTAAAGTGAGCATGCATGCATGATGACTATGACTGAAGCTCAGCTGAGTGACTTTAATTGATGAACCACAGTCTTTTGACGGTATGTGTGAGGTCTGAGAGTGCCTGCTGTATGGGACTGTAGAAAGAAGCTAACACTTGCTTTTCTGTAGATCATCACGTAATCTTGGCTTTCTTTCTGTTTCAGTATTTGAATATTCAAACAAGGTTGTTTGGGGTTTGGTTTTTTTTTTGGTATGATATATACAGAACGTTCTCCATTGGCAATATTTTAACTTGGAGCCAAGCCTCTGAATTTACGCGAATCCACAGAATATCTGTTCTGCTTGCTCTGCTCAGTCCACACCCCCCAGAAAAAATTCAGAACAAGGATAAGGTATTGGGAACTCCTGAAGTTCTAGATTACTTGAAAAGCAGAATACTTTTTTATTAACTAAAACTGAGATGATATTAGAATCTCTGCCTCTGTGACCTGGGGGAAGGCATTACTCAAACCTGTTTTACTGATTACAGCATGTGAGCAGGGAACCGAGTTAGCGTTAAGCTAATGCTAACTCTTCAGGGAGCTGAGAAAAAGTACTGCAGCCGAGAGCAGCTGTGGACACTCAAATTCTGCACCTGGTCTTGTTGGTGCCCCTTTGACTCAGCCTGGATTTCACAGTATTTGAGGGAGCTCAGCTAACAGGATTGGGTCATTTCTAAAGGAAGTATCTTTTTTTCCTTATTTTATTATTATTTTTCATTTCAGGTGGTGACAACCTGCTTTTTTCCAAGCAGCTATGAACTGGTAAGTATTTTTGGCACTATTGATATCCATCAGGTTTTATTAGGTTATAGGTTAGATTATTCCTGTAGCCTCCTATAATCTCTTACTATTTCAGTACTGTGCCATTACCTTTCCCCTGTGAGGGCTTGACAAATCAAGGGTGTATTCCTGAAGCTTGTTACTGTGTCCTGTCTCATGCAGGAATCCAGTTGTTTTATTGAGCATTTTGCAAGGCTAAGGATTAACTGGGTGAAATATTTTCTGCTGTTTAGGATTCTTCTTAGGCTGGACTTGACAACCTGCCTGTGATGCAGGTTGTCTATATTACATTATCTGCTTTTGTTTGTGTGTTTTAAATAAAAAAAGAAAGACATTAGTTGTTTCAACATACCAATGTCTCATGTCAGTTTGAAAGTACAAATAGTGGAGGATTTGTTTGGGGCCTGTTATTTTTTTGTTGATGGTGGAAGAAAGGAAGTTAACCCATGCTTGCTCAGGATAGGAAAATGATAAGCCTTTTCTGGCTTGCATGACTGAATTTGGTTATTTTAGCTCCAAGGGAAATATGAATGATGTCTGGAGGATGGGTGTGACAGTTATTTATTGAACCATCACTGCCACCTGCTAGTGTCATTACTAAGACTAATCAGCCAACAGCTGATGCCCAAGTGTCAGCCAAGAACTCTGTGTATTGTAGGTATGTGATACAGCCACTGGCAATTAGGAATCCTACATCTCACTTCATTGGCCAAGTCACTTTGTGTATTTTTGTGTCTTGATTTGCCTGCTGGAAAAACACAGGTAATAATACTTACCTGATATGAACCACAGAAGTAAAAAGGTGCTGTAGAGGTGTTGGTTCATGCTTTTCTTAATTATTGTCCTTTAAAAGAAAGGCTGGAAACCTAAATCAGTGATTCATGGTATTATGAGGAATGTGACTATCAACTCATGGGAGGTCTCTCCTAATTTTGACCCAGTAATTTTATGAATTAACCCATGTCAGAGTCTGAGGATCCTGTATGGCATTACTGCTAAAATTATAAATAGAAGAGAAACCATTTCTTATGTCTGCAGCTCACAGTATTAGATGTATACTGGCAACCACGATTGGTATTTTTTGTGTGTGTCATGCACACAACCTAAATATTGAATCTGACATGGAAAATTTGTCATTGTGATTCAGCAACAATTTTAAATATACAGCAACCTGTGGGATATGTTCTTAGTCATTACCATTAATAATTCTGGTTGAACTTGGTTTATGTGAACTGTGAATTTGGGGCAATGCTGGTGATCTGTGCCCGAGTGACTCTGCAGCCTGCTGACAGTTGAACAGTCTGGATGGCAAAAGTGGCTGTAACCTGCTTTAGTTTACTAACAGGGATGTAGCCGGAGGTATATTCAGTCCCTGAATAAAATATTTACTACTTTTAGGCAGAAGAAAGGGTGGAATTCTATTTAAATTTCCTGCAGGAAAAGCTATAGGTGAAATACTTTCATTACAAAGTGTGCAATATGTTCTTATTACTGAGAGTGAGATTGAGCAATGTGTTTTGCTTTTGATGTGAAATGTGATGATGTTTTTACATTAGGAGTCTGCCTTGTGCACAAATAGATTTTTTTCTGTTTAGTGAAGAGTTCTGTTCTTCTGAAGGAGGATAATCTGTGACCATATTAGCTCTAAGCAATTTCTTTTTACAACTATTTTGAGTGTAAAATATTGAGAAGATCAAGAATAAGTAGTTGAAATCTTTAGATAATAGGGAGGGCAGTGCTTTAGTCAAATTGACCAAAACTTTGTTGCTTCACAATTTGCTGCTGAACCATGGATTTATCCCCATTCATTCCAGCCAAAGAATTTCAACGTTTTAGTTCTCACATAAATAAACTATGCATATGTCTGCTCTAAATTAGTGCTACACATATTTAACCAACGTAATGGTTGCCTGTATTGCTCTCCTTATTGTGGCTTATAGCAAGAACTGTAGTTAAACTCCCAGTGGCATGTTTGTTGGAAGACTGTTTAAGCATGATGAAACTCACAGATGCTCTTTTTCTTCAGAATGTCGGTTTTACTGTTTATTTTCAGCTTGGATATCTGTTTCCAAACAAGCCCTTTCTTTCCATTTCTCAGGAGCCATGTATCTTGAAGCTTTGTAATGACATCAGGAGCTTCATATATCAACCCAATGCAGCTGTTAGGAGTTTCAGGTGTTAAAATATAAACCAGCTGCTGTTAAGTGTTCTAATACTACTTACTTTATGTTGTCCTGTACATTCCTCTCACCAGAGAAGGGGGCATGATGTTAGTCCAGCTCTGTTAATTCAAGTCAAATGTTCAGCAAAGATGACCTATTCTGGTGCACTTCATTTTATTTCATGAAGAGGCAATGGATTGTTTGTGGCAATGGATTTTTGTTGCACAGATGTATAACATGACCCAAAGATTTTAATAAAGAGAAGGAAAAGGGGGAGTGGGAGGGAAGTGCCGTGGTCACTGTTTTTGGGTTTGGGTTTGGGTTTTTGGTTGTTTGCTCTTTTTCTTTTTTTTTTTTTAATCTAAGAGCTGACTTAGCCTATATAACAGCTCTGCTAAAATTTTATAAAAATCAAATGTGGCAAGTCTGTTTAAAGAGCCTTTTCTGGAATTGTTGAATCTTATTTTGAAAGATTGACAATTACTCATTTGATCTTATTTTTTTAAATCAACATTTTTAATTGAAATTGCTAACAATTGCTTACATTTTTCTTACACAGGTCTTTTTCTCTAGTGCTGCAAAAAGAGGAGAAGGTTTAGGCCCTACCCTTAAAGCTGCAAATACTTTTCACTTCATCTGTTACTTTAAAAAGGTTAAAAAAAAAAGGAAAGCCAAGGGAAGGATATTAATTTTGAGGTGATTTTTAGATTCTAGGAAATATTCTAGGACAGTTTAAGATGCTTCAAGGGAGCAGTAAGTTTGTCTTCTTCACTGAAATTTTTTTCCCGTCCTTCAGGATAGTATATTTTTGAAAAGAATAAAGTAAATCTTAATTTCTCAGAGGCCCTTTGCATATCCCACCATATGTCTTGAGGTAATGAAAAGTGGCGTGAAGGCCCGAACCTCTTTGCATACATGGATTCTTATCTTAAAATTACTCCATTGGTTGAATGGTCCTTATCACTGCATGACTTGTCAGTTTTAAGGCACGGTTAAGCAGTGATCTTTACCAGAGACATTTCTGATTTAACCTTTATAACCTTTCTTCTTTTTTTTCCACTTTTCTTTTATTTTTTTCTTTTTTTCCCAAGAATTCCCAAGGAATTCTGCATACCTGTAGTGCTGCCATTTGAACATAACATTTCATAACCAGCTGTTATAATGCAGAAAGATTAAGTGAACACTTTTCCAGCTACTTATGTTTTATTGTAACATCACTTCAAACTGAAGTTTGTTTAGCTATTTTGCTAAGTCTTGGGTACAAGTTTAATCATTTCGATAGAAATTGGGGAGGGGTGGCAGCAGTTCTGCCTTTTTTCGGGTTTGGTGTTTTTTTTTTCCCCTTAACTCTTATTTTCCTTAAGTATGCAAGCCTCTCTTCTGCGTGTGAAAAGAAAAATCAAAGGCTTTAACATTCAGGCCTCTCCTAACAACCCAAAAACCTGATATTGAACAGTGAGTCAGACTGTGCTCTGGCCTGTCTCAAAAGAGGAGAGGAAGAGAACAAAACTAACCTGTGGGAAAAAAGGTGGGGGTTTTTTGTGTGGGTGGGTGGGATTTGGTTTTTTTTTTTTTTTTTGGAATGTGTGTGTTTTTCATTTTTTTATGTAAAGGAATGGGACAATACCTTGAAAACACTGCTGAAGAAGTGAGTGGTGGAGTCACAAAGGCCTTATCCTAATTTCATATCTTATTTTTACTTGAAATCTATGGTAGTTAACACATACCTTCATGTATATCCAACCTTAGTGCCAGCATTTTCTTAAAAGAAACTAAAAGTGAATTTTTGTGAAAGTATATTATGATACAAAGAAAAACAAAACCCCGAGTATATATAGGGAAGGAGAGGAAGAGAACAGAAAACTTTGAGAAAACTCAGTACTGTAACAGGGTTTGAAAGAAAACTAGTCCTTTTTGGCAAAAAAAAAACCCTCCCATTCCATTTTTCCATGTTGCCTGGTAAATGCAATCCTCCCCAGATTCTTTGGCTGAGAAAGATCAGTAGATAAAACAACGTGTATTTTTATCCTTACTGCATTCATTAACTTTTTAAATGCATCTTCCCAGAAATAAAAAAAAAAAGTGAGGCAGTCTGTTCTTCCCATGAAGCACAGTCCATCTGTTTTTAATGTGAGCCTGCAAGAGATTTTTTTGAGAAATCTGAGGCTGAATTACTGTTTGTGCTGTTGGGAAGGCCTGAGCATGTAAATGAAGGATTGCGTTCTCCAATTTCATTTTAAGTGGGGCCTCAGTACTAGACATAAGATTGTTAACTTGGGCTAATCAGGTATGACCTCCAAATACCCTGGAGTATGGTAACAGTGACTAAGCTGAATTAGGAACTGACATATGCCACGATTTCCCTCTGACAGCTATGATTTTGGTTTCCAGCTTAAGTCGGTAAAAGCTTTGCTGGAAAATTCCATCAAGTGGGTTTGATTTGCAATAAATTTCTGTGACTTATGGCTAATTCATTTCTGGGGTTTTCCTTTTTCTTTCTTCTTTTGAGCAATAGCATTGAAATCTTATGGAAACCTAGGAAAATAGCCAACCCTGTTACTTACAGGGACTTATTTTTCCTTATTTGATACATCCGAACTGTAGCTCACAGGACCTGTGAGATAGATACAAAGCAAGCATTATACACACATAGCAAGCATGATTTGGTGGAGGTAAAGGGCACACAAAATCTACCAGACCTCCCCATTGCTATGATCTTACCTGCCTGCTTTCCTCAGTCTCACCAGAGCAGTTCTGCCAGGGAGTGCTGCAGTCTGTAGCTGCCCGTTTCATGAACGTGCCTGCACATCATGGGAAGTGAAACACAGCAGGACTGTGCTGTCGCTAGTTTGTTTGCAAAGGGTGGGAATATCCAGTGGAGGTTTAGATTTGCTTGTTCAGTTCCTGCTTTGTCACCATCCAGAACCATAGTTCCTGTGTCTCCATGTGAAGAAATCTGTAGGCTTTGGAGAAACCTTTATGGAGATGACATTTCTCCACTTCTGGTTCATACAGCTTTCCTGAACTGATGAGGAAGCAAAGGTGCCTTGAACTGTGTTTTGGGTTTAGTTGTTTTTGTTTGGAATTTTTTTTTTTAAAGCTGGCTCTTTCTTGCTATTCAATTTTGCTTAATTAACTTTGAGCTGTGCTTTTTTTCTTCCATTCCTTTTTTTCCAGCTTCATCAACCAATAATATTTCTACTTTTCTTGCTTTGTTAGTGCCACATTCCCCCAGTGCCATAGATAGCAGAAGCACAGACTGATGAGACACCTTCTTGACAAAATCTGTGAGCTGCTGCCTGATTTGAAACATTTGACGCAATTATTTTTTGAACTTCTTTGGATTTGCAGATCCCCAGAAGGGGGTTCATGTGGGCCTCTATATAATGCATTTATATGAGGTTTGTTTTTTGTTTTTACATTCCAAGTGCTTACCAGAGTAAGGCCATGGACCCCATAGGTCTGCAGGGTAGAGGTTCAAAAATGCTACTTTAAAGTGAAGTCAGTGCCTTGTTCATAAATGTCTCTGTCTTAGCCATAAAAGGGAACAGAGAATCAAACTGCATGAATATGGACACCCCACTCCCCCAAATTAATGTAATGTAGTGATCCTGATTTGAGCTGTGCAGTGTATACTAAAGTCAAAAGCCCATTATATTTGCCAGGAGGGAGGACTGGTTTTGTTTCTAGGAAAATTAGAGAATTACAAGATTTAATGGAAGTTTAAATATGAATTTTTATTATAATGCACTGTGTTCAGTCCCTGGTGTTCATCTAAAATGAAGCAAAACTCGGTCTTTCTTTGAACAAAAACAATCTGCAGAAATAGGGGATCAAAGAGAGGAAAAGGTTTGGTAGCTTCCAGAGCTAGGTTTGCCTGCTTGTTTGTTTTCTCTAAGTCGACTCCTAAACTTTCCACTGAGTGTGGTACTGTTGTGGGGCAGAAGCCTCTGCTTTTCGGAAATGTAACACTATTTACTATAGCAGCTAAATCCAGCAGTGTGATGTTCTCGCAAGATACAGTGGTCTTCTTTCTGCCTTCCCAGCTTTCTTTTAGCTAAAGGGAAATTAACCATGTTCCAGACTCCTCAGTATCATGAGTTTTCAGTTGGCATAGAAACTTGGCACATATGTTTCACTTTACTAAACAGCAAATGGATTTGCATAGATTTTGCTTGACAGCTTACACTGGAAAAGGGAAATACACACTCCAGGGTAGATTTTTTCTGCTTTTCTGCATAATTTTCTATTCTTTCATAGCTTCTCCCAAGAGTGACAGACCTTATGTCCCTTGTGAATGTGCTTTTAGTTAGTCTTTGAAAATGTTTTCTCAACAGTGGATTGTGTAAAAGGAAAGAACAGTACCAACCCCATCTCTATAAAGTGTCTTCCAGCCAAACATTAAAAAAATAAATAAATTAGTGTAGCAATAAGTATTACAGTGTTGTGGAGGACTGCTAGCTGTCTTTCAAAAGGAAAAGACAGATCCTTTAGCGTTAATTTAAAGATCAGCTTTTCTTATATTCAGTATTCATTGTAATAAGCACAGGTATCCATGTGGACCCCTGTCTTCATTCAGAACAGTGAAGCAAATGTGATTCCTTAGGTTAAATTCTGATGTTTCACCTGACTGTTATGTAATAGTGGATCATGGTTGCTCATTGTGTAACTAATCTTCAGTCCCTAGCGTCCCATTCAATTTTAGTTCACTGCTATGTCAGAAATGCCCCACCCAGCCAGGCCTTGAACACTTCCAGGATTAGGGTATCCACAACTTCTCTGGGCAACCTGTTCCAGTGTCTCACTACCCTCAGAGTAAAAATTTTCTTCTTAATATCTAATCTATCTGTCTTCTTTCAGTTTAAAACCATTACCCCTTGTTTTATCGCTGCACTCCCTGATAAAGACTCCCTTCCCATCTTTCCTGTAGGCCCCCTTTAAGTACTGGAAGGCTGCTATAAGGTCTCCCCAGAGCCTTCTCTTCTCCAGGCTGAACAACCCCAACTCTCTCAGCCTCTCCTCATAGGAGAGGTGCTCCAGACCTCCCTGCCCATAGCAGGGGGTTTGGAACTAGATGATCTTTAAGGGTGCCGCCTTCCAACCCAAACCATTCTATGATTCTATGAAATCATGATGGTTTAATTTGCTTTAGGTTAATTTTTTTCACATTGGCTCAAGATTTAGTACTTGCCTGTAAGTAACAAAGTATGTGTGGCTGAAGTGTTATGCATTAACTTGCTTTTGATTGTTCTTAGTAAATGCCATTAAATGCTGGAGAGGTCGAAGCTCGTCTGTTTCTTGGAGAAATGTCACAGCACTACCTGGTAGTTTTGGGGGAGGAAGGGAGGGAAGCTGGAGTTCATTGCGTTTTGGGTATCTTTAAAGTGGAATCCATATGAGAAGCTTTCAGGGCAAGATAGCCCTACTGATTAGCAAAATATTAACAAAGCTGAAGAAACTATCAGTTTTGAACAAACAGAAGGGGTAGAGCATCTCCTGTGGCATTCATTTAAGGGCTGATTTGTTTTCCTTGTTTGTAATTACTAAAAGGAGTATAACTTTTTTTTTATGGAAGTAGCAGTGTCATTTGATCTTTTTTTTTGCTTTACTGGTTTTATTTTTCCTTCAGAAAAGCCTTTTTAGGGAGCCATTGGCAGGCATGTGTGATGGTTTTCTTCTGTGATAGCAGGAGGGGGGAGGTGGGACAAGTTTTTTGCAATGATTTTTCCTTCTTCCGTAGCAAAGTGGTTTTTATTTCTAACCACGTGAATCTAATTTCCTTTGAACTGGCTTTATGGAGGGTGTGGACAAGAATGTTTTGCTATGTTTGATATTCTTGAAATATGATAATTGGTGAGGTGCACAAGTAATGCACATACACTGTCGTCATAGTGTTCAGTTTGTTATATTGGGTCAAAGTATAATAGGTGCACATGGGGCTAATGAGATGTGGGAGGCATCTAATTTCCTGTTGCCTCTGATTTCTAGTTTTACTCTGGGAAAGTAATTCTCTTAATATAGGTCACAGTTTTCCTGTGGAGAATAGTAGTGTTTCTCTTCCTTTTACAGGTAGTATTAGGAAAAAACACCCCAAAATTAGATGTGATGAGATATTGTAACATGCAGTGACGTCTTCCATGTGATGTAGCAGGTCTTTTGCCTATGGCAGTGTGTCTTCTGACTGGGAGAGAGCAGTGGGAGAGAACTGAGGAACTGGAAACAGCAGGCATGCAGTGAATAGGATTGATGTCCCTGTAAAAGAAGGGAAAGGAGGATTTTCACAGGTTTTTTTTATGGAGTTTGCAAGATCAGTAAATTCAGTTGTTCTGGTTAGAATTTTTTGTTTGCTTTTGTTTGCTTTACTTTTTTCACCTGTGTGTCCCACAGACCTATGTCAGCCTGACTTCTTTGCTGTCTCTTTTCCTTTTTCTCTTTTAGGAATTAAAGACAGGAGGATTTATAATTGGTACAGCTATGTCTTAGAGTGGTCACCCTATGCCAATGTAGAAAGTAATGACAAAGTTTCAAGAAGAGATGTCAAGCTTTCACTAAAACCTTTAGAAATTTGAGATGCAGCTCTTCATCTTAATGTGGCTGATAGTCTTGGTTAAGATCTTTAGCTTGAATATTAGAATAACCTTTCAAAGCCCCCCCCTTCATTTGTGTCCAATCAGAGACTTGAAGCTGGATCTTCCACTGCTCAAGTAAGTGTACCGCAGTAGTTAGCCACTGAAGAGTTTTATTTGTAATTTTAATTCTGGCATTGATGAATAGGCAGCAGGACTAGCAGTATTTGGCTTGGGGGCAACCATTTTAAAGCAGTGCAGGGAGCATATGGAGACTTGAGTGCCTATCCTTAAGTGGACCAGTCTTGAAAGAAAGGGATTAGATGCTGGGCATCTGCTTACTGTGTGTATGTGTATATATATGTATACACACATGTATGTACAAACGCACATACTTACCAGAGATATTTTTTTCACCACAGCTCATTTCAGCACTCTTCCCCTTAAGTAAGAAGAAAAGGGGAACAGTGTGATTCTGTTAGTTGAGATAGTTTTGTCAAGCCTGCTGCTTCTAGAACTCTGTGTTTGCTCTTTGTAGTAAGGTGGAGAGAGCTATCACTTCTAACAGAGTGAGGGAATATGAGGCATTTTAGTAGGGGCTTGTCAAGCTGGAGAGCAAATTCAAAATATTAAAAAAGAATGAGGAGAAGAGGATATTCTTGATGCTTATTCCATGTTCCATCTACTAGTTATCCTGGAAAACTTTCAGACTACACGAACCCAGTGCTAAACTGAGAAATAAAAAGAAAAATTCCCTTTGAACTGGCAAATGTTAGGTGTAAAGCTTATTTATGTCTCTGTTTTATATGCAGTAATACAAATAGGCTGCTTGGTTGTCCTGGGAGGGTAGGTGCTGAGTTCAGCTTGTGTATGAACTTTCTGGTGAAGAGCAAAACAGGCGGTGCATTTTTCAAAGAGCCCTGATATGGAGCCCACAAAGTCTCTTTGTACAGAGACCCCCGTCAAGTGAATCAAAAAACAGTATTTTGTGTGTTTTGCCTTTTCCTATATGGGTCTGTTTATTTCTGCTAAGTAGCAGTGAGTGTCCTAAGGCTCTGAAATAGTAGTAACTAAGATTCTAGTGATACAGGTATTTGTCCTATATATCACCTTTAATCTGCTGAGAAGAACTTTGAAGTTTCAATCAATTTAGGCTTTCTGGGTTGAATTAATAGCACTGGTCAGCCTATATGACAGTACAAACTGACCGGTTTGCATGTTTAACGCTGGGGGAGATTTGATAGTTGACAAGCTAAGTCAAATTTTTAAACAAAAAATAAAACCACCTCAAAGCCTGTTCTCAGGGGTTAACTGCGAGCCAATCTTGCATCATAAGGGTTATGGTTAGTGCAGGATGTATGCCCTGGTAAACTGGGAGGGGGGGCTCGTTGAATTAAGCAAGATGTTGCTACTGTAATTTACATTCTGAAAATCTGTGACTGTTTTCTGGTTGAGATTTACAACTACAGTGTATCTGAACTTCAGTGACCTACCAAATAAAGAGTTGACAGTTACAAAGCTGCACCTCTAGTTCAAAGCATCTTTCCCACAGTAGGCTTTGGAGTAGGATTTTCAGTTGTACCACTGCTGATGTCTGTGTGGTGGAGTTGTGTGGCCATGCAAGTATGCTAGGGTACCTATAATCGGTTTTGGGCAGAGGCTGGTATTCTTAGTTTGGGCTGTAAGTTACTGCACAGTCTTGAAGTTGCAGGAGGAATCCCTCTCTGGTCAGCAAAGCAATTCAACAGAAAGATCTGGGTTTTCATTTTACTGTCTGTGCCATTTTAAGATGGTCTGGTTGTTTACCCAGAATCAGAAACCAGTTTCCTGAGACTTCTTCCCTCCTTTGGGTGTGCTCTCCAAATAAGTAAGGTTACTCTCTTACCTGTCACTTAGTCCATATGTGGTAGTGTGGCAGTGAAAATTATGAAGAGGAAAAGCACGTTCTATCGTGCATTTTCACGTGTTCCTTTCCTGCCTCTTTTAGTTTATGCTTTCAATGTACAAGATAAATATTAAGTTTGGTTTGCATAAGGTTTATACTTCTTATCCTAAAGAATCCTTATCCTCTTGTGGAGTGTTGCAGAGTGCTGTTATAATGGCTGTTATGTTTTGTTCCAGAGGTGTCTATATTTCAGTGGTGGTTATATTTCAGTGATTCCTGTTCTGTAGAAAATTTGCATGCAAGATTTTCCAGATTGTGAAATGATTTTGCATTCTGTAGGGTAAAGATGCAGATGGGGGGTGTTAGCTGTAATGCTGCTGTTGCTACAGCAACGATGTAGCTTGCTACAATTTAGCTTTAATGTCTTCTGAGCAAAATCTTGTTGATTTTTGCACAGCCATTTGAAATTATCTTTCGAGGCAATATTTTTATGTGGTTGAACTTTAGGTATTGCTCTATGCACATGTACTCTTTGCAGACTTGCGGAGCAGGGAACACTGAACTTAGGTGCAGTTTTACCTAATCTACAGCACTGACTTAATTCTAGCATTACTTAGTTTTCTCATTTCGAGTGCTTTTCAAGGTGAAATACTTCTGTTATTCTCCCATAATAATTCCAAATGGTAAAATCCTTAATCTAGGGTGTCTTCTCTAGTGAAATGCTAAATCTTGACTTTGTTGAAACCTTAAGCAAACATCTTCAGGGTTTTTTTTCTTTTACCCAGTTTTACCACTGTATTTCCCCATTACATTAGCTTTTCATGCTGACTGTAGTCATCAATAAAAAGGCATGTACTGATGGAAGGTTGTGCTTGTGGTGTTTCATGTTAGATTTTTGTAGTAATGGATTGCCTCATTTATTTTAAAAGGCTTATTTTAGACCTCCACAAATACAATTTAACATGTTTTAAAACCTTGAACAGAGATCTTACACAGAGCTTAAAGAAAATCCTAGGCAGCTCACTTTAACAATTCCCACGCCAGTGTCTGTTTTCATGAAAAAGCATAAAATGAGAGATTGGGAAAAAATGCAAAAGGGCATACATGTTTAACAGCATGTTTTCTTTATCTGTTGGAAAGATAGTTTGGTTATTAGTACTGTAGAACATATGTGTACTTCTGAATGATTTATTTTATTTGTTGCATGTATATGTTAGGAGGGGATTTCTTAGAATATAGTTAAACTATCTGGAAAAGTAAAGTCAGTTTTGTTAACTTTTCTCCTTTTGCAGGCTAATAACTCCAAGGCTGTAAAAAATCATGTAACCAGAACTGTAAGTAATTCCATTTTATTTATTTATTTTTGCTTTACTTGGGCTGATTTATTTTCTTGTCTGTGGCTGCTTATTTTTATACATCCTCACAAAGCGTTCATTGCTAGCAGTTTTCAAAGCATGCACTTGCTTTCTATACTGTGTGAAATTAGCCTTTGATTAGGATAATCAATGTGGTTTTTTTTTTCTCACCAAGTTTATCCAGGAACAACGAAATGAACTCTATGTTCCTTATTTCTAAATCAAGAAGGGAAGAAGTAAAGAGAAATATTAAAACTGATTATATTCAGAAATTCAAGAGAATTTTTTTTTCAGCAGGAAGGATATTAGTTCTTGTATTATCGTCAATATGCAGTTGATCTTTTAGCCTTTATTTGTTCAAGTTATGGTGCCATGTTATTTACAAAACAAATTAAATGCCTCTTCCCAACCCTTTATTATTATTGCTGCTGTAGTACTACTGGTAGAAGTAGTACTAAATACATTTATTGAAGTACAATAGAACCCAGTCTTCTAAGTGATGTAGAAATTTCTGCAAATAGGAAGTATTGCACATTTCAATACTGAAAGCACTTATGAGTATTCTTTTAGCACAATTTCTGTGGAATAAGAGAGACAAAGAAGGAAAGACTTTTTGAAGTCCTTTGCAGTTGCCTTTTACCAGAGATACCAAGTTTCTTTGATTTCTAAATAAATCATGGGAGATGCCTATAGTTAACTATCTGTTAGTAGGCAACTGTGATGCAGGTATTTGATTCATCACTGTAAAAATTAATTTAACATTTAAAAAGGGGCAGAGGGAAATACTTGCAAGAGGCATATGGTCTTCGCCTATTCATTGTTCAATTCAAGAGCAGCTTTCTATTGCGATAAAGGAGCATTGCAGTGTTAGTCTTGTGTGTGTTGCATTTGTTTTGCAATGTTGTCCATGGTGCAGTGCTGTAGGCTTCTGCTGGTGCCACTCTGTGCAGGGTGTGACCAGTTCTGATCCCTGACTACCGGTATAGACAGGAGACCTTCACAGAGGTTGCATTTGTATTAGCAGTATAGTTTGTTTACTTGGTGTGAGAAACACTCGCTCACGGATAAAAACATAGAGAGGACAAAGTTTTCGAAGCAAAGATAAAACTTTATTCAGGCTCAAAATAAACGAGTCAGCTGAGTCGGGTGCCTCTCAAAAAGAGCACACTTACTTACAAAACTTCAGGTATTTATGTTCTGTCCCTTTNGATCTTTTTCCCATTGGTTAGGTACTTTAGGGTGCACATTCTTTCATGACCAGTTAGTGTATCACAAACTCGATTCACATTTTTCTCCTTTTAAGGAGTTGTTTTTCATAGCTCTGCTTGTGTCGTCGACGTACAAAATGGCTGAAGCAAAACAGTCCCTGAGTTTCATCTCTCACACCTGGGTTGCCAATAAATGTTTTTGTACAGCCAAGGTCATCTCTGTGGTTGGATCCATGCTATTATTCACACTGTTCCAGTAAAATTATAAGTATTCCTGAATTGCTAGAATATATTTGATATGGAAACCAGCAAAAATGTGTAGTGACAAGATTGTTTCTCTCTTCACTCTTCACTTTCTTAACTAGACAAATTAACTAAAATTAAAAAATGAGAATAGAGCAAACTTCTTTGTTATCTGCATGTGAATAATTGGTTTTGACGGCTGCTTGTAGTGTAAGAAATGTGAAGCAAAATGATAAGATACGTTTTAAGGAAAATAATTGCAGATCATTTTCCATTGTCAGTTGGAAGGTTTTAGCTTCATTGTGTTACATCTGAGTACTTCAGAGGGTTTTCTGTTTGTACTGGTTGCTAATTACACCAGCCAGGGTCATATGTTTTGGGTATTTTTTTTCTGTACACGTACCTATGCTCACGCATAGCCATTTTGAAGGCAGCTTTAATGGAAAGCAATGCTTTTTCAGCTGTGCCTTTTGTCTCATTATATTTTGCATTGGTTATTATTTGACCATAAGCAAGTTTCCTGACATTTTTTGTAGTTACTTTCCATGGACAAGTATATGCCAGGAGCAAAGGATGACATGGATGAGGGGCAGGGGTTCATCGGGAAATACAAGAAGGTTCCGAACTGAAACACAGCGGTCAGAACACATATTCCTGTTTGGAAAAGAGAGGAGGTGTAAAGCTGCAAGGCTGGGAGATTCATAAGAAAGTGCTGTCTCCAGACTGTGGGGCTAGATGCAGCCATTTTCTGGATGAGGCTTTTGCAGTTCTGGTTCTGTGACCTTAACTGCAGCACACATCCTGTCTGTGTAGCACTAATGGGAGATGTGTTCCTTGTCTTCCTGCTTCCTCTTCCTTCTAGATTTGTGCCATGCTTGTTCACCTTTTGGTTTAACTAAAATGGAAGAGACTGCTTTATCCTGCCTGACTCTTTTTTGGATCTGAAATTTCTTCTCCCTTCCTCTCTGTCCTTTGTGTCTTGTTCCATAGCATCTGGTCCAGGAAAGAAAAGCTCTCTTGCTTTTTCCTAGCAATGTGACTGCTAACAAAATATTTCTAGCATCAGTCCTTACTGCTTTATAGGAAAGCTGTGTAAGTGTCATCAAGAGAGTTTGGCTTGAATTCTAGGTAGTGTCAGAACCAAAATTTTGTTGGCTTAATTCTAATGTTTGGGAAAGGTCCGAGTCACAGATAGCACTATTTTTTATTCAGGAAGTCAGGAGAGGGATTCCTCATCCCCCTGTGGACTGGAATCCTATTTTATTCTTAATATTTCATACTGAAAACAAATAAATGAGGCTTCTTGTTTCAACTAAAGGCTGGCAGAAGTGATTCTGTCACTTTCTAGCCAGGAATTGCATGCATGTAATTTTCTGTTAGTTAATAGGGTGCTAAATTTGTGATGGAAGTTTGCTTCAGTTTTGATCTCTTATATCTTAACTAGGTTAGAGAAACTTGGGAGATCTACTTCTGAAGTCTTTCCCTCTGCTGCCATGCTTTTTCTTTCCACTGTGGACATCGCTGTATCTTTTTACAGAGTTAGGAGGTAGAGCACATACATACAGGAACTTTGCTTTAGGTGCTACTGAGTCATGCTGTACAGGACTTCTACAGAGCCTCATAACATGGTAGGTGTGAATTAATACAGAAACCTTTACACTCTGCTGTGTCTGTTGTGCTTAATTGCATTGCCTGTGGATAGTATTCATTCAGGAAGCTGTGGAGTAATTATGAAACTATGCTACAACTGGAGCTGGAGCACATGGATTATTTTAGTTAGTTGAGGTAAACTCGTTGCCTAACACTTAACATGGTAATACTTAAATACAGATATAGTAAGTTTCCCATAGGTTTGCAGTGAAACACAGATATTCAAGTGTTGACATGACTCTAACTCACCCAGGCAGGTGTGTTCCTGTTCTGTGTGTGCAAGAGACAGTGTTACACAGCACTGGTTAGTGCTAGGTGCTAGCCTCACGAAGCTTGGTGTGAATTCCTAGTCTTGAGACATTGTAGAACTAAGGCTTCAGAAATATTATGGTTTTCCAAATGTGAATAGGTATATCTGTAAAATCGTATATAAAGTAAAATATCAATTGTGCCTCATTCTCACTTGAATATGGACTTTACATGCATTCAGTATTCTCTCCTAAGGAGCCCTTAGTAGCAAAAATTTGCTATGTGACTTCTCTCTGTTATGAATTGCAATTTTTTAAAAAGAAGAGAAAAGAATGGATAGAAGACCCAGCTGTATCAGGAATTTTCAGGCTGTGAACAGGGTCACTTTTCTGAATCTGAGATGATCTTCCTGCCCCGGTTAGTTGCTTGTTGCCCTGGCAGATTGGTAGATGAAACTCCGTATCCAAGTGCCCCACAAACTTGATAAAGTTGAGCTGGATTACAAAGCCCTACAGTTAACTGTTTAGGGGAGCCTGGCCTGTCTTAGCTGAAACGTTATAGGGAAGAATCGTGGGAGCAGCTTTGCCAGCAGCTAACAGTCAGGGTAGTTTTTGACAGGGAGACAGCAAGCTGGGATTTATAACTTCTGCAGACTTCTACTTGCAAGGGGCACATCTGTCTGGACTCTTCCTGTTACACTACATTGGAGAACAGAGCATTATTTATATGGAACACAGTCTACAGAACAAAAATCAAACATACAGCCAAACAAATAGCTGTTTGCAGTAGAAATAATGATAAATCTCGTCTGCAGAGAGTCAACTCCAAAAATAGAATTTTTTATTATTTTTTAATGTTTACTGCAGGAATAGACAATGACATAGAGATATTTGTATTCACAAGGCATGAATCTTTGTTTTCCACATTAGGAATCATTCTAAAGCCAGAGGCCAAAAGATTATGCAAATTTTGGTTCTTGTCCAAGACATCCAAACATGGGTTTCACTGTAGCTTCTAAAAACAACTACTGTGTCAGTAGGAATTATCATGGTGGAGCAGTCCAATGATCAGTGTAGTTCATTGTCCTGTCTTTTCTGCAGTACCCCAGAGTCTACAGAACTGTTGCACTGTGCCTTACAATACATTAGAGAATTTCTTGATTCCTATCCATGGCTTGGGGAATGAAAATACCATCACAAATTTGGTTAAAATGCATTCAGGTCTCCAGCTGGTCAGTCTCTCTATTCATATTCTTATTTGTGGCTGTTTCAATGGTGAACAATCGTGTGGAAAAAAGTTTCATAAGCTAATTAAAAGCTGTGTAAAATGCATGTAATTTTATGACAGATTAGCTAATCAAGTTTTCTGATGATTATATCAACATTAAAAATAGGAACAAATAAAATATTTATATCCCATGTAGATCCGTGTCATTCTTTCAAAATATGTCCTGATACCTTTAAGTCACAGATTACTCGTTGATTTACATTTCTGATAGTTGTAGTTTCTACTCATTGATCCTTACACTTGTTAATGCTCCCATTCAAGAAGGAGCCCAGGAGAGAGATAGATGAGCTGCCTGAATGCATGTCAGATCCTGGAGCCATGAGTTTTCAGTAGTGCTGTTCCTTGGAGGAACAAGTAGTTGATGTACAGCTGTCTCAGCTGTTTAAAACAACCAGGTTATTGAAAACAGTAGTTCTTAGATTCTGCTGAGATTGCTTTTAAGCAGATATTGTATTATTATATTATAGTTCAGTGCCAGGAATAGGGCCTTGGGAAAGGTTATGAATGACCACCTTTTTTTTTTTTTTTTTGGCTTTGTTAGCCTGCCTTTGATTCTAGTCTCAAAAGGGGTAAGTTGTTATCCCACCTGGTGTTTCTAAGCCCATGTGTGGCCCACATGTCTAGTTTCACTTTGATATTGGAAACTAGCAGTTTACATACTAGGTTTTTGATTATTTTTTTTTCCTAGAGCTGTCATGTAGATAGTAAATCAGTGCATTAACAAAATGCAATTGAATTTATCTGGGGCAAAACTGATCTCCCTTCACCCTCTGTCCCTTCCGTGATATTTCTGGTCTTTGAAGCTCTATTACAGAGGACTTTAGCGTATGAAGTGTATAAGCCTACTAGCTGTAACCCAAGTTCCCTTATTCAGTTCTTGGAAAGGTTGAGGATGATCATCTTGCTGAGACATGATTTTTTTACAGATATGATTTTTTAAATTTTTTTTTCAGAGGCATTATTTTTTACTTGATTGTCCCCAGTTCTTTCCTTGAGAGGCAGCCTTTTGTCATAGGCGAGAAGATGCAGGCTTAGCAGAGAGGTTATTTCTTATTCCTTTTGTTTCTGGACTAGTGCAGAAGGTGTCTTGATGCTACCTCAGTGCCACACTGTGTGAGATGGCCTGTGCTAGTGTCATGTTTTTGCTCTGAAGCTCTGGAGAGACTGGAAGAGAGATTGTAAAGGTATGAGGTGCAGCCTGCTGCCTGGAACAGCACAAGTTTCCTATCTGAGACAGACCAGGTAATCCATAAGCAGGTTCACCCTCTTTGGTGTCAGAGGAAAGTGAATAAACAGAACTGATCTCAAAAGCCTGTTTTGTCCAAGCTGTGCTTTAATTGCTGTCTTGACCACTTCCTACACTTCCATTGGCAGCAGGCTGTGCTGGGAAACTTGCCTTCTAGTGACTGTTCTGAGCTGGTGAAAATGATGTAGAGTTAAATATGGGCCTGTTTCTTGGCTTCTGTATCAAACCTAGGCTGTACTGGACTCTGGGATGGTCTCCTCTGAGGACTGCATTTTTGAGAAAGTTGGGATAGCAAGTTCTGCAATGTGCCCAGGACTAGATGCAGGAGCCAAAGATGGTAGAAGGAGCAGTAAGGAGGAAGTCAAAGGAAAGAGTTGCGTGGCTTGAGTTTTCATTGGAAAAGGGCAATGACGCGGCAGCTTGGATGCAATGAATTTGCTCATTAATATCATTCAGTGGCTGGAGAGCAGTCTTTTGAGAAGCAATTGCTTCCCCCTGCTGGCTTTCATACAACACCTGCAGCTAAATTTGCCTGACCAGAAGGCTCTCTTCACATAGGGATAACTTTTATGTGTTATTATTTGGGATTGATCTGTTTGTTTGGGATATAAAAGTTCCTTAAAACTGAATGAATAGGTAAATGGGAGGTGTTTTCTTTTTTCAAAACTCAGCTTCTCAAATGACTGGTTATACTGTCTGCGTTGCTAGGCAGTCCTAGGGAAGGAGGGGAACAAGAATCATAGGGAGAAGCTCAAGGAAGAATAATCTCAGGGTGGTCTGTCCTACTGGCAACAAATCAAACGCTAGTTCCACTGGATCTGTCCTAGTTACAACTCTAAATTTTTAGCTAGGTGTGGTTAAATGCCCCATTTTGAACCATTATTCTTTGTTCCCCTTCATCTTCTCTAGTGCTGTTGGTTGACAGAAAATGAAAATTGTATGTAGTTTTGCAAGATAATCTATGTAATTGTCCATCCTGGGAGATGCCAGATGGCATTTGCTGTCTTGGAAGATTAGCCAAATGTTTTGCCATTATCCCTCCCGTGTGCAGCAAGGCAGAAAATAGTGGGTTTTTTTTACTTGGGTGGAGATGATTTGCCTTTATGGATTGTCTGCCCTGTGCTGTTGAATCCTGTGCTTGGTGAAACTCATACTCTGCTGGTATGTGTGTATGACTTGGTCCAGAATGAAGAAGAATCCCTTTCTTATCAGTGAAATGAATCTTAAACCACACAGAGATTTTAAAACAGAAAGGCAGTCACAGAAGTTCAAGATTGGTTTTAATTGGCTTTTAAACCTGAATTCAGTCAGAAGCATTGTAAGATATGGCTCATGTTTACAGATTGTTGTGAGAAATGCTGTAACAGCTTCTTCATGTGTTTGAAAACACATTGTAGGCATGTGTGCATATACGGTATGTGTTTCATCAAACTTTTAAAAAGCTTTTTCAGTAACCATTTTTCCTCTGTAGTAAGTAATGTGTTATATCTGTTGGATTTTGCTAAATATTTTAGTTGTGAGGGCAAAAGTTAGTGGTGTAGTCATTGATAATTAGTAAACAAAACAAATAGTAAAAAGAAAAACTGAAGAAATAAGAAAGCATCACTAGCTGCAGGATAATTAAGCCATGGAAGAGAGGAGGAAGTGACTATAATAAAAAATGGAGGTGTGTCCTTGACTTTGTCCGTTTGCCAACAAGTCATTGACTGTAGTCATCATATAAAGTACAAGGTGATCTTGACTTCAAGAAGGGTTAAGTAAAATTTAGTAGTTTGGTGCCCCATAGATAGGCAATGGGAAGTTTCATGGTCTGAATCAAAGTATTTTTTCAAGATGGTAGGGTTGTGTTGATTTTGGGGAGCTGTCCAGAATTTGTATAAAAGCAAACCGATAATGACAGACTGTATTGCAGCTATTCGAGGCCATGCAATGAAATGCAATACCTGGATGAGAGTTCAGGAGAAGAGTCCTTTTAAACTGATATATTTATATTTTTATATGTGCAACCAGTTTTAAACTGTATTATAGGTACTTGAAGAAAATTTCTTTTCAAACAGCACTGGTAGTTTAAGTTTTACCAGCTGTTGAGCTGTGGAAGTTGTCAGGATTATCCATTTTTATACACAGAGCAGGAAAGGATATATAGTACTGTGCATTTCAGTAGGTGGACACAGCATGTATACAGTAAACATAGATCTCACAGGGGTTTTTTTTGTTCTGATGGTAGTTTGTGTTATGTTATTGTTCATATGCTTATATGCTGTGTGCTGCTAGATTATATGCTAGTTTATACGCTACAACAGTGTGCAATAGAGAATGATTTTATCCCTTATTTTCTTACCAGAGGAAGCCACTAAGTGACTAATTATTCAGGTTACATGGAGGTTTAGTCATAAAATTTATTTTAAAATGGTGGAAGTACTCCTTAAGCAATGGATACATCTGTGTGACCAACAGAGACTAAGGAAGTGGTGGGAGAGGCATGTTTCACTAATTGCTTTCTAGTTACCAAAACAAAGCATGCTAAAAGCTTTTTCTTTCATTTCAGTCATTAGTTACTTACTTGTTTTGGCACCCATGGAGTATTACCTACAGCCTTTAAATCACAAGAAAGAACTGAGTAAAAAGAAGCTGAAAATCCTATAAAGTTTCCTCATTTTCTGTTGCCTAAGTAAAGATAGGAACTAGTGGAACTGGACCAAGCACTTAGGTGAGGTGCATCTTATGCCATTCGGTGTGCTTTAAAATTTGCCATTTTAAACAGCTCTTTTCCAGAAATTTCTGAAGGAAACATGCCACTTGCATGCTTGTATGTGTCCTAGCTGTTCCCAGATTTTGATATTCAGCGTCACTGTTTGGAAAGATCTGTTCTATTTGAACGCAGTTTGTTTGGTTTGGGAATATTTATCATGTATGTACCCAAAATAGATAGGATTTATCAGCTTTCCAGCTCTTACCCTTCATCTAAATAAGCCTTTCTGTGCATTTTTCTGTATAGTAAGTATAAATTCAGGGCAGGAAGATGAGTGAATACTCTCTTTTGTGGAATTACTGATGTATGATATTAAGTCGAACTTCTGATTTTAAGATACATCAAAATGTAAAGTAAATATTATTATTTATTTTTATTTAATGTTACTACAGTACTAGCTGTCTTTTTCTAAAGACCTATCCTGGAAGGAAGGGATACTGCCCCCTCTAGATGTCTCTGTTTCTCTCCATTACGCATGGAGAGCTTGGGTGATAATCATGCTGGAGCCTAATTCTAAGACAGCTAAAATTAGGTGAGAAAAATTCTATTACTAAGGTTCATGGGGGAGAACATTTTGACAATTTTTAATGCGTAGGTACTATTACTGAACAAACGGAACTACAAAAGATACACATACACTAAATTCTCATAAAGCAAAACCATTGCAGCTCAGGCTTCTCTTCAAACTCCCAGAACTCTGATACTGGAATAAATTGAGTATATTTTTCAGTGTTGTCATGAGAGAATCACTTGAGAGGGATTTACTTTTGCAGGTTTATACAGAGATTCAAGCTTCATCTTCTCAGAAGTCCACTGAATGTTTTTTCTAATCTTAATGCAGTTACCAAGAGCACAAAAGACAACCAGTCCTTCTCTGGCAGTGAGTTGGAAGAGGTAGTAGTGAGTCTGTATGAAGAGCTGGACATAACCTGTCCATAACCACAGTGTCTGCAGTCAAAACATAAGGCAGGATCCTTATCGTATTGATGGTATAGTTTTCCACAGTGTGGACATAATAAATGAGGAAAAAAGGCAGTAACACTGACATCTGTGGCAGCAAGGAAGGTACTGGATTGACTACTCTGCTTTCTTTGTTCCAGAAATCCAGCAGTGCTTTGAAGAACTCGTCTTTCAGTTGTGACAAAGGATCACGGCAAGTATTTCTTTCATATTTTGTGTGGTAGTGTCACGTAATGCTGTGGTGGTTTAGGCTTTGTTATTTGTGGTTGTGATTTCTGTGAGTTCAGTCTTCTGCAAGACATGTCCTGCTATGCAAAGACTATTTTTACAATATCTGTCTGAGAAAACAACTGGGCATATTTGCTGACCTTACTTTTAACTTAATGACTATAATCTTCTGATTATTCTATTAAAAAGGACAAGGTAAGGTGCCTGATTGTGCCCTCAACCTGGGAAAGAAGGAGAAGTTAGACTAAACAGTTTCTGTAGACTAACCTGTGAGATTAATTGCATTACATTGGTGTCTGTTGCAGTTTGGGGTCTGGTTTTGGCTTCACTTCAGTGTTACTCAGAGCAGATTTCAAGATGGTATCTATCCACAATGTTTTATGGGCCACTGGTAAATCTACCAATTTCTAAAGCATTTGCAGAATTGTAAAGAAAAAGAGATTTGTGCAGACATAAATACCTATATGTTTTCTATTTAACTCCCAAATTTGTTGCGCTAGTGTTTGTCAAAGTTGCTTCATTTTACTGCTTTTCTACATTATTGGTTGCAGATACTTTTTCACTGCAGTTTTGATGTGAAGAACTCTGATGTTTGACTAACTCCTTTTGTGTACTGAACTGAATTATTTGAGCTCTGTGGGCATTTAGTAAGTTGTAACTGTAATTGAAAGTACTGGAAACATCAGATGCTTGACTGTATGAGTCCAAGTTGCAGTTTCTTCTCATTGATATGCTGTGTTTGTTCTTGTCTGCTTTGCTCTGAACTGCCACATCTCATTCCTTCACAGCAGTGCAGACTTTGATCACATTATGGAGGAAGGCTATGAACTTGACCTCACTTACATCACAGAGCGGATCATCGCTGTATCCTTCCCTGCTAGCTGCTCTGAGGAAACTTACCTCCACAATCTACAAGATGTAACCCGAATGCTCAAATCCAAACATGGGGATAATTACTTGGTATGTGTCGGATCAGTCTTTTGTGATACCTCATCTTCTGTCCTGCAGGAAGATCGCTTGTAGGTCCACATGCACTATTCTAAATCAGAAGTCGGTCAGCTAAAGCGTCTTTGGTCTACCTTTACAGCTTTGCAAGCAGGAGCAAGATTTTCAGTAGTGTTTTAAGCTGTTAGGCAAGGATGGATATTAAAAGCACTTTTCTGCTGGTGATACTGTAGTCTCTGTCATGATAGCACATAGTCAAATGCTGTAGAACAATTGCACTGAATATTTTCAGTGTCCAAAGCATGCTTTTAAAAAAGATATACACCCTGCAATGTGGAGTGTTGGAGTATTCTTTTTTTTTCTCTTTTTTTTTTTTTTTTTTCCTAGCAGCCAGCTACATCTGGGTCCTCAGCTGGGTA
The DNA here is from genome assembly GCA_008711295.1 of Anarhynchus alexandrinus. Taxonomy (NCBI): domain Eukaryota; kingdom Metazoa; phylum Chordata; class Aves; order Charadriiformes; family Charadriidae; genus Anarhynchus; species Anarhynchus alexandrinus. The sequence goes on along the minus strand of VUYV01000146.1, from coordinate 1,923,381 downwards.
TGTGATGGTCTCTTACCATCATGTCTTGACTGTCTCTACTATGTATTTTGAAACAATATATAAAAGTAGGGTTACTGTTTGTGTGTTTTATCCAACTCTTTCTCATTAACTTGATTTAGATGCATTTTTTTCCTGCTGTTTAGTTTTCTATAGGAAATTAAGTTGTAAGCAAATCTATAAGGAGCCCCGTGTGCAGAATTTATATTTTTTTTAAATGATGACCCAAACTGTTAATCTCCCGTGCTGTTTTCTGGCTAGTGCATCTAAACCTTATGGCATGTATTGTCTCAGCTTGTTGTATGAAGGTAAGTTTAAAACAGGGCCAAAGTTTTGTTCACTTTTGTCATGGTTTAGGCCGAATCGGCTGCTGGGGATGTGGGGCACCCCAGATTGGACCGACAGATGCTCCCCCCTACCCCTCTTCTAAGAGAGAGGCAGAGGAGGGAAAAAGAGACTTGTGAGTTTAGAAAGAACTAAACTACTTTAATGAAATATTAATAATAAACCAAAAGGAAATTATGAAGTATATACAAAACCGTACCGAGCTCCCAGGATGACAATCACGTCACCAGCAGGCACTGGGGAAGTCCCAGACTGGACTCAGTGATGGGCAGGAACTGGATTCTGGATCTGCATTCAGAATCAGGATCAAAGGCAGATGAACAGAGTCCTCCTCAGATGTCAGCCAATGAAGAAAGAGGGCTGACCCTTTGATCCCTCAGCTTTTATACTGAGCATGAGGCAGATGGGATGGAATACCCTGTTGGTCAGTTTTGGGTCACCTGTCCTGTCCGCTCCTCCCTGCAGGTGGGACCTCTCTACGCTCTTCTGCTTCCGACCCTCCAATGGGGCGAATAACAAAGTTATCTGACCTTGGTTGTTATAGCAATAAGTCTAAGCAAGAGCCTCTCTGCATCCCATTCCTTGGCGTCAGCTATAAACATAGGTCTTATTGCTCTGAGGGTGAACGTTATCTGCACAACACGCTTTTGATATCAGTAGGTAGAAGAGGCTTAGCTAAGAAGCAAAGTTACTGAACAAAATTGGTCCTGTTTTACTTCAAACCAGGACAATGCTGTCTTTTTAATTAGCATGTGAAACTATTAGAATCAAATCCACAGCTTCAGGAGTATGAACTTGACTCATGGTGTAAATCAGTTTCTGGAGAGACTTCACCTAACGATTTAAATACCTTTCGCTCACAAACCGAGGTGTCATAGATATATTATTAACCAGGTATTGTCCTCAAGATGCACTTGTAATACTTGTAATGTTGTCTGATGTCCTCAGCGTGCTGCCTTCTTGCCCTTCTATCAGGCGCTGGTAGCTTGTAAGGCACAAGGTAAGTAATAGTTTGAAGGTGACCTGTATGTAAAGCTTTACTGGTTCAAATTCACCTGTTCTCAGTGGCCTTTCTCATGCAACAGCAGTGTTTTGGTGTTTGTGAAATAAGCTTGTACTCTCAGTCTAGTTAAATCTCACTAAATACCTGTTTGTGTTACAAAAGAACTGATATATAAGACCTTTTTTTAGGGTGCCCTCTCTCTAAGTGGGATTGCAGTCAGTTTCTCTTGCAAAGTTTGGATCTGTGTGATTTTTTGGGGTTTTTTTTTTGGTTTTGTTTTAGTTTTGTTCTATTTATTTATTTATATTCTAACGAGTACTTGGGAAATCGGCTGACTTGGTCAAAAGAAAGTTTGATGCCATCTCCTCAAGTATGTCTGCAGATTTGCAAGATAACCTGGCAAACCACAGCCAGGTTGTAGATCCAGAGAGCTCATTTTTAAACTATGCTTTGCTTCTTCTGTTTCAAAGACCCCCTTCAGTTTGCTCAAGAGGCACGTGTATAGCAGCAAAGCCCACCCCCTGCAAAAAAAAAAAAAAAAAGTGTGCAAGTGAGCAGTTCTGCTGAAGTTGATGAGAACAGTTTTACGCTTTCATTGGGTCAGGTCTCAGCTAGCAGAATGTATACTACAAATTAGCATTTTTAATTTCTTACCTAGATGTTCTTCCTCCAGATTTTTGTATATGTTAAACTGTTGCCACTACAGTTGATAGTGAGGACAGAGAAGGGGAATGATACACCCAAAGAATTGGGTGAGTGCATTGTTTCCTGTTTGAGTCTGTTTGTTATGAAGAGTGTGAATAAAAAATCATAAGTATCTCATTTGCTCTAACAGTAGAGGATTATACTTTGACAGTCTAAGACAAGAGTCCTTTATGGAGAGATGGAAGCCTGTCGATAGCTTACAGTAGATTTTTCTCTGCTTTGCTGTCCTAAAAAAAAAAAAAAGCTTCCTAGAAGGCTTTGGTTCCTAGAGGAAACATGAATTTTCTCCAACAGAGAAAAACTTCAAACTGACTTTTGTAGTATTTGTATAGTACTTTCATCAATTTATTCTGATTGTATGTGTGTGGCCTTGGTCAGCAAGAGGGGAGTCACAATATCTTGAAAAATTCAAGATGATGTTACTCCAGAAGTATCCAGTGATGTGTCAAAATTGATGTAGAGTTGTAAAAGCCTCTTCTTTAAATGCGGATAGTCTTTAGAAATTGACTGTTATAACAAGCAAGCTTTTATGTCAAAAATAGCCAAAGACTTTTTGAATTGTAGAAGTCATTTAGGTTGGAAAAGACCCTTAAGATCGAGTCCAACTGTTAACCTAACGCTATCACCTCACCACTAAACCACATCCGTAAGCACCACATCTACCCATCTTTTAAATACCTCCAGTGGTAGTGACTCAGCCGCTTGCCTGGGCAGCCTGTTCCAATGCTTTACAACCCTTTCTGTGAAGAAATTTTTGCTGATATCCAATCTAAACCTCTTCTGGTGCAACTTGCGGCCATTCCCTCTTATCCTTAAGTTATTATTATTTTATATTAATTACGAATTAAGAATCTCTGGATTACACAGAGAAAAGAAAGAAGCAAGAGAAAGAAAATATTCCATAATACATTTGTTAAAAATAGTTTTTAAAGTGGCCAAGAAACAGTGGTGCATTGATATGTTTGTTTTCATGTAGCGTATTTTCATTGACAGATTCTTTCCACAATGCATGTTTATTTAAAAACCCAAACCTTTCACAGTAAGGAGATTTCAAGGATAGCATGAAGCATCCTTTTCTTCCCTAATAAAATTGTCTTGTGGTTACGAAGGAATGCATATGTTATTGCAAGATCCAAAGGCTTGATTCCAAGTGAATGCTGTTTTACACCAGTACTTTCAAAATACACAGACTATAAACATCTGCCAGAAAGCTAAAAACAGTTTAAATGACACAATTGCTGTGTCAACTGAAAAACTTCGTTTGCAAAAATAAATTCACCTTTATGTTACTGTTTTCATCAACTTCATCAGTAATGTATTTGTTCTGCTGTTTTCACTAAAAAGTTTCCTATGCATTGTACTTGTAGGGGAGGAGTAATGCTTAATTGGTCAGATATTCTGAGCTTTTAACAAAAAAAAAAACAAAACCAAAAACCCATTATAATTGTTTTGCTGTATGTGAAATGTTGGTTCCTGTACCTTCTGGTCTCTATTCTGCACTGACAGGACTCCTGGAGTATCTCAGTTTGATCTCTACTCTATAGCTTGACAGGGACTTGGGTACAACAATGTATTTGAGATTGGCATCTGATCCAGCAGTGACAAATATATTATATATATATATTATATACATATATATATATGACATCTATACTTAACTCATTGTGATGTGAAATAGCCACACTATAAAAGAGAATCTGCCTCAGTAGCATTGTTTCAATTGTTGAGTATTGATATTTCAGCTTTTTATTATTGATTGATACTGATTTAAAGTAATTCCTAATGAAAGTCAAATATGCTGGTCTACACTGCTTTATATATAAATATATATATTATTATATATAATTATTATTATCAATAATTATATAGAAGAATTATTATTCATATAAATTGTTCATTTAGCAGTCTGTCTCTTTAACTGTTCCTTATTAAGCACCAAGTGTATGATAACTTACTGTCTAACTGGGCTTCTTGGTAAAGCTCTTGCAGATTCTTTGATGAAATGTGCTATTTTAAGTGAGACAATTGTGCACACGGGATGATGGGGGAAATTTTTTTCATAGAGCTATATTAATCAAATTGAGAAAATGGTGTTAGTTCCTGTAGCAAGTACCTTGGTGATTCTCACAGATTTTTGTCTGCAGTACAGAGAAAACATACACAGAGAAATGTGAACCCAAGAAACAAGGTGGATTTCTGAAAACAGAAAGTTATTTAAATGCTATGTTTTCTTACCAGAGAATTTTGCCCATTGAAGGAATGTGGGAAAATAAACAAGATGACAACATTTGAAAAGCAAAGATTTGTTTTGGAATTATCTCTGTCAGCTTTTTGTTTTTTTAAACAGTGTTTCCCTTCACATTAAAAGGTTGGAACATGCCAAGCAGCTCCTTTTTTGAAACCGCCCTGGTTCTGAGTCAAAAAAGGAAAAGAAACCAAACTTAATGTAGAGGTGTGGTTTCTGAGGGTATTAAATAGCCAGTTGTGATTTCACTTGATAGTGAAATTGTCCTTTTTCAAAATGTGAATTTAGTTTCATATTTAGTTTCATCGTATAATAACTGAAGATGTAAAATACACTTGTTAGTGCCACCTGACTTCAAATGTTAAGTTAGTTTACTAAAACAGTAGGCAAACCTGCAGTCTTACCATTGTAGTTTCTTGTAATTATCATGTTTTTCAACTATAGCTACTTGCTACATAAATTATGAAGTCCTGATGGTTGATATTTTTTTTTCTTTCTTTCTGAACAGGTGTTAAACCTCTCTGAAAAGAGATATGACCTTGCCAAGCTTAACCCAAAGGTATTTGTTGTCTTCCATAACATACCTCTCTTTCTAGTGTTAAGTACTACTTAAATGGCCTGATAAGCCCTGAAGCTATTGCAAGCAGAGTAGGAGAACAACTTCTGGAAGATGACAAAAAAAACCCCACATGCATCCCTTTAAAAAGTTATTTTTTTCCCGAACTTTTTTCCCAAGTTCTGTTTTGTGTCTGTTAGGTGTGTGCTTTACATAGCTGTTCCTGTTGTTGTCTTAGACTTTGCGGACAGGACCTGAAGCCTGTTGTGACTACTGAAAAATTCCTATTGAGTGATACAAATTTTACCCCAAGTGTAGTTTCTTTCTGCAGTCATAAGATACTAGGGTTATATACTATAACGTACAGTCTGATAGCTGAAGCTAGTGAACTCGGTTCAGATACAGACTTCCCTTTTGTACTGTCTTTTCATAGTTGCTTCTCTGCACAATAGAGACATAAGGAGGGGAGCTATTGATGTCTGTCTTTTGTTCCTCCTTACCAATTGTTGTATTTGTTTGTCGTAAAAAATATGCAGGTTCTCTTCAGCAGTTGTTATAAGGCCAGAGTAGCACAGATGTGTATTTACAGCAGTAGATTTGCAGGCATACACGCTACCTGAGGAAAACTTTAAAAGAACTCTTTTGACCTTTTGAATGCTTTATTGATCATGAAGGATTTAAGTTGTTCATGGTTACTGGTTTTGTTAGGGTTAAAAAATATGCATGTAATAATAATGAGTAAATAGTATTATATAGTGACTAAAGTTGAACAGAAAATATGAACAAAATTTTGAGATGTCAGATCTGTTGCACATGAAGGAAATAAATTGCAAATTAAATATAAACAATCACAAAATACTGCACCATCCTAGTTAACATTCTTTGTTCTAATTTTGACCTTCTAAATATTTTACCGTTATAAAAGACCTGAATTTTTAATTTAAAATTAGTAAAGAAATCAAGATCTTCAGAAATGTTGTCACTTGTGAGTGGTTGGTGGGTTTTGGGGGGAGTTCTTTGTTTGTTTTTAGAAAAGTACTATTATTGTAAAAAAACCCAACCAAACAAATCCCCTTCTTCCCCTTAAGAGACCTGTAAGCATATTTTAGTTACATTACAGCATTCAAATGACATGATTATCTGGGGTTGGAAAAAATGTGGAGACTCTTCATTATCACAATTATTGGAAGCCAGATTTTAATATGTAGCATTAGGGTCAAGCTGTCTCTTGTGAACGTTACTTGTTTAATTGCAGATTATGGATGTGGGGTGGCCTGATTTCCATGCTCCGCCTCTCGATAAGGTGTGCACCATCTGCAAGGCTATGGAGTCATGGCTGAACAATGATCCTCAACATGTGGTGGTGATCCATTGCAGAGTAAGTGAACTTTGTGTATACACATCACCTATCTGTTTGTATTCATTTAAAAAAACCCCCACAACACAACCAAAACAAAAACCTTGTCTTACTCATTTAAAAAAATAAAAAAAAGAAGTTTGATCTGTTTTCACTGTTGGAAACAGTGCGCCAAATCTTCAGTTGATTTAAGAAAGCTTAAATCCACTGACCTTGCGTGGTTGTTATATACTGCTTTTATGATAAATAAGGTTCTAGCCTCTGCTCTGGGTATAGCATGCAGTGATGTTAGTTTGCTTCCTTCAGGCGTCAGTGCTACTTCTGTGAGCATATTTAGAAGCTTGAGGTTTTTTCAGCTCAACAGCAAACTCTTTAGAAGATCTTCATGTTCTGTGACATTCATGGATTTTGTTGCAGGATAAGGATAGGCAACATATCACAGGTTGTCCCTTTAGACTGTCATATGGTTGTAGGAAATGAGGGCATTAAGTACCTCCTTGGTACTTCTGACAGGTTCCAACTGCCAGCATCATTGCAGTGCTTTATAGCAAAGCTACCATTGCACAGTGTTACTACTTCTCCTTGCTTGCTCACAATGAAGAGAAATAAAGAGAAGCCTTAATTAAATACAGATAAAATTAATTCAAAATTAATTCAGAACTAAGCTGGTAGCTGTGCTGGTGACACTCGAGGCAAATCTGTCTCTGTATCACTGGGAGATGTTACTCTAAAAAGAATGAGGGTGATAACGGAACCAAAACTTCTCTTCAAGTCAGGTTGTATAGTCCCCAGTCCTGAATTGCTTGCAGGTAGAATGCTGCGATTGTGTGAAACACTATTGAATTCCTACTAGTTGCAGGACTTCAGCCAGGAGAATGGCCCATACATGGGACAAAAGAAAAGGGGGCAAAGTATTCCTAGGTATTTTATATACAAATTGGTAATGCATGTTGTTGATTAATGCCTTTCAGTAATGACTTTAAGTTTTCCAACCGTGAAGATAGATACAGCTACTTGTATCAGCTGAGAGACTGAAATTGTTTTGAAATCTGTGAGAAATACTGCTTGCTAAATTGTACTCAATGTATGTCATGTAAATGATTTACTAAGTTTTGCAACACTTTTTAAATTATCCATAGGAAAATAAGTAGTAGTTGTTATAAATCTTAGGTGCTGGGAGATAAAAATGCCCAAACCTGTCAGAAACTCCTATGCTTTCCAAAATAGGTATTTTATAGCATTTCATGCCAGAAATTGCAACATTGTCTAGACTTGTTGTGAATAATCTTTGGGAATAGTAATATAAATTTAGAAAAGTTGATACAATGTTTTTACTACTGGTCAAGGTTTTTTTTTTTTTTTAAAAAATAATTTCCTCCACCAGTAGGACTTGACAGGCACACACAGAGAAATCCTACTTAGTGTTTTTTATGTCACTTGTCAGCCAGCTTGCATAGACAGACAAGCTGCTGCCCATCATTACCATCTTGCCAGCAACACAGGAGATCCATGAGCAAAAAGACTATCTGAATCTCCTATCTTAAAGTTTTGTTTAGTCTTACATAATGTAATACCCGCTAATGTAATAAATTTAAAAAGTTGTTATTCCCTTTTTCCTAATACAGGGAGGAAAAGGAAGGATAGGTGTAGTCATATCATCATATATGCACTTCACCAATGTTTCTGCAAGGTAAGTTGTGAATTATGCATAGTGTGTGTGTTTTACAATTAAGGAAATATCAGAAAAAAGATGCCTTTTAATTGTAGTACTGTTTGTCAGCTTACTGTTTGTCAGTTAAGGTTTGTCAGGTTTTCTTCTCAAAGAGTCTTGGAGCATGTCTTAAAACAGCCTCCTTTCATGTCCTGCTTTCAGCAGAAGGTTGGACTAGGTGATGCTCTAAGGTTCCTTCTCATCTGAGATATTCAGTGATTCTGTGGGAAAATTCTCTAAAGGGTCTTTTGAGATGAATGAAGAAATATGCAAGAAAACATTTTTAAATAATGATACCATCTTTATTCTATTAAACCCATCTATTTGCTACATCCATCAAGTTGCCCCTTTTGAATAAATGAGAAACTGTTCTTAACTGTTTTCCTTAAATACTTTTATTAGACTCTGGAATCGGTATTTGAATACGGAATTCCTAGACGTTGATCAAAGTGCGGAATGCAGTTTAAGAAATAATCTAGACTTTATCTTGCAGTCAGTTCAAACAATAAGTGTCTGATTACTTGGTTTTAATTGTTTCTTTTAAAGTGCTCAAATTAAGAAATGACAATTGACAATTTATGTCAACAAAGATAAAATTTGATAAATGATCTCACAAGGATGAAATGTGGGAGTTTTGGGGTTTTTTGTTTGGTTTTTAATAAAATTGTTTTCCCTTGGTCTCTTTTATATAAACATATATAAATGTATTAAAATAAAAACGCACTGTAAAAGGCCATGGTAAAAGCAAATTTGGTTCTGAGTTCACACCAGTCTGTCAGTAATAGATTTGATCCAATACTCTAGTGGATTAAGTCCTGAATCACTATAGCATGGTGATCATGGATTTCAGTAAAACCAGCATCTCAAAAGAATCTGTGTTCGCGCTGGTAAGCCTGACCAACAGGTAGACTAAGACATTAAATGCACTATACTCACCAGTATGTGCTGAAAAAATAAATACATGTATCTTCAAGTAGTAATTGGGGCAATGATTGCCACAATTTTATAATATTTGGTTGAGAGTTATTGTGAATGACAAAATCTGTCAAGTGAGGACTTCATTGTGATTTCAGTGTTGCAATATTGTGTTATCCTTAAAGGTGGTACCTGGCTATAAATACGTTTTAGTAATGCCATAACAGAGCAACACCTGGATGTGATTGTAAAGCCCAGTGATGAAAGGTGTCATCTTTTAACCCAAACAAATTCAGGATTCCTTCAGTGAGGTTGCAGGGGAGGAGGGAATTTGGAACCCCTCCTTTAAATTTCTGGTTGTCTGTCAGCTTCTATCCAAAACTGAATTTTTCTGTGTAAGAATGAGGTTGGGGAAGTTTCCCAGCTAGGATTTGTATATCCCTAGCATTATCAAGACTCTTCAAAATGGTACATGGCAACCTCACAAAGAAGCAGAAATTACTGCTGGTGCTGCTTTTAAAGGTGCCAGCTGCTGTGTCAGAAGGGGCACTCAGAAGACTTTGAGGGTGTTCACACTAAACAAAGTTCCTAATTGTCTGCATGCACATGCCAAAAAATCTAGGCTTAGTGAAGAAGCCTTATGATGCAACCCCCTTTTGTTTATACATTATAAATATCTGGTTTTCTATTTTAGGAAGGAGTAACACACTCTCAAATTTAACAAGGGCAAACAGAGCTCTTTGTAATAGTTGATAAACTCTGTTTTAACAAGCAAAGTACTAGCAGTCTTCGGCCAGTTATGAGTGGGTCCCCTAAATTCTGGGTGGTAGTGTGGGTGAAGATATATGAAGATATATGATGGGTTGGGTGAAGAAGAGAGTTTTTGGGTCAAGGATATTCTAAGTACACACTATGTAATCTTTAACATCCATGAAGAAAAGACATGACTTTACAGTCTGATCCAGCACCCCGTCAAGACAATTGGTAACTTCTGATTAATTTTTGGAAAAGTTATAAATTCTGTTTTTAGCCTGATATGCATATGTATACTTTGCACAATTTTTTTTTTCCTTGAAACTCATTTACATTGAACTAGATGTGGAATTTAAAATTTGAGATTGCAGAGTCTTAATTATTTTGAAACTCCTGCTTTTTTTATGTCCTAGTGTTAATTATCCCTGTCAACTATGTCTGTTACAAGATACATTGTTTTTATCTGGTATAGATACAACAGAATCAGCATAGCATGTTACTTGGCACATGTGATTAACGGTATTCTTACTGATGTTTGGCACTTCTGTTTCTTTTTGCTATACCCTCTTGCCTTTCTCCACACAGATGCAGAAGACCCATATAAGAATCATTCTAGATAGAGAACAGAAGAAAATGTATTTTTCTGAATATATTGCTCCTTAATTGTGCATTTGAAGTGTTTGTCTGATGCAAAACATTTATTTTTCAAAGATTTGACACTTTTATTTTAAACGTTCGAACCCTTGGTGGCTCAGGGCACAGGAATCAAAGACTGAATGAATTATTTGACTGCTTAAATGATTCTCTCTAGCCCAGCGTCCTTTGCACCTCATGTACTACAGTCAGAGCTAGGCAGTGGTTTTCATCTCCATAATGTTACTGCTTCTTTTTTAAAAAGAGAATAGATTTATATTTCACAGAGAGAACTGCCCAGTGGCACTCTCAGAAAATTATGGCAAGTATCCTTCTTTTGCAGCCTGAGCTGCTTGGCTTTGCCAAAGTTTATTGCATTATGACTCTAACATATTCACGCTGGAAATATGCAATCCAGTTAATTGATTAAGGGAGTAGGTGCTTTGCCTCAGGAAGGAAACTGCCTTAAGGTGTGGAATGAGAAAGTGTCAGTGCAAAAAGCATTCTTGTCTGACCTGTAAGTGCCAGAGTTGCTAGTAAAGTGCTTCTTTCTTTTCTTTTTCCTTCCTTTCCCTTTCCTTTCCTTCTTTTTCCTTCCAAATATTATGGCATGTTTCAAGCAGTAACCTGCTCAATTTCCAAGATAACCCCGAACTGGAATAATATGCTATCTGTGTCTCTGTTTTGACAGTGCTGATCAGGCTCTAGACAGATTTGCTATGAAGAAATTCTTTGATGATAAAGTTTCAGCTTTAATGCAGCCATCCCAAAGAAGGTATTTAATTTGTTTCTAATGCATACTAATAAGAAATGTCATCGTTGTCTTCTCCACCCATCCCTTACTGCCTCCCCTGCTGTGTGAAGGCTATTTCCACAAGATCTTCCAGTGATTCCTGAACTCTGAGCACTTTATCTTATATTAATATTCCTTGATTGATGAGTTCAGTTCCTGCACATAGCCCAAGGTAGATAAGACCTTTTGTACCACACTGTCATCTACATGTGTTCTTACTGCATTGTTTGTTAACAAAAAGAGATGTCACAATCTATTTCTTGATTGCTCGAAGATAATAAACTCATTTTTCTGTGGCATAAATGATGTGTATGGAATGTGTGTTGATTAGTGTGCAATAAAGATCTTATTACCACTTGTTTGGGGTTTCTGCAGATTATGCATCTGCCCCCTGCCCATGCTAGTAAACGTTTGTCAAAGCATGCATTATTTATTCTCTCTATCTGGATGTGTCTTACCTTTTTAGTCTGTCTGCATGAATAAGATTGAGTTACGACTCAAAACAAGCAGTTTGGAAAGTGAATAGTTCTGGGGTTTGCTGTTTACCTCATTTTGACTAGAGGTAATGAAGGATTCAGTAGCAAAAGAGATTGATATCTGTCAGACAAGTAATTGTGATATAGGTGGATCTTCTTTTAGAAACATAAAATATCAACTGAATTTGATTTAATAATTCTGTTTGGTTTTGGTCTTAATCAGCATGTATACAGTAGTTTTTTTATACGTTGTTTCAAGGATAAGGCTTTGCTAGTAATGAAACTGGAAAAATAAGTAGTAACAACCAGCATAAGGCATTTAGTTCTATTAATCTCTGAATATGAAAAACTTTTCCACAACTTCTTGAACCCATTTGGTGACCTGCACAGCTCTTTTTCACTTGAGAAATAGTAATACAGGATTCCATTAGACTTGAAATAAACTTTTCATAACTAGAAGTTTACTGGCCTCTTTTTTTATTTTCCAATTTTATGCCTGCATATATGTGATTGCATTTTAATAATACATGATTGCATTTTAATAATTGATTACATTTTAATAATAAGGATTTGAGAGTAGTAGTGAAGTGTGAACCGTAGGAGCAAAAGGAAGTACATGTTCTTAATCTTCCCATCAAGAAGCCTTTTGCAGCAGGCATATTTTCATAAGAGCCAGGGACCCTCACGGCAGCCTTTTGTGAATTGTGCATCAGGGCAGTTTTCACAACCATGTTGACAGGAAGCTTCTGTAGCTACTAATTTAGGTGATCTGTATGCAAGCCCTAAAGCTAGAGATGACATGGGTGTAAGTGGTGGTATCTGGCTTTCCTACTGTCTTCAAAGACACTTGCTTATTTCTTCTGGGGAGCAGGGGGAGGGAAATCCCAGAGAGACTCAGTTCACCTCCTGAGTGATGGAATTAACATCTTTGCTCACCAGTACCGAACTTGAGCTGCCCTTACCATCTTCCAGACAAATGCGCACACACACACTTTAGAGTGTCATTCCGCATGAGAACAGAGGAGGTTCGCCTCCTTAACCTGGCCTTTCCTACCTTTGCCTGGCCTGGCAGTGGCTACTAATCCTATCACAGAGAAAGGAAAACCAACTCTGTAATATTTGAAGGTAATTTTATAATCCTTTTTTGGTCCTATTTTGATGAGTTAGTGGCCTGAATCACCTTTTTAGTGTGCTTTCTCTCTGAAACAATTCTTGGATAATTAATTTGCAACGTCCTTGTTAAAATCCAGTTGATGTATAAACAGGTATAATTTACATGAATAGAAAAATGATAAATTGGAAAATACACCCATTACTTGTATTTTGAAACCTTTTCTCCACTGCTTTGTCCAGAAAAAAATAAATTGTGGCCATTAAGAGCATCTGTCCTGAAAATATCACTTAGCTTTTCCCCACTGCTAGTTGGATGCAAGAAAAGCAAGTATAGACCGGATCTCTCATTCTGAATCCATTCTGACAATGAAGTGGATACTTATTCTCAGATAAGTAGTTGAAAGTTTGCCTGAATGAGAAGTGTAGATACAGACCCTTCATATTTAAAAATTTCTCATAAATCTTCAGGATAAATCTTTGAACATGGTTCTCAAAAATAAGCCAAATGCCTATAAGCCTCTTAAATGCATTGCATTGAGAAAGGTGTTCGAAAATTCAGTCAAATTTTTGGAATAATTAAAAACGGGTAGCGGTAGAGAGAAAACATACAAACTGAGAGGTCACTGACAAAATGTTATACCACACTGGTTTTTTTTGTCATGTAAGTATGACAATTTGTAAATTTGTACTTTTCATGTACTGAATACTTTCAGAAAGACTGAAGGAGGAAACCAAAAAGCAAAGTTATCTTTTCTTAACATTTCAAAATAAAGTGAGCTTTGCTAGCTGTCTATAAAATGAAACCTAAAGCACCACAACCCGCATTCTGGGGTAGTAAAGCTGTCGTTGGGCAGGATATCTTTAGTTGTGGTGTTACCAGGAGTGTGCAGTAAGGGATTGGTTAATGTGGTATGTGCGTAAAGGGGCAAAAAGAGGTGATTTTTCTGTACATTCCTGAGAGTGAAGTTAAATGAAGGTTGTGTTATGGGCATGGAAGAAAAAGGGACTCAAAGCTAGTAGAAAAATTAAAGGAGACTAATTTCCCTTGGTTATTTAAGAAGATGGGAGGAATTTGTTTAATACACACTGCACTGATGTTCACTTGCATGTACTTCCTTGTGAGTTTGTGACCAAATCAGGTATTAAATAGCAGAAATAAAATGATTTTCATGTTGCTGTGGTAGTTTTCCTCTTGTTTGGTGCTGAAATGAGAGCACTTCTCATTATGAAGATGTTATTTGCCTGCGTTGGCCTTAATGCTAAGATTTCTGATAAGGACACTTCTTGCTCTTGTTTTAATGAAATGTGCTTCGCTGTAAATGGAGTGGGACCCATGTCATGCTGCTGTGAAAGCCAGTTGAGACCTTCAGTTGCAACTGGAAACATATACCAAAATGATTGACTTGACTATCTCTGCTGGTTTCTTTCTTATTTACAGTAATGATGTAAATAACTAAAATGAAGACATCAACAATACAAATGTACCAGCCATGGATTTAATAAAGTGGTAAATTAAAGTGTCTTTTGATGCTATTTTGTGAAGATTATTCTTTTGGTGTTATGTGTAATGTCACAATGCTGTTTACTACCCATGGCCTAGAAATATTGATGCATAAAGAATGTATTTCCCTGATATGGTTCCATTACTGGTTTTATTTAATTCACATAAATTTTGTATTTTTAGGTATGTGCAATTCTTAAGTGGCCTTCTATCTGGATCTGTGAAAATGAATGCAACTCCTCTTTTCCTGCACTATGTTATCCTTCATGGTATCCCAAGCTTTGATGCTGGGGGAGGTAAATTACCTAACTTTTCCTATCCAAGAGTAGGCTCAAAGTCTTGTTTCATTTTAGAGCTTTCTAGAAAGCCTGCATGAATCTCAAAGTAGAGTTGATGCTCCTTGATATCAGTTCAAATGTTCCCAATAAAAGAACCAGGAGAAAAGAAATATCCTAAGAGTAAAAATTACAGCAGGTGGAATAAATTTCTTGTCCTTTGTTAAATGAAGAGTTGATGCTATTCATGTCTGCCTGGTTTCTGAACAATTGTGATCCCATTCCCTGCAAAAGAGCTGAGAACCTGGTCAGGTTTCACAGTCATTTCCTCCTTGTTGAGGAAATAAACATAATCGTAAATGTAATCTGTTTTCTGTTTTGAGATTGGATTTTCTGTAGAAAAGCCATTTGGATATGGTGTGCTATGCAGGTAGTCTGCTATAATAAGTGGCTTTAAAATTAAAATGCTAAACCAAGATACTGTGCTAGCACATAGTAAAGGAGTATAACTCCATTATTATCATCTGAGAGTTAAGTAGCACCTGTCTTTTGAAATGCCATCCGCATGAATTTGCAATGCTCCATTGTCATTGTTGTTTAGTCCGGTTTTATTTCTAAAATAACTATTTCAATAAAGACAAGGTATTGTTTGTTGTAGTCAAAAATTTAAGGGACTTACTAGTTTTGAAACAAAACTGTAGATCAAATATTTGTTCAATTTTGAAAATGCTTTTTATTTTGTTTTGGGTGTTGGTATTGTGGTTTTTGAGTTGGGGGTGTTTTGGGTTTTTTTTTGACCATTCTCTTTCTTCCCTTAATAATCTTGTTTTCCTGCAGAAAAAGTGGGAATGAAGGAAGATAGGCATCTAATAAGGAGCAAAGTGTTCCTTCTTCCTTTCCTTGCTGGAATCCTTTAAAATCCCCTCCTCCATAATTCAGAACTAGTCTGAAGATCAGGAGAATTGACTTTTTTTCATAAAATATAGTCAAATACTTTTTTTGGGGAAAATGAATCTGTCAAAGTCAATTTTGTTTTACTTTGAAGGTTATTTTGACAGTCAGCATTGTGCCACTTTGTTCAGTCTGTGCATGAAGCTTCCTAGTTGTAATATTCAGATAAAGGAAAATAATTACAAAGCAGTCTTTTCTGCTGACTTTTTTGCAGCTTGCCGGCCTTTTCTGAAGTTATACCAGGCTATGCAACCAGTTTATACATCTGGAATATAGTAAGTCGTAAGCATCTTCCTTTATGTCTGGATCCAAGTTTTAATTCTCACAATTGCAGAATTACATACTCTTTTTTGTTTGTTTGTTTTTGTTTCTTTAAACCATAAATTTTATTTTTCTTTTTTCTCCTGTTAAGTAGCCTAGGGCCAGAAAGTCAAAGCCGAATCTGCATTGCTATAGACCCTGCCCAGCTTTTGAAGGGAGATATTATGGTAAGTTAATTGTATGGAATGAAAGTCCACTAGAGTGTGCCATTTAGTTTACAGTCTCTGACCTGTTTTGCATTCTTGTAAAAAAAATAAATTGAACAAATGGTTGCAGACATACTACAAAATAGGTTAAGTTAATTTAGTCATCATCCATTAGTCTTACAGGAATCAAAATTCCTATAAAACTCAAACTAGAGGTTTTTAGGACTGGAAACAATTGCTCTCAGCATTCCCATTTCATAGCATCACCAAGTGCAGTAAGGCCTGTATCACTATTCTCTTTATAAAAATTTCTTTATGGAGTATTTGTGATTCGACATAAAAATACCATTGTCCGGTAACTTGGCAGGCAACATGCACAATCATAAAACTATATGCTGTAAAGAAAATACCTAACATAATTCTAAATTGTTTTGGGATTCAAAAACTTATAATATCAAATAAAAGCTTTTTGATTCTACAAGCACATGCAGTATTTAAAAAGCAATTTATATGTGCCAAAGAGTGGGTGTAATTCCCTGTGTGCAAAGCCTAACTATGGTTGAATCCAGCACTATCATTTTAAATCTCTCTGCTTTCTCTCTTGCTTGTCATACACAGTTATGCACAGAGAAAGTAAAGCAAGATAGTTGCTGTGTCTTTCAATTTGTTGAAGTAAGAGGACAGAAGAACATGTGGAAGGAATGGTGGGGGGAATTATCGTCAGAAAGTATTCCTGGTCTATTGCTAGTAGGTTTCAGAATGTTTTTTTTATTTTATGTACTACTTTGAGAACTGCTGGACATCAATGTACGGGATCTTTGGTATCAGAACATTTTTTTTTCCTCTTTTGTTTTTTTTTCGTTTCCCCCAGCTGGTTTCCTCCAGTTAGTTTCCCCTCCTTTTTTTCTTCTGAAATAATCTTTTGTATTATTCTTCCTCCTTCTCCCTTTCCTACTTCCCCATCCCATTCAGTTTAGTATATTGTTCGTTCTTGCTTTCACTGAAAAATGGAGAAACAATTTTAAATATGCTATTATAAATTGGTATGCTGTGGAAGTTTGGGACAGTTTCAAATTTAGGAAGATTTGTTACTCATTGGAGGACTGTTAGTGCTTAAGGAAATGGAATAGATGACAAAAGAAATCAGTCTGAGACAAATTCAGCATTTATCAAGTGTGTGTTTAAAATGAAAAATGAGCACATAGCTTTTCAGTAACGCTTGTATTGTTTTAAAAAAGACGAACTTAATTCATCCCATGCTATTATTGGAGGTAATTCTTCTGTCAAGCTAGCATCTTTTTCAGCATGGTAGTATTTCCTAAACAAAGACTTCACTTCAGTTTTGAATATTTTTTTGCTATGTCTAAGCAAAAACATCAGCGGTTTCAGGAAAAAGGAAAAAAAAAGATACTTGCTTGTCTTAGATTTAGAGAACTTGTTAACATAATGTGAATAGTATGTGGTGACACAGCATAGCCACAGCTGTTGAAAAGCTGCACTGACATCTGTAAATGTATATAGTATTTCCCAGCATATTACAGTGGCTTGCATTAATTCTTGAATATGGCATCAGAAGGTAGTGGAGCCAGAATTCAAAGTTAAGCTTAGACTTCATTGAAAGCTTATTGTGTATAATGACCACTAAAAGATGTTCTCAGTGTCCTGGGAATAGATGTACACTGTTACCAATTGTAAGAGAGGCCAGATTTTCATAAACTGTTTCAATTCTATATAAGTTGTTTAGGATATGCTAAGATAATATTATTCAAGGCTGTTACTTTGAATTAGAAAGTAGAAAGGAGCAGGAACTACATAGTTCACTGAACTCACCCAGATTGAGTGTTTTTATAAACACAATTATGCAAAAGACAGTAGATTGAGTAAATCCAGAAACTGTGTGAAGCCAAAACTCTTGACAAGTTGGAGGATAAAAATGTATTGTTCAGGTATTTAGTCGTCTGCATCTTCAGAAGCTCTCACGTATGATCCACATGTAAAAATAACGTGATTGTTTAAATAGCTAAAGTTAATGTTTTAACACAAAATTGTGGAGGAATGTATCTAACCTTAAAGAAGCTCTTAAGTCTTTTCAGGCTTCTTTTTGCTCATGTAATATAATTAAATAGAATTATCACAGTTACTTTCAAGCTGATTATACATTTTGGAGCAGGTTAGTTCTAATATCTGTCATCAGGGGCTCTCTTAATCCCCTTTCTGTCCATTTTTCAATTCTGGGCAAACTTGCAGTTTTCATCCTTTATGATGGTGTTCTGCCTTTACATAGAGTTGCTGGGCATAGCGGAGAATGAGAGTTTATTTATTCCTGAATAAAGCATTCTGTTTCTCCTACCTTACATTTCAGTATTTTCAGGGACTGACTTATGGCCATGGTTCTAGAGAGATGATGCTGTTAGTTGTGTTGGACTAAAAGGAAATATATCCCTTCAATATGGAGGGGTTTGTACACTATGTTAATTTTACTGGGTGTAAAGCACTGTTTAAAATAAGAAGCAGATACTGTTTTACCTGGTGCTACCACTATGCTATAGGGGATTCTCTTTTAAAAAACCAAAGAAACAACCCTAAATTGTCACTTTCAGATAAAGTAATGCTTACTTGTGTAGAGAATCTCCCAGCTTTTATAAAGGGTTAGGAATATGTGGTTGGCAAGGAGAATACCTGAAAAAAAACCTTCTTTGGTACATGGACTGAAATATTTCAGAAGTTATCCTATGTGCCATATATATGGTCAGCGCTGATTATCGTCTGGAATTTAAGGCATCATGGGGTTAGTATAATGAAGCAACAGCTTATGCTAGATTTTTCAAATCCTGTAGTGAGAACTTCATAAATATGCTTCAACCCCAAATTTCGGAAGCATCCCTCCTTGTACATCTTTCTTGTACTACTTCAGTTTGAATAACTGCTCTTCAGTTATTCAGTATTTTCTGTCTAGAACAAATTTATCAGTCTGCCTTAAAAAAAAAAAAGTTATTTTTGTTGCTAGTGAAATGCATTAAAAAGACATCTGCTTTATCGTAAAATCCTGATATCATCAGGATAGTATAATAAAATTTTCAGTCCTGTGACTAAGGTTACCAAAATTTTTATGTATTCCTGTAAGAATGCTGAGTGGCTTTGTATTACAGTTGACTCGGATAATTAGTAGGTAAGATATCCATAGTTCTAGTCTAGGGAAGGCAGTGTTAGAGATTAAGTGCACTGTGTTCACCTTTAGCTGCTGAAATTCATACTAGGTATTATTTTTACAGAGTTCTGTGTTGTTCTAACCAAGGTGTCAAAACTACTACCAACTTCCCACAGTAACATAAAACAAGATCCTATCATCACTAGAGTAGGTTTTTAAGAAGTCCTAAAATAGATGTAATCAGCTTGCAGGCTTGCTTCTAAAAACTCTGCATATTCTTCAGTTACTTTGAAATGAGTGTGCTATAATTCAGTTTTACATTAATTTGGTATCGTGAAGAAGTATGGATACAAGTGAGCATCCCAACATTGTACTGACAAATGTTGTGATTTTTGAATCATAATCTACTGTTTGGTAACTGATAGTGATGAAAATAGTAATTATTATTTTTACATATCCAGAACTATCTTGCCTTGGGCCTGTATAATTTTAAACAATTGAATAATGCATATCCTGCTTGTTACAATGTCAGAGGTGTCTGCAGTAAATTGTGCTGTGGCTGCTTTACCTAGCAACTAATGCATACACACACGTTTGTTCAGATTTGTAAGAAACTACTTCCTGACATGTTTCTCTCTCTGTATTTCTAGCTGAAGTGTTATCACAAAAAGTACCGGTCAGCTACTCGTGATGTGGTTTTTCGCCTTCAGTTTCACACTGGAGCTATTCAAGGCCATGGCTTGGTGTTTGGCAAAGAGGATTTGGACAATGCCAACAAAGGTACTTGCCTTCTGTGGTTGGTTGGATGTGTATGTCTGCGAAGGGTGCATGTGTGTGCCTGTGCATGTGATAATCTTCAGGACCCATTTTCAAAAGGATTCTTGGGTTTTGTCCATCCCTATTCCCTAGCAGAAAGGGAAGCTGCTTTGTGTTAGTTAGCTCATAGCATGTAACATAGGTAAATGCCTAATGAGAAGAAAAGCTCTTCAGGTGAGTTAACTTGTCGAAGTAATTCAGATACTCCTACTTAGTCCTTATCACCTCCCCTCATGTTTGTAAAAACAACGGACAGTTGTTTAAATTGGTGACTCTGTTAGTCACCATTACAGGAAATAAGATGAGCTAAGCCAATCCCTTTTTTGGCTGATGGAAACAGTTACAAAGTCTGATACTGTGTTTGTTACCTAGTCTGCTTTAGTATCGAGATCTTTTAATATGCTTCAGAATATCCAAAAACAGTTGTAAAGTTTTCAGACACATTTAAAAATGTGTTGTGCCAGTCTTTGTATTGTCCAAATTACTATTTCAGGTTAATTTCATATGCAGGATTGTAACTCCCTCACCCTACGCTACTGGCAAACTGAAATCAGACATATTTTCCTGCAACATATGGCTACACAAAAGTTTTATGGTGAAGTATTGCAGTTTAGCCAATAGAGAGAACAATTTTAGTTTGCTCCTGGGTGTGTTTTCCTTTAAAAGCCAAAGCCAGCCATGTCTGTCTAGAGAGAAATTTGGGAGCTGTACATCTCTTCTACTTTTGACTGTTCTTGGAAGTAAACAAAACGCCAACTGACACTTATGTGGTCTTTTCTGGAGGATGTGTGAGGCAAAGAATGTGGCTCTCTTAGAAGCAAATTGCTAAACTGCAAGTGCAAAGGGAAGAGTGATGATAGTATGTATATTAACAGCTATAGAGATTCCTGATTTCTGAGTGCCTTGGAACTGCTTTGCTGGGAGATAGCTTGCTGAAATACTGTCCTTTGTTTTCAGATGACCGTTTCCCTGATTATGGAAAAGTGGAATTGGTGTTTTCAGGAACGCCAGAGAAAATTCAAGGTGAGTATAGAGAAGAAAAAATATGCTTAGTTTGAAAATAAATCACATTGAAATGTTTGGGGTTTGTTTTTAAATTCCTTTTTGCTCTTTTATTCCACTTCTCTTGTAGTAGATCTGAAATTCAGCAAAAATGTTAAAATATGTAAATGGTTTAATATGTAAAAACTTTTAAAATATGTAATATAGCTACTGGTCTAAATTTGAAAACTTTAATGAAGACTCTGCATTTACATCAGCATAGGAGTGATCAGATTTTATTTTAAAACTATACCAGAACAGTTGCTGATGATTAGTAGAAAACATTTGTATATATGTGTAAAACATGCATAGTATAGGTAGCTTGGGCCAGCATAATTGACAGCAGTGGCCTGTCCCATAACCTTTTTTTGGATGTTGTCATAACTGAGTATATTTGCAGTGGTGAAGTTTGGGCTGTCTTCCGTTTAGCATAAAGGGATACAGCTTTAGTTTTGTTGGAAATGCTTCTGTTGTGAAGTTGGCTTGTAGAGTATATCCTGTATGCCTCCAGAATTCTATTGTGATATATCTAAGATCATAGATAATTATGACCTGCAATAAGAGCTTAAGATTACGCTTTATATTGCAGTTTAATTCTGTTAATGGATGTGTTCTTACTCATTTTATGGTGTCCCAAAAAGTATGTATTCTGCCTGAGACTGAATGAAAACCAAATATTCTTAACTGTCTCATATATATTCCCATTCAGTGTCCTGCGAATTGCATGTTTTCCTTTTCTTTTTTTTTTCCCCCCACCAGTTTGATCACTTAGAAACTTGTAGCAGCCAGTAAGAAGTTGGATTCTGTCCAGCTGAACATGAAGATCTCACTTGGCTTGTTGGAAAGCCATATAAGAAAAACTGTTTTAGAAATAAATTTGTCCAGTTTGTGCTAAACATTTCTGGATAGTAAATGCTTGAAGAGAGGCCAGTTGACGTGTCTGAAAAAGGATCCAAATTTTTTCAAGTCTCCCTTCCTTAGATGGCAAATCAGAGATATGTTTTTTAGCAGGCTCCAAGTTGTTGGAAAGTAAGGTTCTAAGTAATTGGAAATTTGTATTCAATAGCTATGTAAGTGATTAACTGGCTAGGAAGAGTTCACCTTGAAATATTTATTTATGATTTCTGCAAAATGACTTTTCTACAACTGAAAATATTATAGAATCATAGAATAACTCCAGTCCATCCTCCTGCTGAAAGCAGGGTCCTCTGTGAGATTGGACCAGGCTGCCCAGAGCTTTGTCCAGTCAAATCTTGAAAACCTCCAAGGATGGAGACTTCACAACCTCAATGGGTGGACTGTTCCAGTGTCTGACTGTCCTCACCGTGGAGTTATTTTTTCCTTATTTTGACTCTAAAATTCTCGAGATTCAATTTATGCCTGTTCCTTGTAGTCCTTCTGCCTTGCTCCCACCTGGCTCTCTCCTGCATGGCCTTTGGGGGGCTGCTGTCATGTCGCCCCCCAAGACCATCTCATCTCCAGACTGAAGAAGCCCTGGTCCCTCAGCCTTTCCTCACAGGACAAGTCCTTTGGTCCTGACCACCCTGGTTGCCCTCCCCTGAACTTGCTTCACTGTATTCATATCTTTCTTGTGTTGTGTAGCTTGAAACTGGACACAGTATTCTAGAAAACAACTGACTGTGATACAGTTTTTAAGAAAGAATGCACTTGCCAAGAAGATGAGACATCTAAATATTTAGGTAACAAACTTCATAAATCTGCCTTGTGACAAACGTCATCACAGAAACTCTATAGATGACTTTTTTCTGCCTGCATATAAAGGTACAGGACCATAGCATTCTTGTCCTTCTAATTTTAACTACCCTTGCTTTGAAAGTCACAGCATGTGGCTATGACTCTGCTGCTTTAGAACAATTTACAATAGGGCTTGCTTCTCCAGACACAGTGGAAGAGTTGATAACTGAGGATTTCTTTGTTCCCTAATCTAGATAGAGGAGCAAAGGCAGAAAGCTGATTTGATTTGTATCAGTGTCAAAGCCAAGTCCAAGGTCATGAATTCTTGATGTCTGTGCTTTGCTTTTGAATCACTGGACCACACCTAAATTCCTCGTGGCGTACGTTTAAGAGCTGAATATTATCTTATGCCTCATTAAGGGCACAAAAATGTGGGTTACTGCTGAAAATTCCAGGTATGTTTGGCAGAGCCTGCTTAAGCACAGTGAAACATATTGAAGGCAAGCTGCCCAATCTCAGGCTCTGCCAGGAGGCTGGAGAATGGATGAAACCATATAGTTGGCACCTTGTGGGAACTGGGAGGGAAATGGAGGAGCAGTTTTCAGCTCTCCCTGTTCATCTTTAGTGATAAGTTGCTCTGGTATCAGAATGATAATCTCTAACAAAGTCTTATTTTATCATTCCTTTAGTACTATCTCTTTATAGATACTTGTGGTTTCATTCTGAAAAGCTATTTGTTTTATTGTGCCTGCCTATAGGGCTGGGTGGATCATCTGTCTTAGTTCTGTTTAGGGACTGATCCTAGCTAACAGAGCTACATCATAATCAAAATACTTGAGATAAAATTCTCTGCTTGTACCTTCTATAATGAAACATTAATCAAGCTTTTTTTTATAGCTGGTTTATATAACCTTTCTTCCCCTATTGCTCCTTCTTACATTTCAGAATATGGTATTGCAGAGCACACTTCTGTTAGAAGGTCACATACATATGTGCGTGTATACCATTGCAAATATGGCTATGATAATTTTGGGTCTCAAACAGATTTCTATTTTTCAGGATATGAACACCTTCAGAATGACCATGGCGTGATAGTTGATTACAATACCTCAGACCCACTAATACGCTGGGATTCCTATGAAAATATGAGCCCTGATGGGGAAGGTGAGTAATTCGGTCACATGAGACCAAGACAAAACCTTTTGCAACTGTGCCAGAGCTTTTGAAAGGGAGGAAGAAGAGCTCATTTGCTTGAACCTAATGCCACTTCATTGATGTATTAAGTAGCTGGTTACCCTTCCCTGTTTGGCTTTAGTGGATCTAAAATCCACTTTCTAATCTTTCTAATGGCAAGAAAGCTGTAGTAGTTGTTCAAGAGACATTCTTGTTAATGCACTGTCTTGGACTGAGATGCAACCGTTGACACGAGTTACTTTATTATTTGTAAATTTGCTTAATTTTTTTTTTTGTTCTAAAGATTCTAGTTGGAATCCCAATACAGAATTTTAAGAACAACAAAACGATGTGGTGGGTTTGTAGCCCTCAGTACTTACTTTCTTATCTGGAGTGTTGCAGGAGGCGCACTAGGCCATAAAGTTATGCATAAACAAACAGCAAAGGATGTGCATATTTGCATATTTCCCGTCATAAATTTAGCTGCTTCCGAATTGCCCTTTTATTTCTTAGATTTTTCTTCTGTAATCTGCTGATACATGCAGAAGATTAAAGCCTCCAGTAGCTGCCTTCAGATTCTGACTCCAGTTTGGTTGCTTTCCTGATGCTTTGCTTAAGTGAATGTTGTGCTTTTATTGGATATAGTTTTCTTGTAAGGACTCAAAACGTCATGCCTGTGTCTACACAACTTAGTGCACATGCAAGCCTGACACTGTTGCAAGTAAAAACATGAGAAAAGCTATTGAATGGATGCCAAAGTTCTTGTTTTTACAACTCTCCTGTTATGAAATGAGAGGTGGAGCCAGGATACTTAATTAGCCGCTCTCTAGGCTCAGTTTCCATTGATTTTTATAGTCTGAATTCAGCATTGACCATCTAATGATTACGTCAGTGAGGGTTTTAGGGGAAGAGGCATACTGGGAGTTTGACTTTTTTTCCACTGCATCACTACTGTACAGGAGTATTTCCTAATCCACAGTAGACCCCAATCTGCAGAAAACTCGGGGAAAATAGAGGGTGGGAACAGAACAGCCATTTGGCACCAATACGTGGGGCAGGTAGAGCACTCCATAGGGATTCATCAGAGGTTTTATAGTTGAATAAGACTGTGCAGTGTCTCTTAGAAGGAGCAACACAAGAGAGACTGAATCTTGGCTGAAAAAAGATGTCTCAATTTCTACCCAGGATGTTTCCATATAATTTTCTTTTTTTCCCCTCATCCTTTTCCCCCTCCTTGTATATACTTAACCCTCAGCAAGCAATGCATTGATGTCAAACATTTTTTAATTGCTAAGATTGATTGGATAGATGGATTTGACCTTCCCATCCTTGTGCCTTGCATTTTAGTACAAGTACAGGAAGTACAGGAAATTGAAAGCAGAGATAAATGTGTAGGCAGCACACCACTGGAAGATACAGAACAGTATGCTGCTCATGTCTTGTAGAAGACATGATCACAGACCATTCACAAGTGCAATTAGCTTGTTTCCTGTTTTCCCACAGGAATTTCAATAGGAATAACATGAGATATGAATGTGACAGATGATTCCTGTATTACAGTTATGCACCTTTTTCTTAATTTCAAAAATGTGTGCCTATGAAATTCCAGATCAAGGTGGCCAGGAAGGCTACGGCAGAGATTTGTGAAGTGAAGAAGATTTGCTTTGTTAGATATATGTGTGTGGAATCACTATTTCCAAGCTGACATGTTAAAATGGAAAATTAGAAGTGAACAAGAAAGCAGTATGTCTCTTTTGAAGTTCTACACCTATTTGGCCATGTTACCAAAAGAACAAAAGATGAAAGGACAAGATAAAAGAAAAATGTACCCAAAGTATCTTGGTTTGTTGGCAGACAGAAGCAATTGCCTTTTAAATGATCTTGAACCCTTTGATGGTAATAAGGTTGTGTACATTTGTGTTGAATACAGCCAAGCTTTGGACAATTTGCTCTCTGGATTTAGTTCCTTATCTGTCATTCTTAACAGTGTAGGAATTTTGACAATTGGAAAGCAATAAATGATTTTAATTTCTTCTCATAAATAATTGTTTCTTTTCAGATCCCTTGGGAAGCATCTCTTGTATATTGCACTAATGGTCCTCCATAATATACTAAAGATTTTATTAGGTTTCTTGAGCAGCATGTTAGCACAGAGACTGCTGTTACACTGATTTAAGAATATGTAGTCAAATGTAGGATTTGGAACCACAAAAATCAGGTGGTCTTCCCACTGCCATGTAGAAGTCTGAGATAGTTGCCATTGGTTTTCTTGTGGTTTTAAAGTCATGGTACTCAGCAAGTCTTGTGCGTGTTTTGTTAGTGGGAAGGAACAGAAATTACTTTTGATGTTGCAGAGTACTCTTTTTTTTTTTTTTTTTTTTTTTTTTTTTTTTTTTTTTTTGCCTTAAGGCATCACCATACAATAGATATGTATGGATTTACAAAAGGTTGCTCATTTGCTGCAAAATAGCAAGTTGACCACAAAGATATACCACCTGTGGCCATAAATTAGTAGCATCTTCTGTTATGTCAAGCGATTTAAATGTGTCCCAATTCCTCTTGATAATCATGTTTTCCATCTTATAACTTGAATATTGTAGCTCACAGACTTTCAGCTGCACTTCAGTGTCTGTCTTTTGATTTCTAATGTTATATGTGTCTCCTTTATATTTAGACTGATTTTGGGATTGGGATTGTTCATGATAATATTCTGGGAGTAGTTTGAAGTGAATTGATGGACTAAACTAATGATAACAATAGCTACTAAACCCACATTAAAAACTAGTAAAAAAAATTACTGCTTGTAATTATGGCATTTGGGGCAGGGAGAGGGGGAGTCGTCATAAATGAGGATGAAGTATTTTCTATAGGAACAGAAAGCTTAAAGAAACAAGTGATCCCTTCCCCCTCCCTGAAAAATTTTCTGTGCTTTACACTTACTAATATTTCTTTCTCTCAGATACTAAATGACAACTAGTTTTGAAAAAAAAAAAGCTCCCCCTCTGATCAAGAGGGAAGAGGTAAATGGAAAAGGTTTGACTTGTCTTTTGTTCAGTTGGGTTTATTTGTGGTTTTGGTGTGNTTTTTTTTTTTTTTTTTTTTTTTTTTTAGTTCTCAGTCGTAATTTTCAGGATTATCACTTGGTACAGCGAGTAAGAGATACTATAGTTAAATGAAACACTTCCCTCCTGCTGAAAATGCAAGTCTCCTTTTGGATGGGAACCATCAGTTTGTCTGGAACCCACTGGCGGATCCTGGTACAAGCCTGGGTTCTAAGGTGTTCTGAAAATAAAATCAGAGATATTAAAATAAAAACTAAATGTATTGCCAAAGAGCAGAAACTAATTTTGATAGAGAATATCAATAACTGGAAAAAAAGATGACTGCTTTCGTTCCTTTTGCATTGCTTTATCTCAGGTTTATTTTAAGTATCCTGGTAGCACACTAAGATTATTCTAGAGAGAGAATGAACAACTCTGTCTTAAGACGATGACTGTGGGATGTGTGTGACTGTGATGCTATGCTGCCATTTCTGTGTGCAGCATTCAGTCAAGATAGGGGATTTTTTTTTTTGTTTGGTTTGTGGTTATGTTTTTTTTTTCATAAAGAAAACTGGTAAGCATCAAAGGTTATAGTTGGCCAAAATAGTATTTGTTTTAGTTTGCATTCACTGGATTGGCATCAGAAATGCACCTGGTTCTTGTTCAGTGTTCCATTTTAAGACATTTCACTTATTTTAACAACCAGTGAATCCCTCTGCACTTGCCTGTCTGCCAGCTGTACAATCTGTGAAAAGAAAATAACATGCGCACATGCTAGAAATTGCTTAAAATGACAAGAGAAGGACTTTCAGCTCAGCAGGAACTTAAGTATCCTTCTCAACAGAACCTCGCTGTTTGTTTCCTAGCAAAGTGGGTTTGCTTGCTTAACAGTGTTTGATAATTAGAAAAGAAACAACTTTGGAAACAAAAGGATGTTTTTATTTCAGGCCGAATAGGGTAGGGCTGAGTAAATCCAAATTCTTGTATCTTGACAGTGTTGCTTTACAAATTTTCTAGCCTTTTGTAACTGTGATCAACACCAATTAGTCAAAAATTGCCCAATATTTATAAACTGGTTTGCTCCTGCTTTTTTTCTTTTCATAAAGGAAAGTGTCTGAGAAGTGTCTCCAGGCAGGCAATAACCAACATTCCAGTATGCACCTATGTCATGTGATTAGATGGGACTTTTATTGAAATTTTTTCTTCTCTTCAACCCAAAGTAAATAGCTATTCAATAGGGAGGTGCCCTCTCATGTATTTAAACACTTGTTTTCCCAGAGGGCCCCTTCAGTATTGCAAAACTCAAGGGCTGAGTCAAAACTGCTTGGCTTTGGTACCTTAACAGGAATGCAGATGCCTACCAAAGAAAACAGCAGGTTTGATGCCATTTCTGGTGAGTGAAGCTGAAGGATAAATTGATAGTGAATAAATGGTAGTTCCAGCTTTTACTCACCAGCTGGATGCAGTATTCTTTGAGACAAAGAGAGATTTGTTAGAAGGTAGGGATGAAAAGGTGTCCTGCAACAATTTCCCCTCTTTTTATTTGACAGTGAAAATAGGAACATCTATAGAAAATAGAAAAAATTACCCGATAAAATGCTGCCAGCTTGAAACTGTGTCTGAAATGCCTTGGAGTGTCTGCCTTAAGTTTCCTCAGAGAAAATCAATTAATGTCTCCTATTTCTTGACATTTTGTATGGTCTTTTATATATATATCTCTCTCTCAAAATTAAATCTGGTTAGTCGTCTTAATCATGAGGCTTGCAATGAGTCGGACATAAAGTAATATAAAATGGTTTCTTTTCTATGTCAGTAATATTGAATCCAAACAGAGGTTTACAAGGTTTCATTTCTACTTGTGCAGCAATAGGTAATTCTCTCATTCCTCCTGCTTTAATAAAGCATTGATTGTAACAGTACTGTGGCTTAAGTATGTTTTAACTCAATATGTTGGGGTCTAAATGTAAGTTCATGCAGGTGTTTTCAAGATTGTGCTTGATTAGCTAAGATTGTTCTGGGCTGTAATCTCCTATGTCCATGTTTTGGGGGTTTTGTTAACAAAAAAACCCCAGTATTAGAGTATTTTGGATAGGTCAGTTAGGAGATGACAGTTAAGTGCACTTGGGCCACACTTTCAAAGGATTTACTGATTCAAAGTGACTTTTTTTTTTTTTTTGCTCATTTTTAAAGAGTATCTCAAGATACACTGAACACCTTTATGAAAGTCTTGAGTGTTAACTTAAGTGCTAAGCTGAGCTCCAGAACTTGGCCTGTCAAGTTCTGTTGAAAATTTTTTTTTCCTTTTACCCAAACATGTAAGTGTAACGATAAGGCAGTGAATGAAGTGAGGAATTATGTACATTCTACTTAGTGCACTGGGACATTGATTTTGCTAGGTACCATTTGTTAATTCTGCTGAGTTTAAATTTATCTCAAATAAAACTACCCTTCCCCCCCCTCCAAGTGCTAGGTGTTAGAGAGGGACGGTTATACCTAAGATAAACATTGAAAGTCTTATGTCTGAAACCAAGAACAGATTAGAAGCGGGGCTCCTAGGCATTTACCCTAGGCCCCTGGTTTTTTTTTTCCATTAGCCTCCTGCCTCTGACTGCCTGTACTTCCGTTTCTCTTTCCTATGAATTCCTTTGCCCTTAATTCTTTGTCAGCTACTATTTATATATTCTCCTGTAGCTTCTCTGCCTTTCATTCTGTGAAGGTTGTTTGGGCACACTTGCCTCCACACATCCCCCCTAGGTATCAATGTCTTTAACAGCATACAGGTTTATTTGAAGCACAGGTTGCACATATCAGATACTGTCAAAGCTACTGCAGAGCTATTATTTACTTTCAAAAGATGCATTTTAAATGTCCTCCAACTGATTTCTGTCCTGTCTCAGTAATAGGCGGTGTTGTTACCCCAAGGATGTTAGTCACTAGCCATTCGTCAAAGGCTTTTATTGCACTTTCAGACCCAAAGACCACAGGGCAAAATTTGAGTGGTTTAATAGATATTTATGGCAGTTTATGGTACATTCAGATATCTTTTGCAGTTCTACTTTTTTTTTTATAAGACTGTGCAAAGACCTCTCTCTTCAGCACAGGAGGATTCAGACAGTAGAAACTCGGAGGAAGGTAACATGTGACTGGCTAGCATTCTCTCCTCCTTTCCATATTCTCTACGTTTTGCCCAAAGGCCATTATCTCAGAGCCATGTAACACTGCTTTTTCAAGCAAGTCTTCACCCAGCTTATTTGGGTTCCTGAGCAAGCTTGCATTTCCCTTTTAGCATGTGCCTGTTTCTTAAGTCATGTCAACTACAGTCTATGGTTGCTAATATTGTTAATTTAAACACTAATGTCCAAATCAATATCTCCTTCAATGTACAGATACTACAGGAGAAGCCTCTTCACCCAATCTTACGATCTGCTTAATGGCTTAGGTTGAATAAAGAGTTCTGAAGGGCAAACCTCTGCCACAGGTGTGTGTTTCTTCCCTGCACCTGCTTCCTGAACAACTCTTCCTCTCTCTTGTGGAGGCAATAGGGCATCCCACCTGTTTAGCTTCATTAGACAAGGAAAAATAACCTTCGTGATGGTGTAGGTATTAGATAACTTTTCTCCTGTAACATGTTACTTGCTTGGGAGTAAAATTAGCATGGTAGCATCACAGATTGAAAGTGTAACTGGGAGAAACAAACCAAAATGCCATAGTAAAAATTAGGATTTGGTGCTTGTTTGTTCTGTGACTTTCTTGAGAAGGAGAAGCAATTAAGTCCCCTCTCTGTGCCTGCACCCAAGCCTGCATACACTGGACTACCTTGTGCATCATGCTTTCTACATGAGTGTTCAGTCCAGTAACCAATGAAAATGTGAATAGAGGGCTTCATCAGTCATGGTGCCATTTGCACATGACGTAAGAGGTCATGCTGTCTCTTGGATGAATGCATGTGCACGAATGAACTCGTGATTCATGATACCGAATTCATGATAATCCCTAACTGATAGTCTCTGGGAAGACTTACAAAACTAAAGATAGACTTCAGCATGAAAATGGTTGGAGTTTCTTGGGTTTTTTAGGCCACCATGAAGCAAATAGCAATCCTTTTTCTGGTAAATCCCTGAAGTAATCAGATTGTTCTGAGGGACTATTCCTGGGTTTGGGTGTAATTACTGTCCATTTTGCTGGTCCTTTGCACCTAGTCTTTTTTGACTAGATTCATTTTCAATGACTTTGTCCTACTGGTCCTGCTTCAGGGTTTCAGCTAGCCACTACACCACTCCCTTCATAACAAGACTAATGTTTTTGTGGTGTGGTGTTCACCCTTCTTTCCCCATTGGTAAGCATGTTCTGTTGATTAGAAAGGCTTGATGAGTTTCTGCTTACAGCTTGTGCAAAATGTTCTGTTCTGTTATGGAGGTGAACTGGTCAGGAAAGTTTGGTTCTATAATAAGTGTTGGTTTTTGAAGGAGGGCTCTTCCAGCAAACTGGGCATGTGTTACTTTTGGGATTATTCTTGAACTGTCTGTTATGTTGTGAGTCTGGCATGCTGGTTAATGAACATACATGTTAGTTTCTGTCACGGAATACGTACAGAAGGTACTGAAGAGGACGCTTCCTGGAAAGGTTTCTGCAGCAACCATCTTCTGCAAATAGGGGTTCTATTTAGTGAAACATAGAAAGATATATAGAGAATTCCGCGCCCCCCCCCCCCGCCACCTGTGTTTCCAAAGCGGTGTTAATACTTGCAAAACCACTTCGTATATGTGCTGGTGGTTTTTTTTCTTGACTTTGGAAAAGAGCAGAATGAAAGAGTAGCCCTCCTGAGGAGAAGGACTTGGGGGTGTTGGTTGATGAGAAGCTCAACAGGACCTGGCAATGTGCTCTCGCAGCCCAGAAGGCCAACTGCATCCGGGGCTGCATCAAAAGAAGTGTGGCCACTAGGTCGAGGGAGGTGATTCTGCCCCTCTACTCCGCTCTCGTGAGACCCCCACCCCACCTGGAGTCCTGCATCCAGCTTTGGAGTCCTCAGCACAAGAAGGACATGGACCTGTTGGAGACAGTCCAGAGGAGGGCAACCAAGATGATCAGAGGGCTGGAGCACCTCTCCTATGAGGACAGGCTGAGAGAGTTGGGGTTGTTCAGCTTGGAGAAGAGAAGACTCCAGGGAGACCTTATAGCAGCCTTCCAGTATCAAAAGGGGGCCTACAGGAAAGCTGGAGAGGGACTTTTTACAAGGGCGAGTAGTGATAGGAGGAGGGGGAATGGCTTCACTCTGGAAGAGGGTAGATTTAGATTAGATATCAGGAAGAAATTTTTCACTATGAGGGTGGTGAGGCACTGGAACAAATTGCCCAGGGAAGTTGTGAATGCCCCATCCCTGGAGGTGTTCAAGACCAGGCTGGATGGGGCTTTGAGCAACCTGGTCTAGTGGAAGGTGTCCCTGCCCATGGCAGGGAGGTTGGAACTAGATGATCTTTAAGGTCCCTTCCAACCTCAACCGTTCTATGATTCAGTGTAATAATTTGTGTTTTTCTGCTGCTTCATGTTTAGTGAGCATAACTAATTTTTGCTGGAAGTCTAACAGGATAGTAAAAGAAAAGCCATGACTTAGGTGAATGCGCTGTTCCAGCTGTAAGGAAGAAGAATCGTGAATTCTGAACCTCAGCATTTGGAAATCTGCAAATTAATGGAGTGTTCCTGAAGATGGGCTTTGTTTTTGAAATGAATCAAAGGAAATAGTTTCATGTAGTTCAGTGACTTTGTAATACCCTTAAGCTTTACTTAATGTTTTGCACTTGTGGCAACGTTTCTGTACCATGACGTTTTGTTATTCTTTTGCTAGTTATTGAAGGACCAAGCTACTTCAAGTTCAGTCTGTGCTTAAATGACTGAGAAAAGTTTGCAGAAGTAGAATCAAAAAGGACACAATAGATACTAGCTTCTGTATATCAGGGTTGCAGTAATAAATATGTCAGATCATTCTTTGTACTTTGGATCATGACACAAGTATTATTTTCTTTTGATCCCAGGTGGGCAAAAGTGGGACAATACATTACAGTAGTATTCTAACAGTGAGTCTGTGCTCGCTGTCTCTGCTTGTGTTCCATGGTGGCTGGACTAGAAGCTTCTGGTCTAGAAGCTGTGCTTTGTGAAGCAGTTTTTTCTTGCTGCAGAGTACTTGTAAAATCATCAAAGTACAAATGTGATCCTTTTGAATGGCTACGAAATATACATTGATATTTGCACAGCGTCAAGATTCTGTAGGGTCTTGGATGCCCTCTCCTTTGCTTCTCAAAAGATTCAATGTTTAAAGAGCTCAGGTGAACCTGATGGTCATGAATGTTAGCATTTTGCTAACAGCAACCCCCTCAGTTGGTTTCCTTTCAGAGTGTTTGTTCACTTTTTGCTTTTGTGGATACATGCCTTGTTTCCTTCAGGCTCCTTTATTTTTCTGTTAGAGTCAGGGACCTGAGAAGCATAGCAAACCAAACAGCTTCCTGATGACTTAGCTACTGCTATTTCATGTTGGAAAACTAGTTCTTTAAAATGGAATGCATATGTTAACATCAGCATTTGGTTGGATGTCTTGGGGAAGGAAAAACAGTGGTAGAAGATGACTTCATAACTTCTTCCTTTCTTTCTAGTCCATTCTGTTAGCCTCAAATTGTAATTCTCTGAAAATTCTCTAGAAATGTTTTAAGGGATTGCCTGATGAATGTTTATGAACCAGGAACTGATCTTGCAGCTTTGGACCAATTTACCAAATCAGGACCTACTTTTTATATCACAGTTTGAGAGCTGCACTAAATGCAGTTTTATGTCTTCAAATTGTAGTAAGCACCACGACTGGGCAATGCAAAGGTCTAAGACGATATGGATTCACAATGGGATCCATACCTTTTTCCCCAAACTTTTGATCAGTTCATTGTGATCAGTTCATTTGCTGTGCCCTGAGCCAGACCAGTTATCATCTGTACTCACAACAGGCAGCTTAAAAGCTTTGTAGAGGTATATATTGTAGCCTAGTTTACAGATTTTGAAAGTCCCGTACCTGAACTGCACCAGACGGGCACACCCAGTCCACACGTGGGAATGTGGGCACAACCAGAAGTACTTAGGTACTGCAAAGAGTGATGTGTCCCAGAAAGCCTGGAACTGGTAACAGAGGAAGCATCAGCAGAACTGGTTGAGTGATACAGTTTGAGAACAGCTTTCTAAACACATTCATGGATAGGTTTAACGTGTAGTGGTACAGGGCTTGCTTGAGTTCCCAAAACATGCGATGATTGTGTGGAGCACCACTAAGGCTATCTAGAACAGTAACATTTCAGCAGCGTGGTGATCTGTCTGAATGAATCTGTTGCGGGTAAACTATCCATAGGATAAGTTAATTTATGCAGAGCTGCTATTACCTTGTCCAGGTTTCTTCTGGTAAGCTAACCCAGTGCAGGTTGTCATTGTTGAGCCTCAATCTGTGTTCAAGCATGCTGAGAGCTAGTGGTCTAAGATCACTAGCATGCATGTGCAGTACGGGTTTATGAAGGAACTGCAACAAGAGATACAGTTGGGGTTTTTTCCTCACAGAGAATCAAAACGCAGTGAGGCCAAAACTAAATTTGCATCTTAAGTGAGACTCATCTGTTTGCGTCGAGAGTTTTGAATATACTTTTTTGTTTCTTTTCATATCTTCGAAGAAGATGCTGGAAGTTTCCAGCCTACAAGCAATCCTGCATTGTCCCAGAGGAGAGAGCCAGTTCTCTGGTTCTGGGAAAATACTGCTGGCATTGTGTGTTTTGTGTCTTTTGTCAGAGTCTTGAGTGGTTTCATGTGCAGCCATTTACTGATTTCCAAGAACAGCAACACTTGAACAGAAAAGTGTGGACTTTCTGAATTAGGTTTGAACTTAACTTCTAACTCTTTCATAAGCAATGAACATGTAGATGTTTTTTGTGGATGCAAGAGCCACTTTTATCCTTTGTTCAACTGAGAAATTGTTAAAAGTGTTGACAGTGCCTGAAATAGAAAATCAATGTTGTCTAGGGGCATGGCTGGTGTACATTTGTAGTAATGTTTAGAGCTGCCATGGGGTGAGATACAGCTGTTATTGAAGGAGGAACTGACAGGCTCACTCCCCCTAGTTTGAGCTGTTTCATTCCAGAGACAGAGAAAAGAGTCAAAGCCTGCTGGGGTTTGGGAGCTTGAGAGCAGCAGCTGCTACGTAAAAATAAGCGTTATCAGTGCAGGACTTCCAGAAAACTTTTCTTGCCTGAGAACTCCAGTAATATGCAAATTTTTGAAGATGTGGTTGAGAGTGTCTGACCTGATTGTTCAGTGTGGAAGAACAACGCTTTCTAAAAGCTGTTTATTTTAGGGAAAAGACATCAAAAGCAAGCAATCATAAGCGTGTGGCTAAATGATCTGGGAGCTGAAACTCACTCGGCTTAATTTGGATATTGAAACAGTCTGAGAAAAAAAACACTGTAAGGAAAAAGCTTGTAGACTGAATTACCTTTTCAGCCAACACATTTCCACTCCTTCTTTGCTCCAGGAGTTCAGATTTCATTGAACCTGATTGTCCCCTCAGGCTCCTCCCTCGTGTTTACATTTTCATTTGCTTTTTCTGGCTGATACAAGTCTCATGCTTCTTTAGCAAGACCATTTACCTCCAGGAGCAGGAACAGCAACTGCGGCTGAAACAGCAGGAGTAGAGACATTTCTTGCATTTTTAAACTGGGGCTTTTGCCCTAACTCTGGCTTTCCTCTGTGCAGGGTTTTGCTTAGAGAATATTAGTTAATTTAAATGAGCCAAAGATTGTTGCAGAAAGTTCCTCATCGTGCCTAGTAAAGAGGTAAGAAGCTTTGTTGTGGTTCAAAAGCTGGAAATACAAACCATGCGTATTTCTGTATGGATTTTATAGGAATTATACGGGAAGAGTTTGTGAGGAATGAGGGCCTGTGTTTGTTAGGGAGGGAGAAAAAGACAAGCACACATAAAAAGATTTAACTTTGAAGGAATGCAGCTCTGGACTTGTCCAGGTTTGCCTGAAGGTAGAAATATTTATTTATGAGGTTGAAAAAAAAATAATCCAGATCTCCTGTAATGTTTCCTGCTGCAACATGAACAAGGGTACAGTGTGCAAAGGTTTGTGTATTTGCAACCTTCTTTTTGTTCAGGTGGACTGGGTCAGAATGGCTCTTGCTGAATTTATGGTGTATGTGTTTACCTAGCTGGCTCGCATTTGTATGTGTTTTCACAAGTGGTGAATGGACAGGGGGTAGCTGTGGGGACAAGTCAAAAGGCTGAAAGACTGAAACCTCTTTTTAACTCACAAGCCTGCCTCTGGGTATTTGGATTTCAAGGAGGCAAGTGCCAGGAAACACAGGCTTGGAAGGAAGCCACTGAATTTGGTATGTGTTGGTATTTCAGCTCCTGATTTTTATACAAGTTGCTCTTTGTGTATTAGGTATGAGAGTGAAGATACGCACATACCCTTTGCTCTGAGTCTTTCATTTGTAAGAGAGTCCCTGATACTGGGGTGTGTGTGTGTGTGTGCGTGCATGTGTGTAATTCAGATTCAGTGTGGGAAGTTTGTCAGGCTTCAGCCTGGGCAGTTCAGGGAGTTGGAACAGCTCCTGGGAAGAGGTCAGGCTGAGAGAAAGTGGGCCCCTTTGGTTTGGTTAACTAAATTCCGGCATTACTTAGGTCTCCACCTTTGTGAATTTCTCTTGTTTTTTGACAGCTGTGTGACTCCCACATTTTATGGTGTTGCTTCCTTGGAAGAAATGAGAGCGGGGATTGAGTTGTGCAATGGTAATGGTATTCTGCAGTACCATTACTTAGCAAGGTGCACAGAATAAAATTTTGCCTTGCTAGTATATTTATGCATTTTCTTCTGTCAAAAATGTTCTCTGCCTATGTGAATAGCTTCAGTTTTGCAATTAAGTTGGTTATCACTTTTTGGGGGAAAAAGTGGATGAAGACAAGAGTAAAGTGAAATCTGAAAGTCTTAGTGCAGAGCTATTCCAAAACTATGATTTAGAAAAATGTAGAATATGAAATGAAGGTGTTATGTAATATGAGAAAACCTTGTATTTTGAAGGTTTATGGTGTTTGAATAGTGCATTTGTGCATTATGGTATTTGAATAGTACATATAGAGAGAGCTTATACATATAAAATAGCGTACATATATGTATTTTATATGTATGTATACACATAAGTAAAGATCTAAATCTTGTATTTCTTTTGACTGTTTGCATGTTCTCTACCATGATATCATTCAACCTTTGGAGACAGATTTGTGGTGGTTGTTTCCATTTAAAATAAGTCATATCTAAGTATTCTCTGGGTTACTCTGGTTCAGAAACATATCTCAGGCTATCCAGTATAATTTTTTGGTAAAACCACTGATGTATACATGTGCTCTATAAATGCTGACTCTGTCAACAGAGTGTGATAGCATATATTTAATTCCTCCCTGGCAAAAATGCAATATTTTAAAATAAAATTACGATTTTTCCCTTGTACAGCATTTCACATTCCTTTTAAAACAAGTTAGGAGGGAAAAAATTCTAGGTAGAGTTGAATTTTTTTTTTTTTTTTACCTCAGCTAAGTTGTATTCTTTCCACTGGACTTGCAGTGACAAATCTTACACAAGTCTGAGATAAAATTAAAGTCCTAATGCTCTTTGGCATCACACACCAGATTATTTTTTTTTATTGTTACTGAATAACTACATGTAAGTGCTTATCATATTAAAAAAACCCAACAAAACAACAAAATTTAATCTGAGAATTATTTCCTACAACTGTGCAAATTCAAAAATAATTTTAATTTGTTGTGCAATATCCATTGTGTTTTCATGATCAGCAACTGCAAACTTAAATATCCAGACTTCTCAGGAGAAGCTGGATTTTTGTTTAGTTGTGAGTCTCATTCTTTCTCATCTGTTCATAATGCAGAATGGTAATTTTTTGGTGACTATTTGAGGTTTCTAGAAAGGCAGCTGCCTACTAGAGCAAAACGGTCTAGTTGTAAATAAATTGTTTTATCCCTCACAATCATAGGTGTTTCCTTGTGAAGTCTAACAACATTGTATTCATCTTTAAGTTCACAGCCACAAGTCAGTGGGTCCCAAACATTTCTGGTTCTCGCTTTACTTGTAGACAGATAACATAATGCGACTCCTCCTGTTCTAGCATAAATATCAAAAGTAGTGTCTGTTAGGCTCACCGTCTTACTTGTGACCAGTGCAACCTCTGTTTGGGAAGCCATTGCTTTGAGAAATTGCCTTAGGGATTTTTGAAGCTTGGCAGTGGACCAGACTTTCAGGTAAGGATACTTAAGTAGGACATCTAGATCCCATGCTTTACTGATTACGTTTTCCTTGTACATCTTAAATGGCTTTTTTATATAGCTGGGTGTTCACTTTAAATGGTCCGTGCAAGACTGGGAATCCTGGTAAATCATTCCCTCATTTAGTCAAGTTGAGTTCTTGGTTCTCCTCTCATGTATATGCATTTCATACCAACTTAGATAATCTGCTTTTATCAGATAATAATCATAGAATAGTACAATGCTTTAGGTTGGAAGGGACCTTAAAGATTATCTAGTTCTGCAAACTGTTCTGTAAAACTGCATTTAGTGCAGCTCTCAAACTGTGATATAAAAAGTAGGTCCTGATTTGGTAAATTGGTCCAAAGCTGCAAGATCAGTTCCTGGTTCATAAACATTCATCAGGCAATCCCTTAAAACATTTCTAGAGAATTTTCAGAGAATTACAATTTGAGGCTAACAGAATGGACTAGAAAGAAAGGAAGAAGTTATGAAGTCATCTTCTACCACTGTTTTTCCTTCCCCAAGACATCCAACCAAATGCTGATGTTAACATATGCATTCCATTTTAAAGAACTAGTTTTCCAACATGAAATAGCAGTAGCTAAGTCATCAGGAAGCTGTTTGGTTTGCTATGCTTCTCAGGTCCCTGACTCTAACAGAAAAATAAAGGAGCCTGAAGGAAACAAGGCATGTATCCACAAAAGCAAAAAGTGAACAAACACTCTGAAAGGAAACCAACTGAGGGGGTTGCTGTTAGCAAAATGCTAACATTCATGACCATCAGGTTCACCTGAGCTCTTTAAACATTGAATCTTTTGAGAAGCAAAGGAGAGGGCAT
The DNA here is from genome assembly GCA_008711295.1 of Anarhynchus alexandrinus. Classification (NCBI taxonomy): domain Eukaryota; kingdom Metazoa; phylum Chordata; class Aves; order Charadriiformes; family Charadriidae; genus Anarhynchus; species Anarhynchus alexandrinus. The sequence continues at coordinate 1,884,495 of VUYV01000146.1, read as the reverse complement.
CCAAGACCCTACAGAATCTTGACGCTGTGCAAATATCAATGTATATTTCGTAGCCATTCAAAAGGATCACATTTGTACTTTGATGATTTTACAAGTACTCTGCAGCAAGAAAAAACTGCTTCACAAAGCACAGCTTCTAGACCAGAAGCTTCTAGTCCAGCCACCATGGAACACAAGCAGAGACAGCGAGCACAGACTCACTGTTAGAATACTACTGTAATGTATTGTCCCACTTTTGCCCACCTGGGATCAAAAGAAAATAATACTTGTGTCATGATCCAAAGTACAAAGAATGATCTGACATATTTATTACTGCAACCCTGATATACAGAAGCTAGTATCTATTGTGTCCTTTTTGATTCTACTTCTGCAAACTTTTCTCAGTCATTTAAGCACAGACTGAACTTGAAGTAGCTTGGTCCTTCAATAACTAGCAAAAGAATAACAAAACGTCATGGTACAGAAACGTTGCCACAAGTGCAAAACATTAAGTAAAGCTTAAGGGTATTACAAAGTCACTGAACTACATGAAACTATTTCCTTTGATTCATTTCAAAAACAAAGCCCATCTTCAGGAACACTCCATTAATTTGCAGATTTCCAAATGCTGAGGTTCAGAATTCACGATTCTTCTTCCTTACAGCTGGAACAGCGCATTCACCTAAGTCATGGCTTTTCTTTTACTATCCTGTTAGACTTCCAGCAAAAATTAGTTATGCTCACTAAACATGAAGCAGCAGAAAAACACAAATTATTACACTGAATCATAGAACGGTTGAGGTTGGAAGGGACCTTAAAGATCATCTAGTTCCAACCTCCCTGCCATGGGCAGGGACACCTTCCACTAGACCAGGTTGCTCAAAGCCCCATCCAGCCTGGTCTTGAACACCTCCAGGGATGGGGCATTCACAACTTCCCTGGGCAATTTGTTCCAGTGCCTCACCACCCTCATAGTGAAAAATTTCTTCCTGATATCTAATCTAAATCTACCCTCTTCCAGAGTGAAGCCATTCCCCCTCCTCCTATCACTACTCGCCCTTGTAAAAAGTCCCTCTCCAGCTTTCCTGTAGGCCCCCTTTTGATACTGGAAGGCTGCTATAAGGTCTCCCTGGAGTCTTCTCTTCTCCAAGCTGAACAACCCCAACTCTCTCAGCCTGTCCTCATAGGAGAGGTGCTCCAGCCCTCTGATCATCTTGGTTGCCCTCCTCTGGACTGTCTCCAACAGGTCCATGTCCTTCTTGTGCTGAGGACTCCAAAGCTGGATGCAGGACTCCAGGTGGGGTGGGGGTCTCACGAGAGCGGAGTAGAGGGGCAGAATCACCTCCCTCGACCTAGTGGCCACACTTCTTTTGATGCAGCCCCGGATGCAGTTGGCCTTCTGGGCTGCGAGAGCACATTGCCAGGTCCTGTTGAGCTTCTCATCAACCAACACCCCCAAGTCCTTCTCCTCAGGAGGGCTGTCCTCAATCCATTCTCCACGCAGCCTGTATTTGTGCTTGGGACTGCCCCAGCCCTCATGCAGGACCTTGCACTTGTCCTTGTTGAACTTCACAAGGTTTGCTTGGGCTCACCTCTCCAGCCTGTCCAGGTCCTTCTGGAAGGCATCCCTTCCCTCCAGCGTGTCGACTGCTCCACACAGCTTGGTGTCGTCAGCAAACTTGCTGAGGGTGCACTCAATCCCACTGTCCACATCACCAACAAAGCCGTTAAACAGCACTGGTCACAGTACCAGCCCCTGAGGAGCACCACTTGTCACTGCTCGCCCCTTGGACATGGAGCTGTTGACCGCAACTCTTTGAGTGTGACAGTCCAGCCAATTCCTTGTCCACTGAGTGGTCCATTAGTCAAATCCATGTCTCCCCAATTTAGAGACCATGATGTTGTGCAGAACAGTGTCAAACGTTTTGCGTAAATCCAGGTAGATGACATCTGTTGCTCTCCCCTTATCCACCAATGCTGTAACGTTGTCATAGAAGGACACTAAATTTGTCAGGCAGGATTTGCCCTTAATGAAGCCATGTTGGCTATCACCAATCACATTGTTATTTTCCGTGTGCCTTAGCAGAGTTTCCAGGAGGATCTGCTTCATGATCTTCCAGGGCACAAAGGTGAGACTGACTGGCCTTCTTTTTTTCCCTTTTTAAAAATGGGGGTTATGTTTCCCTTTTCCAGTCAGCGGGAGCTTCACCAGACTGCCACGACTTCTCAAATATGATGGATAGTGGCTTAGCAACTTCATCTGCCAGTTCCCTCAGGACCCGTGGATGCATCTTATCAGCTCCCATGGACTTGTGCACCCTCAGGTTCCTTAGATGGTCTCGTACTTGATCTTCTCCTCCTTCATTCTCCCAGTCCCTACCTTTGCCTTCTGCGACTTGAGTGGTGTGGCTATAGCTCTTCCCAGTGAAGACTGAGGCAAAAACTTAGATGATCTTCAAGGTCCCTTCCAACCTAAACTATTCTATGATTGTATAATTTAAAAAAAAAAAAAAAAATCCTTGAGTATCTCAGTCTTCTCCATATCCTGTGTGACTAGGTCTCCTGTTTCCTTCTGGAGAGGGCCTACATCTTCCCTAGTCTTCCTTTTATCATTGACATACTTATAGTTTTTCTTGTTGCCCTTGATGTCCCTGGCCAGATTTAATTCGATCTGGGCTTCAGCTTTCCTAACCTGATCCCTGGGTGCTCGCACAATTTCTCTGTATTCCTCCCAGGCTACCTGTCCTTGCTTCCACCCTCTGTAGGCCTCCTTTTTGCTTTTGAGTTTGTCCAAGAGCTCCTTGTTCATCTATGCAGGCCTCCTGGCATTATTGCCTGACTTCTTCATTGTTGGGATGCATCGCTCCTGAGCTTGGAGGAAGTGATCCTTGAATACTAACCAGCTTTCTTGGGCCCCTCTTCCCTCCAGGGCTTTATCCCGTTGTACCCTACCAAGTAGAGCCCTGAAGAGGGATGCTTTCCTGCTGAAGAGTCTGCTTTCCTGAAGTCCACGGTGGCGAGGTTGCTGCGCACCCTTTTCAGTGCCCTAAGGGTCTTGAACTCTACTATTTCATGATCACTGTAGCCAAGACTACCCTTGAGCGTGACATTCCCCACCAGCCCCTCCTTGCTGGTGAGAACAAGGTCCAGTATGGCTCCTCTCCTCGTTAGCTGCTCTATCACTTGGAGAGGGAAGTTATCATCGACGCATTCCAGGAACCTCCTGGATTGCTTATACCCTGCTGTGTTGTCTTTCCAACTGATACTGGGGTGGTTGAAGTTCCCCATGAGGACCAGGGCTTGTGAACGTGAGGCTGCTCCAGTCTGTCTATAGAGGGCCTCATCTGCTTGGTCTTCCTGGTCAGGTGGCCTTTAGTAGACCCCCACTGTAACATCACCTGTCCCTGCCCCCCTTTTAATCTTGACCCATAAGCTCTTGGTCGGCTCCTCATCCATCCCCAGGCAGAGTTCCATGCACTCCAGCTTGTCCTTGACATAGAGGGCAACACCCCCTTCTCATGACCGGTGTATAAAATTTTTCAAGCTCTTAGTTTCTTTTATTGTGAAGTTCTTCTTAATAAGGTGTACCTAGGCTTGCTGTCTTGGTTATGAACACGGTTAGGCTGACACTGAATGAGACAGTATTCATGACCACAGCTGTTTAGGCTTCTTACTCTGCATTCCGCATACCAGCAATCTTGAGGTGTGAATGCCACAAAACCTAGTTGCCAGTTTTATGGCGCTGAAATATTTTACAGAGATGCTAGTGTGCAGACATCATCCCTTCTGTCATTGTGTTCAGTTCTGACAGGGTGTGTGTTTCATTAGCACATGCAGTAATTGGGAAACCCAGACAGCTAACAGTCGTCAGTTGCTTGTACAAAGTGGTTCTAGTCATCTTAAGAGAATCTCAAATTTCAGGGATTTTATTTTTAACAGGGACCATGCTGTAGCAAAAGCATGGTTACTACTGCTGAAGCTTCAGATCAGAGTTACTGAGTTTCCCCATAAAAATGAGGTGTTACCGTATCCAGACTCATGAACATATCCAGACTCATGTGCAAGCTTTCCTCTCCTGGCCATGAATCTTTCAGTCTCTTAAGTTTGCTGCCTCTATTCTAACCAAGTTTTGTGTTGGGCCATCCTGATCCAAACCCCATGAGAAGTCCCAGAAAGACTCTAGTTGTTCCCAGTAGTGTCTCTCTGTCAATCAGGCTTCTAACGAGTACAGATGCCATTCTTCAGTGTAGTAGAGACCTATACTTCTAAGTATTTTTTGAAAGCTCTACTTGCAAAAGAGACATTTTCGTTCATGTACGTGACAGGTTAGGGGAGGGAGAAATTCCTCTAGCAAAATTTTTCATCCTTTCATCTGATTTACTTGTCTAAAACATTCCTACATTGTTCCTTGACACTTGCCATTTAATGCTAACTATTCAGAGAAACAGGAAACTTTTTACAATCTCTTCTTAGTGTTCGCTATGAACTACAGTTCAGATTAAAACTGGGATTTTAGTAATTAATTAAATGCCTTGGCCAGCAATGGGATCGTTTGAGAGTTCAAAGATAGACACTTAACTTCTACATTTATTAGAAAAAGATGATTTTAAATTTACCTAAAAGATGTCTCAGAATCCTGAAGTAGTTTAAATCCAAGCTTTGTACTGACGTGTAAATGCAGTATGAAATGGAACAGTCTCTAAGAAGTGTAAATTGTTCAGAATTACAAAACAGCCCACCAACAAACTCCTGAATATTGTGAAGCTGGTGTATCCAATCCAAAGTCCAAAAGAAGCACCCAAGTGCTCTAGTTCGCATACTTAATAGGTAAACAGGAAACAAAGATCATAAGCAACAACCCTTCCCTTCTGCTGAAAACTGTTGTACTAATTCTTAACACATACCAAATTTATGTGTAGAGATACTGTATAGATGTTTTAAAAACTTTCTAGAAGAGCTTTCTTTGTTTCAAAGGGAAACAAAGAGGAGAGGTGAACAATTCTTGAGATTTATAATCCACTTATGTGACTGTAGGTTTGTTGTTTGTATTTCATTTTCTGTTGATTTTCTTTTTCCAAATGAAATTGCATAATTCTAAGTAGAGATGCTACTGGTAAGCTGAACTCTTGTCTCCTTGTCAGAACAGAAGCTGTACAGTTCACAGCTGGGAGACCTCCAAATCGTTTGTGGTTGCTCAGCATTCCGGGCAACATGCAGAATAAATTTGATAGTTTTCTATTAGTGGAAGAAGTACTGAGCAGAGTTATCTCTGAACCTTACAGAGTGCACATGTGCAAGACCCTTGGGTCAGTAGTCCACTGGCATTCTGCCCCTCTTGTCTGTACTTTTTTTGCTGCGCTTGGATGACACTGCATGATGGTACAGGAAGGGAAATGAACAGAGGTTTTCCATTGCTTCCATGGCTGTACTTGAGAATTTTACAGATTTTGTACTTAACATTTCTGTTTGGCGAACCAAATCTGCATGGTAGAATGTTCCATCTGGTGTGAGTTATTTATGGCTGACCAGCATGTTTGAAGGATTTGCAGTACTGTGCCTAGTTTGGGGTAACAGAAAAGTCAGACAGGAAGACTTTTTAATGGTTCAAGTGCACTAGTCCTGTATTTACTTAACTGTGTTCCAGTTCAAGTCTATTTTGTGTCAGGATATTCAGCTATTCAAAACAAAGCAGTTTTGTATTGTTTTCTAGTTTATAACCTCAAAACTAAGCACACAGAAAAGAAAAAAAAAATCACCTAATAGTTACTCTTAGTGTGGGTGGTTTTTTTTTAATTTTTGCATTTTATTGTGGTAACTGTATTAAATAATTGCACACGAAGCATCAAGTGTGCTTCATTGTCCTAGCAGTAGTGAGAGCTTATGAGAAATCAAAGCTTGAAGGAGGCTGAGAAACTGTCAGTTGGCTGTATTTTGCTTAAGATGCGGTATTTTTTTTCATAAATATTGGTTTTAAATATCTGTACAGAGACATTCAACCTCATGCATAACAGCTCTTTTCACTATGGGATTTACACATCATAAACTTCAGCAGGCTTCTAACAGTTTGCCTATAGGGAAATTCTACAGCAAAGGAAATTGCTTTCTTTTTTCCCTAGCCTCATGACTTATTCTGAAAAGGAGTATTTTGGTCTTTTGCGTGTGCTGCTTTTAAAATCAACATCAGACAAGTGATAGTACCTAGTCCTTAAAAAGTAAAAAGTTGTTCTTTAATTACTAGCTAAAATCTAGTAAACCTATCACATAACCTCCCGTGTGTAAGTATTTTAACTGGTGGAAACTTGGCAGTGTGTCCCGTAAAAGAAGGCTTTTTCCAACCAGACCACTTTTCTTGCCATTATAAACTGATGAATTCATTGCCATTGTGGGTACAATTTCTGAATAATGCTTTTTCTAAAGTGGTATTGCCTAGAAAAGCTTCGTAGTTTGGAAGCTGCATGATCATGATGCCATTTTAATTTTATTTTGGAAATATGTGGTAGAGTTGATGTTGAAATGTATTGGGCTTTCCATGGCTCTTTGTTTCTGGAACTGCCACAGATGTAGACTAAGCTGTTGGTTACCTTTGACAAAAATCTGCCTGTTCCTAAATTGTAATGATCTAATTTTCTTATTATCAAGCAATTCTCAAACTATGGGTAGAAAAAGTTACTCAGAAACAACTTCTTAATATAAATGTTTTGGTAAATAAGCATTAAATCCTTTGAAAATAGAACCACTGCCTTTACTTTCTTGGCTTGGCAGACAGTAGAAATATTTACTTCTAAAGTTGTCATAAGAAATGGAGTTAATTGTATGCATTTTCAGCACTGGTTAAGAACCCAGTAGCCACAATCTACCTCAGGCTGGTCTAACCTGTGTGATGTGTGTGGGAGTGGGACAAACCAGACCAATAAAGGATCGTAAGAATGTGCCTCCCACGACTTCGTTTCTTCTCCTTTGTCTATAATGTCAAGGAGAGCTTTAAAAAGCCCTGACAGGCAGTGGTAATAAAAAGTGGTTTGGATAAAATAAGCTGGATTCAAATAAACTCTTGAGCTTTTAAAATATTCCAGAGGAAATCACTGTATTTGGTGTTCTGTGGTTTTATCCATTGCCAGTGTTGGTAGTACTGAGATAACATAGAAGAGATTATTCTCACAGTAGTATTTTTAGCTCAAATGGATTTACTTCCTGATTGTATATCAAAATCTGCTAAAGTTTGTGGGTTTTTCTGGGAAGCAAAAAGAGATTTTTTTTCAACAACTTTAATTACCCATTTTGTATGTATTTCATATTTGTTATTGTTGAGTATATACTTTATGTGATTCCTGTTAGTAGTAAAGCATAATATCTAAAATATTGCATATGTAATAAAACATGTACAGATATGTACACAGGAGACAATTCTAGGGCTGAGATTTTAGTCTCTAACTTCTGATTCTCTTGACTTTCTACTGTATGTTTTGCATTGATTTTTGTTGTTGTTGTTAGTTACTGAAAAGAAGTGATTAAGATCGGCTAGTGGCTGCAGCATGAAAGAAAATCAGTATATCAGATTAAAACATATAGGATGTATTCCTCGAGACAGCAAGAAGCAGCAGGGTTCATGGATGCCAGTAATGGTTCTGGGATCAAAAGCAATGTAGTCACTTCAGTGAAGCCCTCCACTAGAGTTCATTAGTTCTGTAATAAGGTAAAATTTGGCTCACCCAGTTCTTCTGTGCATAGCTGATGTCAGTGGAAGTGTGCTAAGTTGTGCTCATGCAACTGGAAGTAGGAATTTGTCTGTTCTCAACACCCAGCCTTAGTAAACTTAGGAGATGCATTTTTCTGCAAAATTGTTGTATTTTCTAAAGATGTTCTAAACAGAAAGGAAAATTCTAGCCCATATTTATTATGAATGGTTATTCATAAACTTTAGTTGAGTGAGTACCTCAAAGATCAGAAAAAAAGTTAGGTTCTTCCTATCATTGACGAGGGAGGAGTTATATTCTGACTTTTAAGGGATTATGGCCTTGCTTATTAAAATTGAAACATGAAATGCGTACCAGATCCTCCACACGTGTATAAATTTCCTAGTCTAACTTTTCCTTATGGATGCCTTTGTGAAGAGGCCTTACGTATATTCTGATGACTGCAGCTCTGGTGAAAGCCTGTTTCTACCTTGCACCACCAAGAAAAGGAGTAACTGATTCTTCATAGCGTAGTTAAATTATCAAGTAGAAATGGATGAACTGGTAATTGCATGATATATACTTCAAGGCAAGTATTGCTGGTAGGTTCCTACCATTCTTGCTCTGAATGGAAAGCATGGTAGCTGCCTTTCAAATTTCTAGCACTGTAATAGTGTAATTCTTCAAATTAGTATGAAGAGTTTGTGGAGCCATAAACGTGCATTCAAAACAGCATAAAAAGAGAGAACTATATTTGATCTTGAGCTATGAATGGCATATTACATTTTCATCGAGAAAACTGTTATAAATTGAAACCTAAAATGAAAGAAGATAATGCCATTGGTTGACACTGTATTTGTAGAGGCAATTAAGTTTTGCAGAAACAATACCATTAGTATTAGCAGTACTTCTGTCATGTGGTACACCAGCAGTCAAAGCCCTTATCTAATGCTTTGTCCTTTTCTCTCCTGTTCGCTGTTGCTTATCTCTCCACAGTGCTGCATACCCAAGGTCCCATTGATGGCAGTCTGTATGCGAAAGTGAGAAAGAAGAGCTCTTCAGACAGCAGCATCCCTGGTGTTGTTCAGGATGTTCCTGTGACTGGCAGTCCTGATCACAGTGATCATACTCTGTCTGTAAGCAGTGATTCAGGACACTCAACAGCTTCCATCAGGACAGACAAGACTGAGGAGCGCCTTGTGCCAGGAGTCAAACGAGGTCTGAGCCCAAAAGAGAAGGCAGAACTGGACCAGCTACTTAGTGGCTTTGGTCTGGAGGATTCTGTCAACACCACCAAGGATATGACTGATGCTCAAAGCAAGTACAGTGGGACTCGCCACATAGTGCCAGCTCAAGTTCACATGAATGGAGAGACGAAACTGAAGGACAGGGAGACTGATATTCTGGATGACGAAATGCCTAATCATGACCTTCACAGCGTGGACAGCATTGGGACTTTGTCTTCCTCAGAAGGGCAGCACTCCACCCACCTAGGGAACTTTAGTTGCCACAAGAGCAGTCAGAACTCACTTCTTTCAGATGGCTTTGGAAGTAACACTGGGGAAGAGCATCACAATGCTTTTGCCCCAGACCTGGGAATTGGAGTGGATCCCCTCTATGAGAGATCATTTGGAAGCACTGAGCCAAAATCAGCTCAACAATTGCAACGGAATCCTTCTGTCTCACCGCAGTCTCAAGCCTATGGCCCAAGTAACTACTCTACTCAGACCTGGGTACGCCAGCAGCAGATGGTCACTGCTCACCAATATGGTTTTGCCCCAGAGAATGAAATTAGGGTTGGCATTCATAACACTGTGGAGAATCCGGGCAATGTCCAGCACCAGTCCCGAGTCCCAGACACCCCGACACGTGGCTCCAGCAGCAGAGATGCTGTGCAAAGGGGACTAGGAAGCATGCCAGGTGCTGCTGAAGCTGCAGAACATGCCGAGAGTTTTCAGTCAAGGCCAGTCCCTCAGAGGAACACAAATGGCCTGGATCTAGAACGGAATGCTACAGACTTGCCAGCTTCTCCAACTTTGGATATTGATCAGTCCATTGAACAACTGAACAGGCTGATCTTGGAGTTAGACCCTACATTTGAACCTATACCGACACGCATTAACACTGTCACCAGGGACAGAAATCAAGTAAATGGCTTTACCAGCCTTGATGTAGATGTGGAAGGGCTTGGCAGGAGTCCTGGCTTTCATGACAATTTAGAGGTCACAAACAGGAATCCCTCCTGGCATGGTAAGCTGTTGTAATACTTTAAGTATAATGCTTTTCCTCGCACTTGAGTGTTCTTGGTATGGTACAGTAGAATCTCGGGTCATGACTTACAACTTCCATGATGATTATCAAGGGATTATTTCTGATAACCTCTTTACCTAACCATCCAAGAAATTACAGAATCAAAATGATGTAAGATAAGTGAGTTTTGCAGGTACTTGTTTCTTGCTTGAAAAAAGTACTGATCAGCAAATTCTTACCTGTTATAGATCATCAGTTGGAATTTTTTGCTGCTCTAAGTTTAAGTGATAAGGGAGCAGAATTCCTACAGTTCCTAGATTGAAACATTTTTGGAAGGCATCTGTAGTGAAACGGTTTATGATCTAGGGCCCAAAATTAACGAATGAACTGTATCTAGAGTTTAAACACTGCAGAGAGCCTAAAATGTGTGGAATACAGGAAACAAGATGCAAGACTGGAGGCCTCTATTCTTGGCTTTTGTTATTGAGATTTATGGACCTCATTCTAGTCATATTTGCAGTGACTTAGGATATTTATGTTTAGGAAAACTTCCTTTAAAAGTTTAACCCTTCAAGTGCTTTTTCTTCATTTTACTTTCTATTTTTCAGGACCTTATGCTGCCACTGTTGTTTAGGTTGGTTAGCATCTTCTTGCCTTAGTAGTTTCTTTGAAACAGGGTGCTAGTGTAAAACAGCGTTCAATATTCTCAGCTGAAATCTGTTTGTGGTTGTCCTTGTTGAGAAGTTATAGTTCATTTCATCAAAGGCTGCAAAACTGATTGGGTGCTTTTCCTTTCCTCCAGCTCCTTATTTGGTGGTTTGTGGGGAGGCATTATTGATTTACGTTTCTGGGGGTGTAACCTAAACCATCATTTTCAACAACTGCTACTTCAGAGGATGTTATCTTCTGGTAGAAGAGGCAGAGAGTAGAACTAGTAAGGATTTAGGTGTTTTAATTTAGTCAGGGCCTTTAGACAGCTGAGTGCATTTGAGTGCCCTAAAGTTTAAAGACCTCTGCTTGTGGTTAATGTAGGTAGTGTCTTGAGGAGTTTCCCTTGTGTAACAATCATGTGCCTTGCTCTTAAATGATAAGCAATAATTTTAGATGTGTGTTGAGTCCCTTGCCTGTCCCTTGAACCCTTTGAGTATATTAATTGTGATTAACAGTGCAATTTTATGTTGTGTCTAATGCAATTGAAATAGAGCAAACTGTTCCCAAGAGAGGTGGCCTTACACTACCTCCAGGATGTCCGCCCAAACCACAACACAGGATCCTTGGACATGCATTACCCCATTCACCTTTGCATCAGATCTGGTAACTCTGCAGTGGTGGGGTTGTTGGATTAGCTTGTTAATTTAATGGTTTGAAGGTTTTCTTACGGGTTAATTCTCTGTCAGATCAAATAGTTAAACTTGCAATGTGAACAGGTAGTCACTGAATGCCATGTGCAAAAGGAGTGGTGAGGGCACAAGTCTGGATGTGGGGGACAAGCAGAATGGCCATTTTAGCAGCCTTTAAAGCAGATAGAACAGATTTATTCTGAAACCGCATACCTATATCTTTGTGATAGGACCTAATCCAAGGAACTCTACTGTGAGGAACACAGCTATTCCACCACGTTACCAAACACCATTAGGAAATTATGGTTAGTACTGGGGCAGAGCTATGAGAAAGGTAAATTCAGTATTTTAGGGCATTAGCTCCAAGGCTAAGGTTGGAGATGTCAGGATTCAGCTGTCATTTTCTGCATGTGCTTCAGCATGCGATACTGGAGTAAGTAACATAAAAATAGCATTTAATGAAACAACAGATTTTTTGAAAGAAATATTCCTTCATATAGCTTTATCACAATAATTATGAAATTCTAAGTTTGCCTTTATGTCAAGTGCTAAAATGTTCTATTTCTAACTTTAGCAAGTATCACTCAGTTTATACTAGTAAGAGCTTGATTTTAAAACTACCCATGGTTCCAAAGGTAAAACAATATGTATATGTGGCATGCTGCCACCTCTGCTTGAGACTAGGAGGTCACCAGCACATACTGGTTTTCCAGATGCTGTGGGATTTATTTATTTACATATCTGGACTTGCCCTGCTGCTGCATACAGAATCATTTATGCATGGTGTGCACAAAACAAGGGGAAAAAGCAGTTTGACTGAATGACTCTTAAGAACGAGGAAGACCTGGACTGTTTTTCCCTTGATACATCATCTGATGGAAAGGGAGCATTCTAGCTGCAAGGAGAAATTATGAATTGGGATGGTCAGATGGAAGCAATGGGTATAATTTCACGTCTCATCTGAATCCAGTCATAGTTCTGAGCATAAAACACAGATGTTCTGATATGTTTTCAAACTCTGCATAGCACTTCAAAGGAGTAAACCAGAAGCGTAGTCCAAACATCATGATATTCTACTAGGCAGATAACTGAATACTAGAAAAGTAACCTACTGCTTGCAGTATCCCCTACCACCTCCCAAACCTCAGCTGTATGAGAAAATAGGTAGATAAATTGAAACAGCAAAATTAGTCTATTTTGACGGTGGGTGGGAAAAGGAGCAGCAAGCCTAAAGTTTGAGAAACAAGGAAATACTCTTTATTAGCTCCCTTCCTTTTTCAAACATGCTTGACAGTTCAGTTGTCTTTGAGGACCATAGGCATGCAATATCTATGTGAGGAGAAGTAGCGAAAGTTGCCTTAGGGTATGCAGGTCTGTCAAATGCTCTAGAGTTCCGTTGTACAAACCCAAGCCCTTAAAAAGTCTGTCTTCATACTCCTACTGAGAATTAGTGCTTCTGTGCAAGGATTAATAAATAACAAGAGATATCCTCTGTACTCACTGGGTTAAATGGCAAGTGTGAAAAAAGTTTAAAAAAAAACAGATAAAAACATAACTCATCGTGTTTAGTTATTCTTGCATGTGTGGAAACAAACTAATGTATAATGTCATGGAAAGTTCCTCTTCAGACTTTTAATGTTGCTTTCTCTCCACAGCGCACAGCTGAAGCATCAGTTTAGTCTAACTCCATTCCCCTGTACATGCACATACATGCAGTAAAGCTGAAGTACTCAGCATACTTGCAGTGAAAGGCTGTAAGCGTGTGCTATATTAGAAAGAAAAGAAAACCTTATAGTATAAGATAAATAATCCCTTAAAATAACAATAATACATTGTTGTTCATTGCCAGTTCATGGTAACAGAGCACAGGCCTGCTGGATGTAGTTTACCTTACCTTGGAATAGACTTATAGAATTAGGATAAGCAGGGGATTCTCCAAAGCAATTAGTTAGCTGTTGAAACTACTGCAGCACAAGAGGTGTAACTGATAGCACAAAGAAATGCTGGCTGCCATGGGGATGAGGAAATAGCCATGAATGAAGGATAACCAAAACAGTAGTTGTTCACTGATGAGTAATGGTTGGTCTTACACAGTAAGATTTTAGGGGGAGCTCTATACCCTGTGACTTTAACAGTCTTTAACCTAACAATTACATCAAGAGCATTAATTGGCCTGTGATGGAGGGAGTTGGCAGATCAGGGCTGAATGGCTCTGAGGCTGAGTGGATAATTGAGGTATTCTGAGTGAGTGGGAGCCAGCAGTGCTGGATATGAATGGGATTGATGTGATGTATTGTATGTGTGCCTAATTTGAAGGTTGAATTATGAGAGGATGGTAGGCTTATCTGTTTTCCTGCATGAGTGTGCAGAAAATGCATGCCTTAAGAAGGCATGTGCGTGTTTCCAGTGCCCTCCAAAGCTGGAAGAATGAGCTTAAGAACGAAATCTGTGTGTCAGCTGGAGTGTACATTATGGTGCATTCTTAACCTCTCTTTGCTTGTGTGTTTCTGCACTGATTGACAGATAGGCAACTACCTCTCCTTTCACACTTCTTCCTAGAGGTTTTTATACACGTATACCTTTAGCATAGGTTAATATGGCACAAACTACTGACTGCCCATTTAGCAGAGTTCTAGGTGCTGTCTGAAATGATGTCTTGGATTAAGTGCTCAGTGTTCTTGAGAAGAGGAAGAAGCAGACAGTGATCCTTGAATTTCTTTTTGTTAGGATGTGTCTTTATGAACCATGTAGAACAGCAGCTGATCACCTCTTTCCTTCTTCAGTGTTATGTGTGTTGGTTATCAGAGGTGAATTAGTGCACTGTATATTAAGATTTTCCAATTTTTTGGTTTTACATGAGCTGAGTTACACAGAGATGAGTTTCAGGTAGTAAATGAAGCTGCCATTTACTAGTAGTAACACAGTGCTGCAGTAGTTTTTGATTTTAAATAACAGGGAGGTTTGTAGCCTGAGAAAATCTTGATGTGTATTCAAGCTTTTCTCTGCAGTCTTATGTTCACCCTTTACTTCACCCTATGTATATTCTTCCATGCATAATAACACACGACCTGAGTCTACTATTAAAGATCATTTGTAAGACTTATTTCCTCAAAACAACCATCTTTTTTCAGAAAGCTTATGCTTATTGGGTAGAGGAGGAAAGCTAAAACAATGTTGTCTTCTACCTAGAAACCCGTAAAAGCAAGAATCTGTTAATTAACATGGAGAACAGAAAGGTTTTTACCCATTTTCAGTAAAACCTACCATTACTCACCCATGTCTCATCCCCGCTCCCCACCTTTTCACTCTTAAAATGTTACAGTTTGCGACTTTAGAAAAATTTTAGAAGCAGTTGAAGAATTATGTGATCAAACTAAGGCAAAGCCCATGAACACATGCATTCAACATTTGGGGGCAGCCTGTTTCCATTGCCGTGACCAAAAGATGGATGTCTATCTAAATCGGTAAGAATGAGGAAAGGGGGGGGGTGGTGGTCTGTATTTTCCATAAGGTTGAAATTATATTGTTGCTTTCAGCTAATTCTAATTCTTATTGATGCATGAGTTACTGTGTTTGAAAATATAATCTTAAAACATCCTTAGGTCACCTAATGTGGTGAGGACAACACAAGTGTATGGTTCACACAGTCTTACATTTTGTGTGGAATTTATATACTTTATCAGCTCAGTAGAGAATTGATCATTAAACAAAGCCATCTTCCCTCCCTCCCTCAAAAAAAGCCCAACATGCAAAATGAATAAAAATAAGGTGGCTAAATATCTGATTACAAGTGTTTGGAACATCTTCAGAGATCTTTCCTTTATCGAAAATAAATCTTTGAAGATAGTCCAAATTACAGTATCATAAATCATGCTACAGTATATCTGCAGACAAAGGAGAGGGGAAAAAATCCTTTCTGCATACTTCATTAAATAATAATTTTTCAAAGCATTAAACTGTTCAAGATGTTCCTATTCACTCTGATATTCTGTGGGAGAGCAGACCCAGTCCATCTGAAATAAGGTGTAAAGTGACAGGAGAACAAAGCTTGTTCAAATCCTCATGTGCCTTATTTGCATGTACTAACAATACACTACAAAACCTGTTGTAGTTTCCATTGCACAGGAAAATTTTGGTATCTGACTTGGAGTTAATTTTACAGTAGTTAACAGTAAACTTAAACAGAGTTTTTATCTAAACTAAAGTTCAAAATGGAGTTTTAGATATAACGAGTTTTAACTAAATTCGTTTTTTTTAAACTAAACTACATTTAGTTAAATTAATTTTTTAGCAAAAGTTTGGAATGGAATTTTAGTTACATTTAGCAGCACAGTAATTTTTAATTTAGTTTATGTCATGTACTTGTTCCACAAATTTTTGTCAAACCTGCAACTTTCAGGTTGTGGGCCTGAGTGTAGCATCATTATGACATCTCTGTATGGGTTTGGAGATACCAGGTTGAATTTTGCAACAGGCTTGCTGCTGACGCTTGGCACAGTGTAAAAGGGCTAAGAAGCTAAAGTGGCCAGACCTGTGAAGCTGCTGTGTCCTACATGGACAGGTTTAATTGCCTACTTGGATTTGGGGTAGAGTTTAGACCTTTAAATTTGCTTGTTAGACTAATGGGTTATAAGGAGTTTGGACTCCTAGTCTACTACCCATTCTAGATCGGGGGAAAAAAGAATAGTTTGCTTGTGAATCATTGCTGAATGTGGGGTATTTTTTCAAGAAAAAAGAGATTTTTTTGGTTGCAGTAGCACTTCCTACTACATTTTAGAAAGATTAGGCACTGAAGATATCACAGACACAGCTCAGTTGGCTTTTGTTCTCATTAATCCCTTTGAAACAGTGTTCCTAAAGAGCTGTGAATCTGAAAATTTGAGCGTAACAAGATACTCTGTTAGGACTTGCATCAAAAATCCATTCTTTTTTTTCAGCTGGGTATGTATTTGCTTGTCCTTTTTCCACCACAACAATGTTTAGCTCAGGTTTTGTCTTGCTATCTTTGAAGATGTTATTTTTCCTTTAAATTTGCAACAGTGATTGTAAAGCTGATTCTAAATTCTTAAAATAGATTTGCTTTAGTATAAGCATAAAGCTGTCTTGAAAGCTTGATCATTAAATGCCTTCTGCAAAAATCTTAAACTTTGTAGAAGATAAATGGTGCCAGAGAAGGAAATCATATTTGATTTGGGTAGCATGGTACCATTTTTTTAGTATGTGGGGCAGTCCCTTAAGGCTCTGCTGTTAGAAGTTAACTTATGGACTTTTTTTTTCTTCTTGATGAATTGTTACATGTTTCACAGTAACGGGTAGTTACCTTTTTAAACTGCTGTATAGGCAGCAGCATCCGGAATTTCTGCAATGCTAGCATAATTCTCCTCAGAGTCTTATTTCAGCCTTCAGGACTATGCTGAGGTCTCTGAAAGGGGCACTGGAAAAACAGCCTTGTGGGAGTTGTCACTGTAAATTTCTCAAGAGAACCCTGAATTTTATCAGTCTGTGGGTTGAACTGGTAGACCCTCTTTTATGTCATGCTAACTTTTCACACAGGTTGAAGCTATGGTGAGAAGCTCACTTCCAGAGCATCTGCTTTTTCTGGTCCTCTCTATGCTCCTCTGTGTGTGACATGCTTGTACACAGCAACGATTTCCAAGTTGTCTGTTTGCAGGGACATTTATTTGTTGTGTGTATTATTTTCCTAATTATAGTATCTGTTAAGTTGTATTGATTGGTTAATTGATTAAACATGCATCCTAGTAAGTTTTCCTTTTGTTTCTTCAAACCACATGTGGTTTTCTTAAACTATCTGCCTGTGGCTTGTGTACACACTTGTCAGATTTTCTTAAATGTATAGATATTACCTTTTGTCTCTTGTGAAAGGGATAGTGTTGAAGTGAATTCGTTATACATCTATACACACACTTTGATCATTTAGTTATAAAATTACAAATAAAATCTACAATCTAACATATTTTCATTAAGTATTGAAGCTGGTATAGATCTTTGCTAATTTTCAAAAGATACTCTAAATTAAAACATGTTTGGTCTTACATTGAAATGTGAAAAATTTGCAATTAATGGCTCCAGTATGAAGTCAGTTCTTGGTGATTTGATATCATCTGGCATTGTCTAAACTGCTCTGCAGTTGATCGAAGGCAGTATTGTCAAATAAAACTGTTTTATAAGGCAGTATTTAGCACTGGTGTGGCCTCACCTTGAGTATTGTGTCCAGTTCTGGGCACCATCATTTAAGAAGGATGTTAAGGTACTTGAATGTGTCCAGAGGAGGGCTCCAAAGGTGGTGAAGGGGCTGGAAGGCATGTCCTGTGAAGACTGGCTAAGGACTTTGGGGTTGACTGATTTGGAGAGAGGGAGGCTGAGGGGCAACTTGCTCTCTACAGCTTGCTGAGGAGGGGAATTGGAGAGGAAGGTGCTGATCTCTTCTGCCTGGGATCCAGTGCCAGGATGCATGGGAATGGCTCATAGCTGCATCTGTCAGGGGAGGTTCAGACTTGACATTAGGAAACATTTCTTTACTGAGAGTGTGGTCAAGCACTGGAACAAGCTTCCTAGAGAGGTGGTCGATGCGTCATGCTTGTCAGTGTTTAAGAGGCATTTGGACAATGCCCTTAATAATATGCTTTAGCTTTTGGTCAGCCCTGAAGTGGTCAAGGAGTTGGACTAGACAATCATTGTAGGTCCTTTCCAACTGAAACATTCTATTATATTCTAATTTGTGCATTACAGAATCAGAGTGTGATTCAGGTTGAAAGGAACCTCAGGAGGTCATTGGGTCCAACCTCCTGCTCAGAGCAGATTCAGTTAGATCAAGTGACCCACAGTTGTGTCCAGTCAAGTTTTTACAACCTTTAAGGTTGCAGATTTCACAGTGCTTCCATACGCCTGCTCTAGGGACTGATCCCTCTCCCTGTGCAGCTATTTTTTCCTTATATCTGGTCAGCATTTTCCTGGCTGCAACTTGTCTGTTGCCTCTTGTCCTACCACTTTGCATCTCTGAGAAGAGTCTGGCTGCATCTCTGTAATCCCTTCTGTAGGCAGTTGAAGACAGCAGTGAGGGCCCATTTTACCTTCTGTTATTGAGACTGAGCAAGCCAATTTCCTCAGCCTGTTCTCATGTTGTGTACTCCAGTCCTTGACTGTTTTGGTAACCCTTTGCTGGATTCAGTCCATTTTTTTGTACTTTGGGACCCAAAACTGGACACAGCACTCCAGATATGGCCTCACAAATAGTGAATAGGGGTGAGTAATTGCTTTTTTTGACCTTGTGGCTACTGTCTTGCTATTACAGTTCAGCATGCAGTTGTACTTTTGCCACAAGGGCAACAACGAAGATCGCCTGGTCGTCTTCTGCGTAGCTGCTTTCTATTCAACTACTTTTCTATTCAGTTCTGTTCATAGCTGCTTTCTATTCAATCGAGCCTGTACAGTTTCATAGGATTACTCCATCACAGTGCCATAAATTAAGAAAAATCAGTGTGTCTCTCAGATACAATGTAAGGTAATCTTAATTGAATTTAATCTTAATTTAAAGTTTAAAATACTTAGCTTTTTCTAGCAGCTGATTATTACAAGACATATGGAGACAGAAATCTATTGTAGGGTTAAAAGACATGTTAGAAAATATGATCTGAAATTCCAAACTGTAGCTATTAAATCATAGGATGGTCTGTTTTAAAGCATTTTTGTCCCCTTGCCAAGCATGTTATGTACCTTTGTGTCACCTCTGTATGAGCAGAACCAATTTGTTAAGTAAGTTAAAAAAAACCCTGAAAAGGCTGTTGCTATCTGAAATTACACCTACTCAAACCATATCTGGAAGCATTTGCAGACACGGAGAAAAGTCTGTGTTGGGCCTTTTGAAGGATCAGGATTATTTTGTGTTATGGAATGGTGAGGTTGGAAGGGACCTCTGGAGGTCATCTGAGCCACGCCTCCCCTCCACCCACTCAAACAAGGCCACCTAGAGCCAGTTGCCCAGGACCATGTCCAGATGGCCTTTGACTGCCTCCAAGGAGGGAGACTCCACCACCTCTGTGGGCAACCTGTGACAGTGCTCAGTCACGCTCACAGTAAAAAAGTGTTTCCTGATGTTAGGGAAACCTCCCGTGTAGCTCTGTCCTCTTTGCACCATCCCTTCAGGTATTTATACACATTGCTGAGATCCCCCTCAGCTTTCTCTTTCCCAGATTGAACAGTCCCAGCTCTCTCAGCCTTTCCTCAATGGAGAGATGCTTCAGTCCCTTAATCATCTTCATGGCTGTTCACTGGACTCTCTCAGTGTGTCCACGTCTCTCCTGTATGGGGGAGCCCAGAACTGGATACAGTACTGTAGCTGTGTCCTCACCAGTGCTGGGTAGAAGCCAAGAATCACCTCATTCAACATGCTGGCAATACTTGGACTAATGTGGCCCAGGATCATAGAATCATAGAACGGTTGAGGTTGGAAGGGACCTTAAAGATCATCTAGTTCCAACCTCCCTGCCATGGGCAGGGACACCTTCCACTAGACCAGGTTGCTCAAAGCCCCATCCAGCCTGGTCTTGAACACCTCCAGGGATGGGGCATTCACAACTTCCCTGGGCAATTTGTTCCAGTGCCTCACCACCCTCATAGTGAAAAATTTCTTCCTGATATCTAATCTAAATCTACCCTCTTCCAGAGTGAAGCCATTCCCCCTCCTCCTATCACTACTCGCCCTTGTAAAAAGTCCCTCTCCAGCTTTCCTGTAGGCCCCCTTTTGATACTGGAAGGCTGCTATAAGGTCTCCCTGGAGTCTTCTCTTCTCCAAGCTGAACAACCCCAACTCTCTCAGCCTGTCCTCATAGGAGAGGTGCTCCAGCCCTCTGATCATCTTGGTTGCCCTCCTCTGGACTGTCTCCAACAGGTCCATGTCCTTCTTGTGCTGAGGACTCCAAAGCTGGATGCAGGACTCCAGGTGGGGTGGGGGTCTCACGAGAGCGGAGTAGAGGGGCAGAATCACCTCCCTCGACCTAGTGGCCACACTTCTTTTGATGCAGCCCCGGATGCAGTTGGCCTTCTGGGCTGCGAGAGCACATTGCCAGGTCCTGTTGAGCTTCTCATCAACCAACACCCCCAAGTCCTTCTCCTCAGGAGGGCTGTCCTCAATCCATTCTCCACGCAGCCTGTATTTGTGCTTGGGACTGCCCCAGCCCTCATGCAGGACCTTGCACTTGTCCTTGTTGAACTTCACAAGGTTTGCTTGGGCTCACCTCTCCAGCCTGTCCAGGTCCTTCTGGAAGGCATCCCTTCCCTCCAGCGTGTCGACTGCTCCACACAGCTTGGTGTCGTCAGCAAACTTGCTGAGGGTGCACTCAATCCCACTGTCCACATCACCAACAAAGCCGTTAAACAGCACTGGTCACAGTACCAGCCCCTGAGGAGCACCACTTGTCACTGCTCGCCCCTTGGACATGGAGCTGTTGACCGCAACTCTTTGAGTGTGACAGTCCAGCCAATTCCTTGTCCACTGAGTGGTCCATTAGTCAAATCCATGTCTCCCCAATTTAGAGACCATGATGTTGTGCAGAACAGTGTCAAACGTTTTGCGTAAATCCAGGTAGATGACATCTGTTGCTCTCCCCTTATCCACCAATGCTGTAACGTTGTCATAGAAGGACACTAAATTTGTCAGGCAGGATTTGCCCTTAATGAAGCCATGTTGGCTATCACCAATCACATTGTTATTTTCCGTGTGCCTTAGCAGAGTTTCCAGGAGGATCTGCTTCATGATCTTCCAGGGCACAAAGGTGAGACTGACTGGCCTTCTTTTTTTCCCTTTTTAAAAATGGGGGTTATGTTTCCCTTTTCCAGTCAGCGGGAGCTTCACCAGACTGCCACGACTTCTCAAATATGATGGATAGTGGCTTAGCAACTTCATCTGCCAGTTCCCTCAGGACCCGTGGATGCATCTTATCAGCTCCCATGGACTTGTGCACCCTCAGGTTCCTTAGATGGTCTCGTACTTGATCTTCTCCTCCTTCATTCTCCCAGTCCCTACCTTTGCCTTCTGCGACTTGAGTGGTGTGGCTATAGCTCTTCCCAGTGAAGACTGAGGCAAAAACTTAGATGATCTTCAAGGTCCCTTCCAACCTAAACTATTCTATGATTGTATAATTTAAAAAAAAAAAAAAAAATCCTTGAGTATCTCAGTCTTCTCCATATCCTGTGTGACTAGGTCTCCTGTTTCCTTCTGGAGAGGGCCTACATCTTCCCTAGTCTTCCTTTTATCATTGACATACTTATAGTTTTTCTTGTTGCCCTTGATGTCCCTGGCCAGATTTAATTCGATCTGGGCTTCAGCTTTCCTAACCTGATCCCTGGGTGCTCGCACAATTTCTCTGTATTCCTCCCAGGCTACCTGTCCTTGCTTCCACCCTCTGTAGGCCTCCTTTTTGCTTTTGAGTTTGTCCAAGAGCTCCTTGTTCATCTATGCAGGCCTCCTGGCATTATTGCCTGACTTCTTCATTGTTGGGATGCATCGCTCCTGAGCTTGGAGGAAGTGATCCTTGAATACTAACCAGCTTTCTTGGGCCCCTCTTCCCTCCAGGGCTTTATCCCGTTGTACCCTACCAAGTAGAGCCCTGAAGAGGGATGCTTTCCTGCTGAAGAGTCTGCTTTCCTGAAGTCCACGGTGGCGAGGTTGCTGCGCACCCTTTTCAGTGCCCTAAGGGTCTTGAACTCTACTATTTCATGATCACTGTAGCCAAGACTACCCTTGAGCGTGACATTCCCCACCAGCCCCTCCTTGCTGGTGAGAACAAGGTCCAGTATGGCTCCTCTCCTCGTTAGCTGCTCTATCACTTGGAGAGGGAAGTTATCATCGACGCATTCCAGGAACCTCCTGGATTGCTTATACCCTGCTGTGTTGTCTTTCCAACTGATACTGGGGTGGTTGAAGTTCCCCATGAGGACCAGGGCTTGTGAACGTGAGGCTGCTCCAGTCTGTCTATAGAGGGCCTCATCTGCTTGGTCTTCCTGGTCAGGTGGCCTTTAGTAGACCCCCACTGTAACATCACCTGTCCCTGCCCCCCTTTTAATCTTGACCCATAAGCTCTTGGTCGGCTCCTCATCCATCCCCAGGCAGAGTTCCATGCATGCCAGCTTGTCACCCCTCTCCTAGTTTTCTCTGCCTGTCCTTCCTGAAGAGTATTGCTTCCTTCCATTCCAACACTCCAGTCATAGGAGTCATCCCACCACTTCTCTGGTGATGCTAATGAGTTTATAGCCCTGGAGGCATGTGCATGTCTCTAACTCCTATTGTTTGTTCCCCATGCTATAAAAAAAAGCTGAATTACTTGCCAGAGTGGCTGCAGTTCCTTTGTGCTGCTCTCTAGGTGACATTCCTTTGAGTTGTTTTACCTGTGTTTCCCTATTGGCTCCTATTACCACAGGATCCTCTGGCTCATCTGCATAAGACTTTGAGTGTGCTGCAGTGTACCCAGCACATCTCAGAGCAACAGGCTGAGGGCCCTCGCTAACACCCCATCCCTCTAACCTTGGTTTGTTTTCCCTTGGATTGTCACGGGCAAGCCTGATAAAGCCGGATAACATCCTCCTCCCCCTGATGCCTAGTTTAAAGCTCTGTCAGTGAGGCCCTCTGGGTCATGAGCAAAGATCCTCTTCCCTCTTTGAGAAAAATGAACCCCATCTGACGCCAGCAGGCCTGGTGCCGTGTAGGCCATCCCATTCTCAAAAAAACCCAAAATTATGGTGGTGACACCAGCCACAGAGCCATGCATTAACAGACTGAGCACATCTGTTTCTTCCAGTGTCACTGCCCACAACTGGAAGGAGAGAAGAAAAAATAACCTGTGCCCCAGATTCCCTTACTAACTGTCCCAAGGCCCTGAAGTCTCTTTTAATTGCCCTTAGACTACGTGCAGCGACTTCACCGTGACCCACATAGAAGAGCAGCAGTGGGTAATAGTTCAAGGGCCATACCAGGCTAGGAAGTTTCCTAGTGATGTTTCTAACCTGGGCTCCAGGGAGGCAACATACTTCCCCTAGAGGAGGGTCTGCCTGGCATATTGGACCCTCTGTCTCCCTCAGAAAGGAGCTGCCTACAGCTATAGCTCATCTTTCCTTCCTCATGGAGGTGGTCATTATACAGGGGTAGGCCTTTCTGGTCCTGGCAGCTCCTCTGGCGTAGTGGTGTGGTTGAACCATTATCCACATCATCCTAGGCTGACCTACCACATCCAGAGCCTCATACCTATAGTACAGAAGCACCTGGGTAGGCAAGGTGGGCAAGGAGGGGCTTCGCTTGCTGCCCCTAGCACGGACTTGCCTCCATTCACAGCTTTCTGTTAAGCCATCACAATCAGCCTGATGGGGTTAAAGGATACAAGTTTCCTTTGATCTTGGGTTTTTTCTGGTGACTGTTCCTATTTCTCTCGCAGGTGGGACCCCTCTATGCTTTTCTGCTTCCGACCCTCCAATGGGGCGAATAACAAAGTTATCTGGCCTTGGTTGTTATAAGTATAAGCAAGAGCCTCTCTGCATCCCATTCCTTGGCATCAGCTATAACATAGGTCTTATCACTCTGAGAGCAAACGTCTGCATAATATGCTGTTAATTTCAGTAGGTAGAAGAGGCCTAGCTAAAAAGTAAAGTTACTAAACAAAACTGGTCCTGTTTTACCTCAAACCAGGACATTCCACCCCTTATTCCATACCATTTGCATCTTGCTCAGATCACTATTACTTTTTATCTATCGAATTTATACACACACAGATATATATAGATACATGCAGTTAACTCATTTATGAATTATCTTTATACACAGGAGTTCATTAAGTCCATTTAGTTCGTGATTGCAGGATCTCATCTCAGGGCAGGAAGGATGGTATGAAATTCATTGTGGTTTGTGCACACAGGTAGCACGTCCATCTCAAAGAGTTTGCTGGATGCCACTTGATGAAGCTAGCTCAGGTTTGATCACCACTGTGTTATCCTGAAAAACAGTTACTGAACACTGTTAGTATTACCTAGCAATCAATATCATACATCTCAGAATTGAGTATTCTCACCAAGGGTCAAATTCCCTTGAGGTACACATTGAACTTCTCCATTCTTCAACATCATCCACCAAGTACATCCAGGTCGTTGAGCAAAAGCAGTCCCTCGACTGGGTTTGCTGTTGCCTGAAGCAGGAAAAACCCAGTTTTCCCCAACAAATTCCTTTCATGCACCACAGGGACTTTATCTCCTTCTACAGTATGTAAAAGGTCTGATTGAGCAGGACCAGCTCAATTGATGGACCCCTGGTGTTAAATAACCAGGTAGCTTGCACTAAATGCTTGTCCCAATTTTTAAATGTTCCACCCCCCCATTGCTTTCAGGGTGGTTTTTAACAGTCCGTTGTCTCGCTCAGTTTTCCCAGAAGCTGGTGCACGGTAGAGGATATTCATTCAATGTTATGTTCTTTGGCCCAATTACTTATAAGATTGTTTTTAAAATGAGTCCCATTGTCTGACTCAATTCTTTCTGGAGTGCCATGTCACCACAAGACTTGCTTTTCAAGGCCCAGGATGGTATTCCAGGAAGTGGCATGGGGTACGGCATAGGTTTCCAACCACCTGGTGCTTGCTTCCACCATTGTGAGCACACAGCGCTTACCCTGGTGGGTTTGAGGGATTGTGATATAGTAAATTTGCCAAGCCTCCCCATACTTATATTTCAGCCGTTGTCCCCCATACCACAAAGGTTTTAACTGTTTAACTTGCTTGATTTCGGCGCATGTTTCACAGTTGTGGATAACCTGTGCAGTAGCATCCATGATTAAATCGACCCCTCGGTCACAAGCCCATTTATATGTTGCATCGCTTCCTTGATGACCTGAAGTGTCATGGGCCCACCAAACTAAGAATAGTTCACCTTTATGTTCCCAGTCTGAGTCTGTCTGGAAAATCTTAGCAGCCTGATCCACTTGCTGATTGTTTCGATGTTCTCGGTGGCCAGACTTGTGGGTACGTGGGCATCTACATGATGTACCTTTACGACTAGTTTCCCTAGCTGGTCAGCAATGTCTTGCCACAATTCAGTAGCCCAGATGGGTTTACCTGTGTGCTGCCAGTTGCTCTGCTTCCACTGCTTTAACCATCCCCACAGAGCATTTGCCGCCATCCATGAGTCAGTATAGAGAGAGAGTATTGGCCACTTTTCTCATTCAGCAATGTCTAAAGCCAGCTGGATGGTTTTTACCTCGACAGATTGACTTGATTCACCTTGTCCTTCAGCAGCTTCTGCAACTTGTCATGAAGGACTCCACACAGCAGCTTTCCACCTTCCATGCTTTCCTACAATACGACAAGATCCATCAGTAAACAGAGCATACTGTGGTGGCACTTCCTCAGCATGTCACCACCTCCTCTGGTGACATTCCAAAGTCTTTGCCTTCAGGCTAGTTTGTGATCACTTCTACGATTCATGGACAATTTGGGTTTCCTATTGGAGCTCGCTGTGTGATTAAGGCAACCCACTTCCTCCAGGTAGTATCAGTGGCATGATGAGTAGAAGGAACTTTACCCTTGAACCAGCCCAGTACTGGAAATCGGGGCGCCAGGAGGGGCTGTGCTTCAGTACCACTTGCCTCTGAAGCAGCTCAAACTCCTTCGTATGTTGCCAGGATTTCTTTCTCTGTTGGAGTATACTTGGCCTCAGAGCCTTCGTATCCTCGACTCCAGAATCTTAGGGGTCGACTTTGAGTCTCCCTGGTGCTTTCTGCCAAAGGCTCCAGGTAGGGCCATCATCCCTGGCTGTGGTGTAGAGCACATTTTTAATGTCCCGTCCTGTTCAGACTGGTCCAAGGGATACTGCATGCACAATCTCGTTTGATTTGCTCAAAGGCTTGTCGTTGCTCAGGGCCCCACATAAACTCATTTTTCTTTCGAGTCACTTCATAGAGAGGTTTCACAATCTGACTATAACCTGGAATATGCATTCTCCAGAAACCCACACCACCTAAAAAGGCTTGTCTTTCCTTTTTGTTAGTAGGTGGGATCATAGATGTTATTTTGTTAATCACATCCATTGGGATCTGGTGACACCCATCTTACTATTTAATTCCCAAAACCTGTATCTCTCGTGCAGGTCCCTTGACCTTACCTCTTTTTATAGCAAAACCTGCTTTCAGAAGAATCATGATTATTTTCTTACCTTTCTTGAAAACTGCTTCTGCTGTGTTACCCCACACAATGATGTCATCAATGTATTGTAGTTGTTCTGTAGCTCCACCCTTCTCCAGTGCAGTCTGTATCAGTCCATGGCAAATAGTAGTGCTGTATGTTTCCACCCCTGGGGCAGTCGCTTCCAGGTGTACTGGAAGCCTCTCCAGGTGAAAGCAAACTGCAGCCACACTCTGCTGCTAAGGAACAGAGAAAATGCATTAGCAATGTCAATTGTAGCATACCATTTGGCTGACTTCGACTTCAGTGCGTATTGAAGTTCTAGCATGTCTGGCACAGCAGCACTCAGTGGTGGTGTGACTTCATTCAGGCCACCATAGTCTATTGTTAATCTCCAGTCTCTGTCAGGCTTTTGCACTGGCCATACAGGGCTGTTAAAGGGGGAACAAGTCTTGCTGATCACTCACACAACAATGCTGTTAATTTCAGTAGGTAGAAGATGCCTAGCTAAAAAGTAAAGTTACTAAACAAAACTGGTCCTGTTTTACCTCAAACCAGTACAACAGTATATGGGGATGGAAGTCCCTGAGGATGTTGTGTAGGGATAGCTCCTGATGCTCTGATGCCCATTGAATGAGTTTTGATACTGTGAAGAGACTTCATGGAGAGAGACACTGTATGGAATGCAGAGATCATAATTGTAGCTTCTGAAAACTCAGAGAGACTTTGGATAAGTTTCTTGTTTCACTTGTGGAGCGGAGGTTATGCATAGATCACTGATTGCGCAGAAGTTCCTGCTACTCACCATTTACATGGTTGTGACTTGTTTCTTCTTTCCTTGTAATAGACAATACATCAGTGAATTTCCATCCTGTCCTGGTTTCAGCTGGGATATAGTTAATTTTCTTTCTAGTAGCTCTTGTGTTTTGGATTTAGTATGAGAATAATGCTGATAAGGCATATTGTTTTAGTTGTTGCTCTAACTGATGTTTACGTTAGTCAAGGACTTTTTCAGCTTCCCATAGAAGCTGAGAGGGAGCACAGACAGGACAAGATGGCCAAAGGAATATTACATACCATACAGTATATAAATTGGGGGGGGCAGGGAGCAGGAATCTGCGATCACTGCTTGGGACGGGCTGGGCAACTGATCATTGGGTGGTGAGAGTGACTTGTGTTGTATCACTTTGTTTTGTATATTCTTTTACCGTTGTTGTTACTATTATTATTATTATTATTATTATTATTATTATTTGCCTCTTATTATTTTCCTTGTTACTGTTCTATTAAACTGTCTTTACCTCAACCCATGAGTTTTGGGTTCTCCCCCCCCCTTTCTCCCTCTTCTCCCTACCCTACTAGGGGGGAGGGGAGCGAGCAAGCATCTGCATGGTCCTAGTTGCTGGCTGGGGTTAAACCAGGACACATCCGAAAGCAAATAATGTGAAGGGTCAGATGAATATTACTTCTAGTGCTGAATAATTTTGCTAGCTGATTATTTGACAAGGAAAGTTAACAGAAAAAAAAAATCTTAAACAATTTGGAGAAGTGTAATACAATGTTATTATTTGTTCTTAGACCACTTCAGAGGTTTTAAATTGTCTTAGAAAAAATAATCATGTTTTTTAGGGTTGATCTAAAACTTGTTGAAGTTATCATTTGCCTCAGTTGGGTTTGGTGGAGCTCATACTCCAAAACAGTAAGGCTTTTTGTTTTAGGATTGGTAGCAATAATGGGCGTTCTAGTGACCTTTCAAACTAGCTGCAGTATGATGTATAAATTTTTGTTGAAAAGGAAGACTGTTTGGATCATTATCTGTCAGTAACTGCATCTAAAATAAATGCTTTAAAACAAAGGAGTTGGCTGAGCTTCTAAAACATTGTGTTCAGGTCGTGTTTTTTCACATCAGTATTATTTCATGTTCTGAAGCTCAGTGTCTTCAGTCCTGTTAGAAGATTGAATTTCTGAAATTACAATTAATATTTTTAAGATATTTCTGACTAGTATTATCTTTTGAGTGCTATTATTTTGACTATATTATCAATGGTATTTCTGTTGTGAAGAGCGACTTCTGGTTGTGCAATGAATAGGGTGAGTGGTGCTAAAGAAGAAGTTAAAAAAGATAGGAATCTGGGAAAAATGGGGACCCAACACATCTTTGCTTTCTTGAGACTGTAAATGTAACGACATTTGACTAGTTGAGTTGCCACTACAAATCAAGGAGAGTTATCTAAACTGTAAAAACCTGGTTTGTGATTGTTTTGTTTGTGATGGAATAGGAGTATAAGGGAGTTTCCTACTTTTTTTTTTCTTTGCTTAATGTTAACTGTTTGTTTATTCTGTGGAGACAGCCATAAAAAAAGATTTTTATCACTTACCATAAGGTTTCTGCAATCACCTTTTCCTCTTTACATCCTCCTTAGCCCCCGTGCCTTTTAGGTTGTAAGGATAAACAAAAAGTTAGTTTTACCTTTTGGAATTTCAAATTAGTGTAATGGTATTTTTAGCCTGAAATGTACAGATTATTTTGAAATACCACTTAGACGCATTTCTTAACCAGAAAACCATAGAGTTTTGTAAATGTAAACTGGGTCCCTATAAATTAAGTCCTTAATCTCATTTACAGAAGTGTGCGTAATAGTCCAAGTCCCTCATTGGACCAATACTTGTTGAAGATGGTCACCTGACTAATAGGGATGAAGAAAAAGCAGAGGCATTCAATGCTTTTTTTGCCTCAGTCTTTAGTAATACTGACAGACGTTGGGCTGCCCGGTCCTCTGAGTTGGAGGACCACGACTGTGGGAACAGAGACTTTCCATTTGCGGACATTGAAACTGTAAGGCACCAGCTATATCAGCTGAATGTTCACAAGTCCATGGACCCTGATGGGATTAATCGCAGAGTCCTGAAGGAGCTAATGGATGTTACAGCAGGACCCCTCTCAACCATCTACCAAAAGTCTTGGGAGTCTGGGGACATCCCTGCTGACTGGAAGCTAGCCAGTGGTATTCCAATTTACAAGAAGGGTGTGAGGGAAGACGCAGGGAACCACAGGCCTGTTAGGTCTAACCTCAGTTCCTGGAAAAATTATGGAGAAGATTATAGTGGGTACTGTTGAAAGGCACTTAAAGAATAGTGCACTCATCAGGCACAGTCAACACGGGTTCACAGAGGGAAAGGCCTGTCTAACTAATTTGCTGTCCTGCTATGATCAGGTCACCTGAGCGGTGGATGAAGGGAAGGCAGTGGATGGCATTTTTCTGGATTTTAGAAAGGCTTTTGATACTGTCCCTCCCAGCATCCTTCTGGACAAGTTGTCCAACTGTGGGATGAGCAGGTTCACGGTGCATTGAGTGAAGAACTGGCTGAATGGCAGGGCTCAAAGGGTTGTAGTGAATGGGGCTACACCTGGCTGGCGATCAGTCACTAACGGTGTTCCTAAGGGTTTAATGCCAGGCCCAGTTCCATTCAATATGTTGATCAGCGATCTGGATGCAGGAGTTGAGTTGCACCGTTAGCAAGTTTGCTGATGATACCAAACCGGGAGGTGCTGTTGACTCTCTTCAGGGACCAGATGCCTTGCAGAGGAATCTACATAGGCTGGAGCACTGGGCAATGATTAATGGGATGAAATTTAACAAGTCTAAATGCCGGATTCTGCACCTGGGATGGAGTAACGCCAGGCAAAAGTATAAATTGGGAGAGGAGTGGCTGGAGAGCAGCCCTGCCAAAGGGGTCTGGGTGTGCTGATTGACAGCAGGCTCAACAGGAGTCAGCAGTGTGCCCTGGCAACCAAGAGGGAAAATGGCATCCTGGGGTTCATCAAGCACAGCATAACCAGACAGTCCAAAGAGGTGATTATCCCACTGTATTCAGTGTTGGTGTGACCTCACCTTGAGTATTGTGTACGGTTCTGGGCACCACCATTTAAGAAGGATGTTAAGATCCTTGAATGTGTCCAGAGGCAGGCAACAAAGCTGGTGAAAGGCTGGGAAGGAATGTGCTATGAGGAGCAGTCAAGGACTTTGTAGTTGTCTAGTTTGGAGAGAAGGAGGCTGAGGTGCGACCTCATTGCTCTCTACAGCTTGCTGAGGAGGGGAAGTGGAGAGGGAGGTGCTGATCTCTTCTGCCTGGGATGCAGTGCCAGGACGCATGGGAATGGCTCAAAGTTGCGACTTGACATTAGGAAGCACTTTTTTACTGAGAGTGTGGTCAAACAGTGGAACAGGCTTCCTAGAGAGGTGGTCGATGCGTCATGCTTGTCAGTGTTTAAGAGGCATTTGGACAATGCCCTTAATAATATGCTTTAGCTTTTGGTCAGCCCTGAAGTGGTCAGGCAGTTGGACCAGATGATCATAGTAGGTCCCTTCCAACTTGAATGTTATGTTCTCTTCTGTTCTGTTCTCTTCTGATTCCTTAATACTACAGGAGGGCAAATAACTATTATTTGATAATCTGAAGTACGTTATGGAGCCTGCAGGTTATTCAAGGGATAAATAACCTCTAAATATGTGTTTTTTCTTATTTGTAGTGGTAACCAGGATAGCATGTGAATGTAGAGACTTTAAAACATTTTTCTCCTGTTGTGATTCAATGTATCATAATGTTTTTTCCTGCCCTCAAACCAGTTTGAATAAGTTTATTTCTAGCAGAAAAAAAGCAAAAAAAAAACCTCCACCAAGAAAAACAATGCAGAGGAATAGAAGGGCAGTTGAGTGGCCTAAAGGTAATATTCAAATCTTTAAAGGTGACTACACCTCTTCATGCGCAAAGTCATAATGTGATTTAGAGCCCCTTGTAGACAGGTAAACAACAAGATGCTGAAAGTTTTTATGAACTTTGTTTTATAATTATCTTTTGTAAGGGGTTTCCAGTTTGACTGTAATTTACACAGTTGGCTGGGATACAAACTAGGTGGAAGTTAAGTGAAGGTCTTAGATGGGCTATGCTGGGCTTTGGAAAAGACTAGTAGTTCTGTTTCACAAATGATAAGGACTTCCATAATGGGCAGGAGGGCTATCAGTCCAGCTTGTTTTTCCACCTCCACAAGAAAGGTTCTTCCCAGTCTTAACACGTATGCTGTGCTTGCTCTCACATAAAGCTGGTTTTGAGGCTGGCCCAGAAGCCCTATGAATCAAGTGGAAGCACATAAGCATCTTCTTACTAGTTTTTGTGGCAACTGAAAGTAAATGTGGACCTTTTTAATAGTGTGACTCATGCACTCAATAAATACAAATGTGTAATACCTAAAGAGTTAACATAATAGTTTTTGAAGTTTAGCCGGGACAACTGCTAATATATGAGATTGAGCATTGTTACTGACATGCCGCTGCAGACAAGATTTTTAGCTTACTGTTGTTTTCTTTCTTATAGTTATAAATACTTCTCCATAGTACTCCAGGAAAGCTAAGCAGCTAAAGAAACCAAACAAAGATTAACCTTTAACCACTGGATGTGCTTCTGTTAGCTGTAGCATTGGCATGGTGATAACCATCTGACAAGATAAATGCCTGATGCTGTTCTGATGCCAATCTGTTGGAATGTTGTTATTAGTTCTTCAGGGAAAACAAAATTATTTTTGTAGTTCACAAGGGGAAAGAGAGAAATTGGAGTATACAAAATGCTTTCAAATAAATAAATATTTGCTCCTGGGATGTTTATGAAGCTCTACCAAAACTTTAAGTTAAACTACAGGAACAAAAACGAATTATGTGACTTCTAGGAAGTCTTGGCTCCTGACATCTTACACTGTAAAAGATGCCTTTTAAATTAATAACTCGAAACATATGTTACATTAAGTGAGGCAGCTTTGAACTAGATTCGCAAAACTAATAAACTAAGTAAAAGTGATTTTTTGCTGACGACTTTGCTTAATTTTAATATGCTAGATTCAAGTTATTTGCTTTAAGCTTTATTGCAGTGTAACAGCTCAACTTCTCCCCTCTGTTGTCCAGCATCTGCTGGGAATTTGATACGTAAAGTACTTCCAGTCTATTTAAGGAAAATGTCCAGTTTCTCTGAGATACCTGTTTGCAGCTGAGGACTATATTAACTTCATAGAAATTACAAGCTTCATGAGTGTATGAATGCTAATGACATGAATGTATTAATATTATTGATGATGAAGCCCTCATTAGCGTGACAAGTAGAATCTGTGCTAAATTTTAAGGTCTGTTTTTACCCATCAAAAAGGTAGATATTCAGTGTCATAAAGTAGTCTATGTGACTGTGTTAAGTAGGAGAGGCACATTCAGAAAGAAACTGCCTGTACATTAATAACTTGGCTACAAGTGGAGTGAAATTCTTATGTGCCATTCCTGGCTCCCATTGCCTCCTGCGGAGGAGCGATGGGACTGGGAGGCCTGGTCTTAGATGGTTTCTTCAAATTCTGAGATTCTGCACAGTGATTCCCACTCATTTTTCTTTACAAAAATGACAAATACAAAAAATAATTCCAATGCAAAAACTTGATAAATTCTGGAGTAGTATGAAGTCTGTTTACATTCTTAACTGTCTTCAATTGCAGTAGAAATCTTCATGACTTTTTAGCATTACTTAAGAAGTTTGGAAGATATTTGTGATTTCATGTCCTTTTCTGGCATCAAAGGTCTTGTTTGATGCATCTGGTTTACTCACAGTTTTTAGGATAAGCCACTACTTGCCAGCAAGTTATTCAGGTTGATACGTAAGTATCTCAATGCAGAACCACATAAGTACCATGGATTTTAGTCTGAAATCCCTGTCTATATTTTAATCTTGAATTAAAACTGTTCTCCTATACAGAAATCTAGTTGTGGTCTATAATTTCACCTTGATTATATAGCAGAATGTCTCTAATACAGGCATTTCTGCTGCATGCCAGATTTTACAATTTGGCTTCTGTCAGCTACTTCAGATTAGGAAATGGGGGTGTGTGGAACGTGTACACTATTGTCTTTCTCTTACCAAAGTGGCTGCTTCAGCCCTCCTGGTGGTTTAGATAAATAGCATGCTTTGGACTGCTACTGTTATGCCTCCATGATCAGGGTGTGTATATGCGCTTAATCAACACATACTTACAGTTGGAAATGATTGTGAGAGTTTAAATGACACAGAGCAATGAAAATAAGTTCTTTTAGTAATCCTCAGCTCTTTTAAGAGAACTAACTAATTCTCAAAGATCTTTTTGAATATATAGACAATAAAAACTCTCAGAGAAGTATCTGAAAAGTTGCTACACATATGGTTATTTTGGTACTGTCCCGTAACTACACAGTAAGGACTACTGTGGGATCATTATTGTTGACTTACTCTTATGAAGGGTGGAAAAAGCAGTTGCTGCAGCAATATTCTGAAAGTGCCTGTTGGTGGGAGTGGATGACTAAGTATAAAGTCCTGCTAATTGTAAACCTGTATCTAATGGCACTCTCTTAATAGTGACTTTGGAAATAAATACTGCTTTATGCCCTTGAATATCCTGGATTGTTCTGCTTGCTCAGCTTACTCTTGTGCTCCATTCCTCAGACTCCAAAAGGTTACAGCTCCTCTTGTGTATCTGATATCTATTTTTTGTGATTGTGATTGCCATGTGTTTCACAAAAACACAGTACAGTGAGCTGGGTTTATAAGGGCCAGGGTCCGTGTTAGCTAAAACGAAACTGTTTTTTCGGGGAAAACGCAGTCCTGGAAAGCAGCAGTGCTTTTGCTGTTGAGAGCTGCTGTGTGTTAGGGATGAAGAGAGGTTGGCTGCCCGTAGCGGCCCCTGCTGGCAGGCTCTACCGGTGGCACTGGCTGTAATCTTCCAAAAATGAGCGTCAGCAGAAGCATGCAGCTTCACTACTCTGGAACCAGGTGTACTGCAAGTATATTCCAACTTGTGTCAGCAATGCTAACTACAACTGATTTTTTTTTTTTCCCCACGTGTGTGGTTTTGTAAAGCAGTTATGAAACCAGTTATTTCATGAGCAGACTTGAACAGAATCGGTGAACACACTAACTGGAAAAAAAAAAAGTTTATTAATCACTTTACCTATTTGTTTTCAGCAACAGGTACGCAAGATAGTGATGCAACAGGGGGAAGGATCAGAAAGTTAAGTGTCGGGCAGTACGACAATAATGTCCCTGGGCAGCCATCGTATAACAGGTGTGGATGGATCAAGTCTCCTGCTACTGACCAGGCTGTAAATCCAGGATCACCGATTCCTGTAGGGGAGACCAAGGAGGTAAACAATGAAGAATTTTTCAAGAAATATTTATTGAAGTGAATGGCCAATAGGGAGTCCCATGTTTGTGTCCAGTGTCCAAAATCAATGTGAAGCAATTGGGCAGTTGTATCGTAGCAGTAAGAACAACAAATGACTGTAGTTATCTCAGAAATACAATTTAGTGTTTAATGATGTCCTGCTCTTGTTCTCCCTATGTGCTTGCATGTTTTCAGTGTTCCAAGATCTCTCTGCTGGAACAGTGGATCAGATTATATGAAACCTTCTATAATCTGATGAAAAATGCCCCACTGTATTGTAGGGTTAAGTGGGAATTTTCACACTGTAATTTTGCTTTTTTATGCCCTTTCTAGATGTCTGTTGTGTGTTACGAAGATGAAATCGATGGGGGAATCTTCTCCCCAACAAAAAATGGAAATGAAGCTGTCCCATCTACACCAGCTTTTCCCCTGTCACCAGAGACATCATATGGTAAGGAAATGTCTGTCTTTATTTATTTATTTTAATAGCACTATTAACATTTTAGCTGTTACTGAAGACATGTTGTACTTTTCCTTCTCTCCTAGTGAAAACACCTCCGCTATACCATCAGCGCACTCCCTCCTGCCAAAAGGTCAGCAGCCCGTCTGAGCTCTACAGAACCAGTCCCGGTAAGATACCCCTACTTCTTAAATAACTTGAAACTGAACTGTATATGAAGGCAACTAACAAAACAGTGATTATTCCTTTATAAATAGGACATATACCTCGTGATTTTAGACATGTGCAAGTCAGAGAAATAGAATTTAGGAGTACTATTTCAATCATATCAAAAAGAAGTAAACAATGAAGAATTATCCAAGAAAGATTTAATGCTGTTAATTGCCAACTGGGAGTCCTGTGTTCACATTCAGTGTCCAAAATCAGTGTGGAGCAATTAGGCAGTTGCATCATGGCAATAAGAGAAAATGCAATTCAGTGTTTGAGGCTATCCTGCTCTTGTTCTTTGTATGCGTTTGTGTGGTTTCAATGTTCCACAATCTCTCTGCTGATATCAAAATACTACTGTCAGAAGATTTGAGTTCCTTGTGATTTTTAGTAGGTTTTTGTCTCCATCTGAGGAAAGAGGGGTGATGTCCATGTTGCCATCTTGCCAGGCAAGTGAAGCTGACAATAGAGCTTGACAGTAGCTATGCTCAAGTCAAGGAGATCCTTAATCAAAGGAATGAATCTTCTGGGGTTTTTTTTTTGTGCCACAATGTAAATGTGCAAGCATAGAAAGTAGTTGGTAATAGATGATTACACATTTAAAGATGTAATGTGATCTAACTATGAATTTTATTAATAAAGGATTCTTCTTTGAGGCCTTAACTCTTTGCTGTTAAAAATAGCAGCAAAGCTATTGTTAGCTGTCACCTTTTCTGTGCAAAATTATTTTAAAAAATAAGTTTTTCACATGACTGCATCAGAAAGTGCTGGACATAGAAGGAAGTGAACGTGTGTTATTTAAAACCTGAATAAAAAAATCACAGACATTAATTTAAACTGGATGCATTAGAAGATGTTCAGATGATAATTCATGTGTATATATAGTTTTATTGCTTAGGCTATGACTGTCTTCTCAGGCAGGATCTTGATAGTAGAGTTTCCAATAAATTTGAGGGTGGATTTTGCTGCAAGAATAGTTAGTGTTGTGTTTTTAACTTTGGAAAAAAAACCCCATTCCTGTTTAATTTGCCTCATTTAATAGTTATCAAAAGCAAATAATATCAACACATAATAAAATTATCTTTAGTAATAAAGCAATCTTCTACCCAGTTCAAGACGTCTCTTTATCGTTCAGTTGCTGTGACTTTGCCCTTTACTCTCTCAACTCTTAAACAATTAGTGGTAGATATCCTTCTAAGGAAAGCTTCAGCAAATCAATTACAGTTGCTTACGTTGAGTTAATCTACTGAACATTTTGTTGTTAAATGGTTGCCATCACTGTTGCTAAGAGTTAGGACTCGCCCTGGAAAATTTTGTGGCTTTCAGTGTGTTTCTCTATTTTGTTGGTGATTCTTCTGCTTAATTCCAAACGCTATCATCTCTCAAACACTGGGGTAATACAACACTGAAAATAATCTAGCTTAGACCAAAGCAGGTATTTTTCCCTTTGAAGACCCCTTTAAAAATGGTACTCAAGGTGTACTGAATGCTACAGGTTAACTGCTCAGCTCCCTATGGCTTTGCTTTTAGCCGCAAATGTAATGTACTTTGACACTAAAGTTAAAGGTGTATGAAGTGGGTCAGCTAGTAAACATGCGATACACCATTAGTGAGCACCACTAAGAAACGTTAGCTGGGTGACTTTTCCACCAGAGCACAGAAACTTCTATTGCCAGAGGCAATGTTAGAATCCTACTTGAAATATTTTTTTTTTTGTTTTTACTCTTTTCCCTTTACTGTTCTACTTTACTTATTGGCTGTATCTATAGTAAGTATTTACTGCATTTACTTGCTTCTGCATCTTCTGACTTTGGCAAGTAGTGAAGAAGATGTCTTGTCTTTTTTTTTTTTTTCTTCTCTTTTGTAACCAATCCCTAATTCATGGCCAGAGCAAGAGTTGTGTTTGGTGTGTTGAATGAGGCCAAGAATCTGAAGGGGACAGAAGTAGCTGTTGCTGTTGTTGAGACTGCTCTAATGCACATACGACAAAGGTGACTCTAATAGTATGTACTTTGCAAGAATTCTTACAGCCCCAATTTTTAGTACTTTCCTTTGCAGCCTTGCTCCTCTTTTAAATGCTTTCATTGTTTTAATTTTGGTAGAAGTTGGGAAACATGCTGACTTCTCCAGACGTTTTCAACAGATTGAGGCCTTTGGAGTCATGGACTCTGGAGTCTTAATTTCTGCTATTATGATCTTGCCCCTTTTGTCTTAGTTCAGATCACTGTTGAATTCAAAATTGGTTTGTTCTGCATCTCAGCTTTGCTGCTTATCTGCATTTCAAGTTAGTAGCGAGGATGCTGTAACATCTGGCTACCGGTTATCTAGATATATTGCTGTCTTATTTCCTCCCCGCTTCCTTGTAGAGAATAGCTTTCAGTGTAGTTAGCACTTATCATATCAAGAGAGAATGTGGTTTTAGAAAAGTATAAAAGTATACATTTTTAAAAAACAATACATATGTTTGTGTATTCTGTATTCAAGAATTACAGTGACATCCAGTCTTTACGTATACAAAATGATAAAATTGTCTGTTCTTTTGTAAGTTATTCTTGTTGTAAACTGTGTACCTTATCTGGAATGCATCTAATTCTGATTCTTAAACTATTTATTGAAGTGAAGGGCACTATCTTCACTGAAGCCTGACAAAACCCTGTATAAAATGGTGCTCTGTTAGCCCTAGAAATCTTAATTTTCTTTCCAGGTGAAACCACTTTGTTAGGGAAAGTCAGTTCAGTGGTGTTATGTATCTGTCTCCCTTTCATCAGCTGTGCCCTACCTCTTCTTTCTCTATATACCTTTACTTAAGATGCTGTGCCTGGGCCAGCTAGAAAGAGCAGGATTCCTTTCCATAACCTCATTCTTTCTCAGACGGGAGCAAGTTTAACCTCCCGCAGTCTGCGTTCAGGCATGCAGTCCTTTTGTGTCAGCACTGCTGCTCCAGTGATCACTTGCTGCCATGGTTTCATTGCCCTTTTCCTCACTTTACATAGCTTGAAAGTAATACAGCACCCACAGAGTTCATTCTGAATTATCTTTTGAAAGACACCTTGCTTCTTAAGACAAACTTGAGCAGTCTGTAAATTGGCTAGTTTTATAAATACCCCACGAAAAAGTAGGCTCCAGATAGAACATACATCTCTCTGAGAAACACAATAGCCATTGTATATCCCATGGGAGAGTCCCACGCATCAGTGAAGGAACAGAAGCGCTATTTGTAGGCCATTTTGAAGCTTATAAAGGCTCTCTTGTCTCAGACAGCATACAGCTAATTGAAGTCCCTTTGTATATAGAAGTAATAAATAAAAACGTAGCAAGCTCTTTGCCAGAGGACTGAACTCTGGCTAACCACCCCTGCCACTCCACCCCTCAGGCTGGTCGTGAGGAGCTGCCCCTTCTTCAGCCCTGGCCAAAGCATAGACAGAGCCTTGCAGGCAAATTCACAAACAGGCACTGTCTTGCAGCAGAAAGCAGGGATCTGTGGAACTAGGGAAGATTGTCTATAATACTTTATGCACGTACTGACAGAAAAGCCGTGGTGTCCTGTTTTTCCATCATTTCTGAACAGCCTAAGTAAATTTGCGTAGCTCAAGCAGTGCATATGGTGGAATGATAGAGCACTGCTGCTTGTATGAGGAATCTCAGTGCCTTCAAGTGTGTGTAAGGCCTTGCCTTTTCATGCCTGCCATGGAGCTGAGCCTAGGTACTATAGTCAGAGCTTGCATAGAAGCTGCAACTTTTCTAAAAATTGTCAAAAGGTCATTCTTTCTCCTCATGCTGTCATGGAACTCTTCAAGGCCAGACACTGGCATATTTCCACATTTTTTCTCTACAGACTCTGTTTTTGTCTGACAGATACATTGTAATCCTAAATTCCCCTCACTGGCTAACATAGGCTTATGTAACTCTGTTACACCACCGCAGTGATGACTGTTTCATAAACCTCTCGAAGATAAACTCACAACCTAACAGATATCCTCATTACTGCATAATTCTATTACTGATTATAATTTTATACTGTTGTAATTTAATACTGTTACTCCAGGATTGTAATTTCTTCCAGTCACTGAGTTGCAAGGGGAATGAAACGTACTGCTTAATTGTTCAATTAAAAAAGTCAAGGTTCTGAACTGAAAACCTTTTCTGTGTGTCAGAAGTGTTAGCAGCATAGGGAATAAAAGTGATCCTAATTTGTGAGAAGGAAACATTCCCAGTTTATGATGTGCAAAAACTTTCTCTACGTTATAAAAAGGTTTCATATAATATTTATTTATACCTGCCTTGCCTCTCCTTCCCTTAGCTGTTTATATAAGGTATACATGTCCAAAGCAAGAGATTGGTATGGAACTTTTCCAGACGTCTGGGTTAATTTGCTTAGAACTTCAGTTCATCCACTTCAGTGGCTAGTTATCATAAACTCTGTCCTCCTGGAATCAAAGGTTCATTTTGTTTTTTCCTGTTGTGATTTTGTGTTTGGGTTTTTTTGGGTTGTTTTCTTTTGTTACTTTTGTGGTTGGTTTGTTTGTTTTAAACATTGAGGCTATTAATGAGCAATAAAAATACAAGTAGAGACAAGAAATGTATGATGTTTACTACAAGGCAGATAGACAAGGTCTGTGTTATGTTTTCCATTGTCCTGCAATTGACCTTGACATGTTTATCTCGTGACTAAATACAGTGCTCATCTCCACAACAATTTTATAATGAAACAGCTAATGTTTCTTAGTTATGATAAAATATACCATTTACTAGTGCATATGAAGCCTCCATGGGCTTCAATAGCAAGTAGGAAAGGACTCAGTTTTCCTGTTCGGATTCTACTGACATGAACTTAATGACGTCTTCCAGAAAGAGCATGTGGAATGCTATAAAGCATAGTAATAAATGTTCAGAGGCCACTTCTTGGCCATTGTAAACACTGAAGTCAATATAACGTGCTATGATCTGTGTCACACTTTTTTCTCCCTGGATTACTTTCATTGACACATTCAGCTCAGTAAAACTAACCTTTATACAAACTTTTTATTGTACAAAGTTTGGAGATGACTTGATATATTTTCGAGTCTTTATTGTCACAGACCTCCTTTCCTTTGTGACACTGATTATAATACAGTTCTTAACATATCTTTCAACTACAAACATGGAAATTTGGTATCTTCCCTGGCCTGTGGAGAAAGAAGCAATGCTTATTATGCAGTAATAGTCTGGTAATCAGTCTGGTAATCCAAATTCATGGCAGAAGTAATAATGTTCCTTCTCATGTGCTGAATAGATTAATGGTTTCATTTAATTCACATCAATCTGAATGGTGGAAAATATGTT
Organism: Anarhynchus alexandrinus; assembly: GCA_008711295.1. Classification (NCBI taxonomy): domain Eukaryota; kingdom Metazoa; phylum Chordata; class Aves; order Charadriiformes; family Charadriidae; genus Anarhynchus; species Anarhynchus alexandrinus. Next base: position 1,843,873 of record VUYV01000146.1, on the reverse strand, counting down.
GTAACAGAAGAACCAAATTGAAACTGGAAATAACTTGAAATACTTGTAGTCTATGCCTGGTTTTAGTGAGCAATATTAACCAAAATACTTACAGTTTAAGTGTCTGTAACTGAGCTGTTTGGTAGTCAACTTTAATTGAGTTTTAATTGAGCCACTCAGTTTGGCTAAGGTCTTCATGGGAGGTATTCTCACGGTGCACATTGATTATCTTACCAAAGCTTTATTCTCTGGCTTAGAGATATGAAATGATTTAGAGATTCATCAATTTAGCTAGCTAAATATGGACTGGGTTTGTTTATAGCCATGTTATGTGTTTCTACATAAAACTTTACAAAATCTGTACATATTTTATCCACTCATTAAAAGTTCTAACATGTCCTTGATTCAGAGGAGCAAGGAATAGAAATATACAATTTTAGGATTTACCACCATTTCAAAATGACACACAAAAAAGCTTATGACTTGTATAAAAGGCTGTGTTGCATTAATCTCTGTGCATTGCGCACAGCATTACCAATTAAAGCACACAAATATGCTACTAATAAATATACTAAATATAGCTATGAGTTACAGTAACAACTTGGAAAAATAAGTGGCCCACCATTTTTCTGACATTTCAGAAAACAAAAAACAGTATGCTAGCAAATTCAGATTCACTTGATCCATTCGAAGCAGTAGTTATGTTTATCAAGTGATAGATACTGAGCATTTGGAGTATCACTTTAGAATATTCCTGTTCTCTGTAAAAATGAAGTTTTGTGTAAGATACTTGCTGTCATGGTTAGTAAATTGCACCAAGATTATATGGTGAGCACTCACTTGTGTGCTGTCTCCCATTCTCTTTCATTTTCAAATTGGTTTACCACTTTGCAAAACCAATTGTATGTTCTGGAAGAAGCTCATTGATATTTTTATTTGTAAACAGATGAAGTGGTGCTTCATTTTGTTACATTTATATAACTACATAGGTATGTTATCCAACAAGCAGATGTTTACAAGAAAAAAATTATAACTTCTGATTAAAGTATTGGATTTAAGGTTAATCCTTATTGTCTTCTTGTTGCTTACTTATTTTCAAAAAGTCTTGAGAAATCACACAATTCCTTTAATAGCCTTTAGAATTGTCAGTTTGCTTTCATTTATTTTCACTTTCTGCTCCCTTCCACCACCCCCTGCTCTGAAAACCTGATATACGAGATTTCTCTAATGTATATATACACTTTTTTCCCAAGTGACATTAGGATCCCTGAGGGGCCACAGGTACAATGAATTTTTTCCCCTCCATTCCCAGAGGTTTGACGCCAACCTAGCACTTGGAATGGAAAAAATGGGAGAAAATTCCTGGAGAGGAAAAAAAACTACGTGTGTGTGTGTGTGTGTGTGTGTGTGTGTGTGTGTGTTGGGGGGAGAAACAGCAGGAAGGAAGTGGGGGAGGAGTAGAGTTGCTATAGCTGGGGCTGAGGGATGTAATGAAGGTATGTTAAGAAGAACTAGTGCAGAAAGCAGAACAGATTATTGTTTTTTTTCAGTCCTCCATCAAACACTGTGTTAAAAGCGCGAACTCTAAATGGGGTGTAAATAAAATTCAGTCTGCATCTGTAGCATTTAAAGAAAAACAATGTGAAGGCAATCTGAGTATTACAATCACATTGCTAGTTTGTGCTCGCTATTGTAATTGGATATATCGTAATTGAATATTCTCAGTTTGTGCGCTCTCGGTGTTTTAAGAATTCGTCCAGAAAACTTCCAAAAATAAAGTAAATGAAAATGAAATTCTTTGATGGGACATTATAAAAGGAAGCCTACAGAGGGTGGAAGCAAGGACAGGTAGCCTGGGAGGAATACAGAGAAATTGTCCGATCAGCCAGGGATCCGGTTAGGAAAGCTATATCCCTGATAGAATTAAATCTGGCCATGGCCATCAAAGGCAACAAGAAAAGCTTCTACAGGTAGGTCAGTGATAGAAGGAAGACTAGGGAAAGTGTGGGCCCTCTCCAGAAGGAAACAGGAGACCTGGTTGGCCTTCTCTGGACACGCTCCAGAACCTCAATATCTTTCTTGTAGTGAGGAGCCCAAAACTCAACACATTACTCAAGGTGGAACCTTACTAGTGCCAAGTACAGAGGGATGATCACTTCCCTAATCCTGCTCACCACACTGTTCCTGATACAAGCCAGGACACTGTTGGCCTTGATCACCTGGGCACACTGCTGGTTCATATTCAGCTGGCTGTCAGCAAACACCCCCAGGTCCTTCTCCTCCGTGCAGCTTTCCAGCCACTCTTCCCCAAGCCTGTAGCACTGCATGGGGTTGTTGTGACCCAAGTGCAGGATCCAGAACTTCGCCTTGTTGAACCTCATACCGTTGGCCTCGGCCCACTGATCCAGCCTGTCCAGATCCCTATCCAGATCCCATCCTACCCTCAAGCAGGTCGACACTCCCGCCTAACTTAGTGTCATATGTAAGCTTACTGAGGGTCCACTTGATCCCCTTGTCCAGGTCATTGATAAAGATATTAAACAGAACTGGTCCCAGTACTGAGCCCTGGGGAACACCACTTGTGACTGGTTGCCAACTGGATTTACCTCCATTCACCACCACACCTCTTTGGGCATGGCCATCAAGCCAGTTTTTTACCCAGCGAAGAGTACACCCATCCAAGCCATAAGCAGCCAGTTTCTCCAGGAGAATTCTGTGGGAAACAGTGTTGAAGGCTTTGCTACAGTCCAGGTAAACAACATCCACAGCTTCTCCCTCATCCACTAAGCATGTCACCTTGTCATAGAACATGAGCCGGCAATGTGCACTTGCCACATCCTGGACTGCATCAGAAACAGCATGGCCAGCAGGTCGAGGGAGGTGATTCTGCCCCTCTACTCCAGTCTGGTGAGACCCCACCTGGAGTACTGCATCCAGCTCTGGGGCCCCCAACATAAGAAGGCCACGGACCTGTTGCAGCGGGTCCAGAGGAGGGCCATGAAAATGATCAGAAGGCAGGGACACCTTTCCTGTGAAGATAGGCTGAGGGAGTTGGGGTTGTTCAGCCTGGAGAAGAGAAGGCTCCAGGGAGACCTTGTAGCAGTCTTCTAGTACTTAAAGGGGGCCTATAGGAAAGATGGGGAGGGACTCTCTATCAGGGAGTGAAGTGACAGGACAAGTGGCAATGGTTTTAAACTGAAAGAGGGTAGATTTAGATTAGATATTAGGAAGAAATTCTTTACTGTCAGGGTGGTGAGGCACTGGAACAGGTTGCCCAGGGAAGTTGTGGATGCCCCATCCATGGAAGCATTCAAGGCCAAGTTGGATGGGGCTTTGAGCAACCTGGTCTTGTGGAAGGTGTCCCTGCCCATGGCAGGGGAGTTGGAACTAGATGATCTTTAAGGTCTCTTCCAACCCAAACCATTCTATAATTCTATGATAAAACAGCTATGGAGATAATTTAGTGCTGCAGGTGAGATGTTCTGGATCTGTGGGATAGTCATTGAATTGATCTGTGTACTAGATAAACCCTAGGAAATAAAAATTATAATAGAAAGATTATATAGACTTCTTTATAAGAAGTCGAAATTGCACCATATGAATTTTATTGCTTTCAAAAAGCCTGAAAAAATTTGTGATTTCTTTTTATTATAATTTATGTTGTTCAGAATTTTGTTTACATTGTTTTTTCTTTGAAGATAAACAGAGAACAAGTTATTGAAATGTGTAAGAAGGTTAAGGGAATATTCATTCAGATGTCTTTAATTCCTGGATCCAAGCTGAGCTTTCTTTAATTTGTATACAGGTACCCACCAATATCAGAAACTTTTATCATATAAATAACAGTAAAATTTATATTGTGTTTATTTTGTTAAAGCTGTTTAGTGCAAAAATTGGAAGAAATGATGCCAAGAAAAGGTTTGTGTTTCCTGAGCACTCAAGAACCCCTCTGTATTGAGGATAGAGAATAGACGCAGCTCCTAGTTTCCTAAGATGGGATGCATTAGATTATAAATCCATTCTACACTTGGTCACAGCAAAATGTTATCTGAAGATTGGCAAAATATTTTTTTGTTCTGGAAAACAGTGGGAGTATTTTAAAAATAGCTTGAGAGTACACATTGATTGTGGCTTTCTTTCTGCATTGTTGCTATTGTGATGCTTTTATATCTGGTCATGAGAGAGTGTATTATTAATAGCTTTCATTCAGTGCCTTTGAAGGGTGCCTGTTGGTTGTAATTCTGTGCAAACTGATTTGATGCCCCGTTGGGAGATGGCACAAAGAGTTGATAAAACTGACTAGTACTAAGGTATGCATAAACTGGGCATTTTAATGAAAGCTGAGACCTGTGGAAGTAAGAGGACCTTGTACTGCACTCACAGCCTTTGAAATTATACGATCAAGCTGAAACATTATAGGAAATAGCAAAGTATAATGTTAATGAAAATGTTTCTGCTGTGCTTAGATTTTATTTCTTTTATCTTACCATTTATTTCTGTGTTTGACTGGCAGCCTAGCAATTTGAAAAGCCTGCCTGTGTTCAATTGCCACAAATATTTTGGCAATAAATTAATTTTAAAGGAGGTTTGAAAAAGAAGACAAAGTTTAAGAAAACATTAGGAAAAAAAAAGAGAATATTGAATGTGTTCAAAATATGTCCTCTGTATGCAATATTTGTTCTAGAAATTTCATTCCAATTTATTTTTGCTCTGTCAGGGAGCATAGTATACAACCAATCTATTTGGAGCATTGCTAAGCCCCAGAGTCAGCTTACCAAGTAGATGCACTAAGAGACTTGTAAATACCTGCATGTTAAAGAACTGTTTTCAGACGTCATTCAGGAAATTGATGCATTTTAGAAACTTCAGGTTGAGTTACTCTGAGAGGAAAAACAGGTCAGAAAAGACCTGTGGGTCACCAGAAGAGATACCAAAGCAAGGGAGTGTTAGCACTGACAGTCACAGCTCTGGCACTTTACAGTGTGAGGAATCCTCCTCCTACTCCCTCTGCCCAGTCCTCAGGGCTGTAAGTTCAGAGTTCAGTGGGTATCAGCATTGTAACCAGCTAAGTAAATATTGGGACTTGAGTGTAGTGACATTGTATGTGATCACTCGGGTCTTCACAGGTCTGTACAGTTGTGCTATTAAAGCTTGTGGCGTTTACAAGTGTGATTGTCTTCTCCATTTTCCACCAGCTGAACCTAAATCTTAGACATTTTCTAAATTCCATGTAGAAGGAGGAGGAGCTTTTTCCATGCAAATCTAATAGCAGTTACAGTATTCATGTCACAGGAGAGGTGTCTCTCTTCTGCATGATTATCAGCAGGACTTGACCCAGGCGTTCCTATGGAAGTCTGAAAACTATGATGCCTTTGAGCCAAATTTCTTTTTCTGGCTTAGTTCATACACATTACTATTTAATACAAGTTAGAATAATGGTAGAGCAGGCTTCTCACAGGAGGAAAACTTGAATTCAAATCTGTGGCCTGATTTAGAGGAGGTCCTCTGAATAGGATAGAGGATAAAGGGCTAACTCTACTACTACTTAAAGTCTGTAAGTGTGAAACTCATGTAAAAATATTCCTTTGGTCTGGAATTGTCAGCTTTCAACAGTAGCATAAAACCTCCCTTGTGCAGTGTTTATTACCTAGCCTTAGGTGACAAATGAACATGATTCTTCCAATGCTCTTTTTTCCCATCTGTTACAGGGCAAATGCAGGCTTGTGCCCTGGGGCTTTGAATTCCATTCAGCAGCAATACATCTGAAAGTTCAGTTGTGCAGTGTGCAGCTCACATTATTCCTGTAGCTCTGGTCCAAAGCCATTTTCTCTTGAGAGAAAGCAGTGTCACTATCTGATACTAATTTATTTATTTAAGGGTTTGTAATATTTGCTGTCCAAGATAACTGACTGTACTTGGAATATGCATCTATTAGCTGAAAAGATGATGGCATTTCCAAAGGTGCTGAACACAGGGGTTTTTTTTATCTTCACTGGTATCTATGAGAGCTCATAATTTCTAAAATTCGGGTGATAAACAGTGTAATTCTGAAGTTGTAAATGCCAAAAAAATGTTGTTTACATAATCAAATTATTACACAGGAAAAGATGTGTTTATGCAAGACTTCAGTCTTGTAACTTTTGGTCATGGTCTCAAAGCAGATGTGCCTATTTAGTTAAACTTGAAATACACCCTGCTAATACACTGGTGGGGGGGCGTAGGGGTGTTGTGGGGTTTTTTTCTTTTTTTTTTTTCCTCTCTAAGAACCAGTGAAAAATTTATTACATGAGAGGTTTCTGAAGCATTAAGTTTTAGAGAGTTTGGATTCTATTTTCACCTTTCAGTGAGAAAAAGTGATTCATTTCCCCATGTAAATCTGTCATTTGACCGATAACTATCTATGTATTTATTCACTGAAGTGTATATATATGTAAAAAGTGTGTGTGTGTATATATATATATATTTATATAAAAGAGAAGAATCTGAAGCTGAGAAGTCCACCACTATTTTTTGCTTGTTCTGAAGGTGCAAGAGATAAACCATTGGCAGAAATTTATCAGCAGTTTAACAGAAATACAGGATTGGATGAGCAGGCAGCCTGGCAGATGTGGATTGTTTTTATGTGTACCTGTTGATGCTAGTTAGCAGTGCATGTGGGTAGCATGCATTTTTGAGATATTACTAGTCTTTTTGTCTGGAAAAGTTTAAATTAACAAAAATCCATGAGAACAACTACTTCCCTTGCTATGATTACATAAACAAGCTTTTTCAAATTTTCGAGGGTGAGGCCTCCTACTATATGATGTGGCAGTTGATGACTGTGATGTGCCAGAGTAATCCATGTAGTTTGAGGGAAGGCTGAAGGAGAAGGAAGTTCCAAAAACTGAAGTACAGCTGTGAGCACACCTTTTCAAAACAATTAAAGTCTTAAAACAAACCTGTGTTTGGGCGCCTGAGAAGATCTGGTCTGTTGTATTCACAAGTCAAAGATGTTCTGTAATTTCAGAACTTCAAATCTGCCAGTGTTGAGTGAGGACATAGAGGAAATACACATTCAGTCCCACTTAAGTGTTTACTCTCCAAAGGCCATATTACTCTATGTTTTTTAAGGTGCTGTTCTCCCCTACGTTAATTCTCTTTGTTTATTCCCTTTTGCAGAAGAGGAGAAAACTAAATGAGTCTGTTTTTCTATGCCTGAGTTAGTTAGGCGTGTTATTTCATGAAGCCATTCATGTTCAGACACCTAGTAGACAAAATCTGAAATGCACATTCACTTGTGATTGACTCCTACATTTCTGTCAGTCATGGGAGTAGCAGGGAAATGTATGCGATTCCGTCACAAATTGTGGAGTTTACTGAATTTGTGTCTGAGGGCCACGGCATAACCGACCCTCTTGCAGGGTTTCCTGTTGGAGAAAGGTGCATGTTACAATTCAAGCCCTGCATTTTAAGCTACTTTGGATAGATCTTGCAGTGTGATGATTCTGATGAAACTGGGAATATTATGCACTTTACCTAGGAGAACTGTACACAGGCCTTGCTATATGAGTAAATATGACCACCTGGCAGAGGATGGAGGACCTGATCCTTGTCTCTGTGCTGTGCCTGGCATAGCCATGAAACCAGTCCTTCTTGCCAAGTAGCAGACCGTCTCCTTTTGGGTTGGCATTATCTCACAAACTGCACTCACTTAAACCCAATTAGTTGCTCATCGGAGACATCCAACACACCCTTTCCCGTCTTAACCCTTACTTCTATGCCTTTGTATACAATAAAATTTCAGTCTGGTCCTTTATATCTCCTGGCTTTAAGTGTTTATGTCAAAGAGGTTTCGTTTATGAACAGCCCCCTAAGTATAACCAAGTCTGTTAGATTCTGTTAGAAAGCTCCATCCAAAAATTTTCTTAACAAAGGGTAAATTTGATAAAATGTTGACAAAACTCAAGTATATTAATGCTTTAAAGTACCTGGTTTCTACTTACATTACTTTGGAAATGAACACTTTCCCGCTTAACCCAACCTTCATGTGATATCTCAGACCACTGTTATCTCCTTGGTTCTCTTCTAATTCAGCAAGTGGAAAGCAAGTGAAGCTTCCAAAACTTGCAAATCAGGAAGGAAATGGGACATCCAAAGGGTTCCTGTGATTACAGTGCTTTTTATGCAGAGCCAGGAATGCTTTTTATGGAGAGCAATTTTCTCTAATAGTTGTTGTTTATAGGAGTGTGAAGACAGTGTTCAACTGCATTTGTCTCTGCCAGCAAGCATCCAAGACAAAGCGAAAGCGCAGTTGCATAATAAATTAATCAAAGTAACTGATAGCAGTTCTGGACTGCTGCATTAATAACCTGTTCTGCCTCTGTGGCAGGGATTGTCCCTCATTTTTCACCTGATGGTATTGTGTATATCACAGCTAATTCTTGCTATTTGAGTCTCCTGGGTGCAACCATTAGGAAATTGTTTAATAGGAGCAGCTGCTATGAAGAAAATCAGTGGTAGGAGGGAATATTTTTATAAAGGAATAGTTTGATTTAGTTTGCCTTTTAGTCAGTGGAAGAAAGCAAAATTCTAATTAGTTTACCAGTATTCATCTCTATAATCAAGCCAATTTGTATATTTTAAACCTATCAAAAGGCTTTAGTACACATGTTCAAAATATGTTCCTTTTAGAAATTTGAAAGCGATTGAGTAATTCATTACAGGAAAGCTTTAAATGGTCATACTTGCTTCTGTCCATATCAAGTAATTTCCTATAGTCATCCTTTCAGAAAGTCCGGTGCCCTGGGACACTGAAGAACAATCTGAGGCGGAAATGTGCTGCCCGTTGCAGGGCTGCACTGTTTCCACTCATCTTCCTGACTGGTAAATAAAACCTGCTCTGAACAATGATAGGGTGATGTTGAATGCAACACAGTAGCATTGCACGTGGTGTTTTGGTAAAGAAATCTGGGGAAGTGAGTCAAACTTTATTCAGAGCTCTGGATGGTAAATTTATCAAGAGTGTTGAGCCATTTTGGCATTCTAGAGCTGCTGGGCTTTGGGCCACATTAAAAAGCACCTACCTGTTGGTTCTCAGTTTCGTGTCCTGCATCTCTCTGAAAGAAACAAATCTATGAAGTCAAATGAAGTGGTGGGGAACTCGGCATCTGCTTAAAACAAACAAACAAAAAAACCCAACCAATCAAACAAACAAACAAAACCCCAATAACCAAAACACAAACGTTACGGCTGGTGTGCTGGGAGTCAGAGAAGGGCAGTGAGCTTTTAATCCCTGAGATGCCCCTGCGGCTCCCGAGGCGCTGCGCTGCGTCGAGCGGAGGATGCGCTGAGAGCGGCGCTGTGCGTGCGACAGGCGGCGTGAGCCACTGCCAGAGCCGGGCGGGGGATGGGGGGAGAAAAAAGTCAAATTCAAATGAGGTGGAGTCAGCAGAGCAGGGATGCACTGAATGGGCAGTCTGGCTGAAGAGCGAGCGCCAAAGCGAGCCCAACAACAATCGGGGAATTATTTGCCGCCTGGATGGAGTGAACTCTGACTGTCTTCAGCTGAGCGGCTGTATTGAGAGCGGGAGCCGGGTATTCTTTCGCTGCAGACACTGGAATCCTCTCCTGTGAAGTTGTAACGCGCGGGGGAGAGCGGATGGTATTAGAGCTGGCGAATGTGGGAAGTGGCTTTTCCCAAGCCTCTGCGTGGCGGAGCAGCTCGCCTGGCTGCTGCCCTCCCCTGAGCCGCAGACAGCATGCGGCGCGACCGGCCCAGCGGGAGGGAACAAAGATTTCGCACAGCCAGTGCTCCATGAGAGAGCTTCTGTCATGATGGCTTCCATAGGTAGGTTCTTGGTTTCCTGCTCTCCCTCTTTTTGTGCGTTTTCCTCAGTCTGAAAACTCGTTTTGTGGGGCTTGTGTTTCACTGGCCGCGTTCCTAGCACCGCGCAGCGGCAGTGAAACGTGATCTGCGCTCTGGTGTGTGTGTGTGTGTATGTGTGTTTGTCTGGGGTGCGAGAGGTGGGGGAAGGCGGGGGTTAAATAAAGCACACGACGAGCTGCTTCGGCGGTGCACTGTCAGAGCTGACCGAGGGGAGGGCGGGGGGGTTTCACAGAGCATGTGGAGTGCTTCTGTGTTGGTTGCAAACTCTGAAGAAAAGAAGTAGGGGAAAGAATTATTCCTTGTGTGGCTATGTAGCAACATTTGGAGTCCCCAGAGAAATGGAAGAGCTTTGCAAACAAGAGTTTTGTCAGTATGAGCGTATTTCCTGTGATCGTTAACGGAGTGACAGGGTGCATGAGGCAGGGTTCATTAGCTTTGTGAAATTATTTTTCTGCTGAGGAGGACTTCTGATTTTTTTGTGCGTGGTGGTGGGGTTTTTTTCAAAGTAGGAGACATGGGGGACTGCCTGGAACATATATAATTGCTGACCGTGTACAAAAACTTTGTCCAGGCTGATTATTTTTCCTCCCCCGAGGAGTTCCAAGTAATGTTATAGCGGCGTTAAATTTCCTTTCAAAATCATGAAAAATGAGCTGACTTTGTAAACGTAAGCCTTTCCTGAACAAGGAATATCACATAGTTTTCCTGCTTTCTTGCCTAATGAGAAAAACAGTGTATTGTGCCACTAGCACTGGCAGAGTAATTCTTCTAATTCAGGGAGTACATGTAAAATGCTCTCGCTTTCTTACTCCAGATCTGAATTTTCCATCAAAATATAATACAGTCTTAGAGCAGCCAACTACTACACAGTGTGATGTGCAGGATGCACCAGAATACTTTAAAGAGCGTGATTCTTACAGCCTTAATGCAAACAATTTTTCTGTTCAGTCAGTAGTAGCAGATGCTTGTGTAAGGACTGCAACCCTAAAAGGAGAGTTACTGAATTACAATTCCTAAGAGACAAGACCAAGAAAACACCTAATAGCTTCACTTCTCAGTCCTGTTACACGATACTGAACAATGCTGAAGATAAACAGAACTGAGTTTGTTTTACCTGTTTCAATTCCAGATCATTCAAAGCACCTTCTGAAAACTCAGTTCCTTTGCTGGTTCTAAAATAAAAATGGTTTAGGTATACTACTTCAAAATTAAAAAGCAGCTCTGGCTTTTGGTATTCAGGCTTCAGTGAGCTGGGTTCAGCCATTTGTTACAGGCAAGTGGCTCCATAAAAGTGAACAGATTGAAGAGGGTCCCATTTAGGCAGAATTATTCTGACAGTAGAAGAGCAGGACCAAAGTGAGACTTTTGGTAGAAAGTCTGTACATCAGTTTGATTGCTTCCATTAGTACTCCTCAGACATCAAAAGCTGCATACTTGTCCCTCTCTGATGCCTACTGGCACCAGGGAACTGGACTGAGACAGGAAAAGGGGAGTTCAAACACCCTCTTTTTTGCCTTAGGAAGAGTAGATAGGATCACACCACGAAATTGGAAATTTCACTGATGTCTTGTTGCTTGCTTTCCAGGAATGCCAGAAAGTGAGCCCCACTCAAGCTCAGTCCCTTCTTCATTCACTCAGTATTTGCTCCAGTTTGCGCCCCTTACATCCACCCTTGCCCCCTTTGCACTGGCTTTGCAGTGGATTTGTCAGCAGACATGAGTTGTGTTTTTCAGTTCAGCACAGACAACCTAGGCCAACATCTACATTTTCTTGAAAGGTGCTTGGTCTTTCAGGGCATTCTGCCTGAAAAATTATTACTATTCATTTTGAAGGTTTGTACAGTTCTGATTCCTAGTGTTCCCCCCCCCCCCCAAACTATTGCAATTTAATTTTACAATTTGTTGAAAATGGTCGTATTCAGCAACGTGAATATCTGAAATTCCATTATGAGATAAACCACGATAAGAATGGAATTGGCTGTCTCTAAAGCCACTTAACCAATTTGCTGTGAAAACTTAGTGTGGGCATGTTAATAATTATGTGTTTTGTTGGATTTGGTTTTGTTCATCACTGAATGATCTGCTGTACTTAAAGGCAGAGTAGTAGTGCTCTTGTTTATGCATTATGGACTGACAGTGGCTCTCTCCTAAAGAGTGTTTTAATAAATGTCACGTTTTATGTTTGCATGTGACCTGGATGGCTTGAGGACATGCCTCTGCAGCTGATTTGCATTCCTAAGACAGCAAAGCTATGCTTAAAGTCAATAGCAGAGCATCTGCAAGATCTTTTAAAATGCATGAGAAGACATGTGCAACTGATTGCTTTAGTCCCTGGGGAAGTTTTTTTTTTTCCTGGTATTATTTGGGAAAATAAAACAAATAAGTATAAGAAAGTCCTTCAGAAAGGTGTGATAAGAATTTTACTGCTTTGAAGATGCTGTATTGCAAATTCTATTAAGCAAATATGAGTTATTTGTATTTTGGTATTTTTGAATGAATGTATGATACCAAGCGTCTGGTAAAACGGTGTAAGGGTCTGTCAATAGAATGGCTATTTCCTCAGTAGAAAAGAAGCCAGATAGTAAGATCTTCAGTGCAGGGACTGTGGGTGGGGGAAAGTGGTGTCTGGTAAATCATCCTTTTGATGCTTCTCCCTGTTCCGACAGGGGCAGAGAGTAAGTGCAATTAATTCCCTGATCCTAGGGTTGCCTGGAGATAAGCTAACCTCTGGCACAGCTTCAGAGGCTGCATTTGTTTGTTACTGGCAGGAGCCCCAGTGGGCCATTATGGGAGCTAGAAGTTGCCTGAGCACAGGAATGCCCCAGTGTGCACCCGTTCTTGTCATGCATCTTGCCAGCAGACCAGAATCTCCGGTGGAGGTGGCAAAGTGCCAGCCTTGCTCACCCAGTGCTTGCTGGGGAGAGCTGCTGTGCCAAGGAGGGAGCAACATGGCCCCTCAAGGGGCAACATGGATGATTTACAATCCACTTTAAGGCATAAGGCAAGAATGGATTTTTTTATTCTGACTGCATTTGAAATGTTCCCAAAACACAGTGAACACTTTCTAAATGCACACAATAAATAACCGCATGAAGTTAGAAGCCTTCAGTACTGCAGCATAGCTTAGCTTTAATTACTAGCAGTTTGGGGTTTAGGTGTTTAATGTGTTATTTCATCCACCAAATAAATGTCTCAGACATCTGAGTCAGTCTTTACTGCCTCTCCAGGTATATTGTTTTATTTCCCAGGTTGACACCCACCACATTGTTGTGTTTCCTGTAAGAGCCAAGCACATAATACGTATTCCACTGAGATCTTTCTTAGTACTGTTTAATGAAGCAACTGAAGCTGACCTTTCTAGTGCAGAGAGGTTAGTATGTGGATGCTAGAGCCACCATCTTCATAGCTTCTCCAGTTCAGCCCAACTGATTCAGTTACTTGCAGAGAGTTGATCCACTCAAACAGGCATTAGCAGAATCTCCAACCAATAGTAACTTTGTCTTTTCCTTCACAAGCATGAAAAAACCCTGTTAGGTTGTATCTGTTTGTTATTGGTGGGGTTTTGAAAAGTGGGGGAACTGCAGCTGCCTACATGATGGTATATGGTTTTGGCTTATGACACATTCTCCTTCTCTTCACAATAGGCAATTGTGAAGAGAGTTTATGGATGTGCATGAAACACAGCAGATTCCAGGCCAACAGAGAAAATGCCCCTATTCCATCCATTTAAAAAAAACAACAGCAAAACACCACAAAAAAAACCCCAAAACTAAACCCCCCACTTTTTATCCTTTAATTGCATGCTCTTTTTTTCTGTCAGTGTGTTAGACCAGTGGTCTCCAAAGTAGGGTATGTGCACCCCAGGTGATGAATAGGATGATCTATTGGGATGTGGGAAGAAAATATTACAACTTCAGTAGTACACGTATACGATTCATAATTAAATACATATATTTAATATATATAAAAATATACTTGATATTTTTTAATGCATGTATTTATTCATATTAAATACATATTAAATTTGTATATTGGGGGTGAGTGTTCAAAATTTTCTTCTTGATGGGGTATGCAAATAAAAAAGTTTGGAAATTACTGTGTTAATTTCCTAATGCAGAAGAGTCTAATGTTACCATAGAAAGACAGAAATGATGTTTAGGAAGCCCCTCTAGGACTGTGTAGTCCAACCTGTGACTCAGAACAGGACTGTCACAAGTACTGGATCCTGCTTTGTCTGAGTCAGGATAACACCTCCCGATGGTGGTTCCACCACAACCCTGGCTAACCTCTTCCAGCATTGCACTGCCCGTAGTAACAAAGCTCTTTTTGATTTCTAGTGAGAATTCCCCAAAACCTTTTTGTCTGTCACTACTGAGAAGAATTTGGCTCTGTTGTCTCTTCTGGTAGAGAAGATGCACTCTTCTAGTAGTTTTAGGCTGCTTTTAGATTCCCCACCTAGTTGCTTTTCTTCTCCAGACTAAACAATCCCAGCTCATCATCCTGTCATCATGGGTTGTGTGAGCAAGGCCCCTGCTCATCTTCATAGCCTTCCACTGGCTCCCTTTTAGCTTCTCATCTTCCTGAACTGGTGGCCTAAAACTGAGTTTAGTAATCAGGGTGAAGCTTTCCCAGCACCAAATACAGAGGGGTAATAACCAACTTCCTTTGATCTGCTGGCCATGTTCCTCCTGGTATAGCTCAGTATGCCTCATTTGGGATGAGAGCAAAGTGAAGACTCTCTTTCAGTCTGATACCCACTGCGACTCCTGATCCTTTTCAGCAGGGCTGCTAATTAGCAGTTGGATCCCAGCCTGTATTGTTGTAAGGTCTTGTTCTACCCCAGGTACAGATTTTATTTTTTTTTTGTGTTGCTCTTAAATAATATTTCTGTTGGTCCAGTCCTTGAGTTCACCAAGGTCTTGTTATTGCCATTCTTGAAGATGGGCTTAATATTAACCCTTTTCTAGTTATCAGTGTGGTTCAGTGAAGCGGAATCACTGGTGTGGACATTAACCCTTATTTTAAGTTCTCAGATTTTCTTAAGAAAACTAAAAAAGTGGATTTCCAAATTTCTTGTGAATTGATAATATTCCATTGTGGGAGGGGGACATAACCTGAGCAAAACAGGGTCTTTATACTCTTAGTTGGTATGTCTTTGGTTTTCCGTCTAAGGTGAAGTAAAAACCAAAAAACATGAAAAGAAGATAAAAACTGTTAGTATTCTAGGAGTATCTATTTTTTCTAAATAAATTAGAGTTTTGAAAAAATACTGGGAAAAGCATGGGTTCTGTTGCTATAGTCAAAGTCAGTAAAATAGCTGACTAATCTTACAGTATAAAATCCAGTTTATTTATAAAATGTCCTTGTAGAAAATGTTTTTCCTGCTCCCTCAGAGCTCCATGGCAGTGGAGACTTTTATATAGTTTGGTGACTATGGTAGGCTAAATGACAAAGTGCTGGTTCAGCATTTGGTTGCTGCAGGTTCTGGGGGGAGATTGCATGAAGGAAAAGCAAGCTAATGATGACAATCATTATCTCTGTCTACAAGTTGTTATTCGGAAAGTTTCTTAGCAGATACCTGTTTTCTGAAATAGAAACCCTCCAAATCTATCCTATCAGAAATGTGAAGAGCATTAAGCAATTAACTTATTTTTTGAGGACGATAAACAGGAAGGTGTTTTGTTGGTGCCTGGGCTTGTTAGGGATTTTGCTTTCAGTGTGTATGGCTTAGGTTGGCTTAATTATGTTTTAACTCTTCACAACCAAAAGAAACAGTAATACAGTAAATTAGCTGTTGTTCTCAGAGCTCTTTGTTTGAAGCACTTCAGAAATAATGGTGGAAGCTCACTAGCAGCAACAGCTCGGGGAAATTTAGCCCTAAGTGAGAGGTGGAACAACTTGTGTTGGAAAGTATAGCATATACTGTGCAAAAGAGGTAATAAAGTTATTTCCTTCCCTGGCAGCTGAAGTTATATAGAACAAGATCTTAAGTATCTTTCACTGATTTCCACATGTTCTATGGAAAGGAAGGAATGGTGGAACCAAAGTTGATGGGTTTCATGGAAGGGGATAATTTGATTCACTGTATTTTTGTGAAATTGAAAGCAGAATATAGCAAGTATAAAAGGTCAAAGTTTCAGTAAAGTCAACAGTTTGCAGACTGACTGAAAGCAAGAGAGAGTTTCAGCATTATCTCAGTCTCTCTTACTAATTTTGGCACCTTAGCATTTGGAAAAGCAGGAGAGAGAGTGAAAGGGAAGATGGCTACCCAGTAAGAACCTTACAATGCTAATGGACTTGGAAAGGCGTTAGTTTGTAAACTGGCTGTTAGTTTGTAAACTGGCTCAAGTGAGCCATCTTGCTGTGTCTCCTTTTTCCATATGCAGGGATTTTAATTTTGGCCTTCCCTGTGAGCTCTGTAGAGGTTGCTAAGGAGCTCCTTAGCTTCACTGGTGCCAATTCTGTTGTTAGCACTCTGTCAGCTGCTGGAGGGACTCTTTTTCCAGGGAGCCAAATCCTTTTGTCATGAATTCATGGTTTTCAGGGTTTCTGGCATTACATAGTAGCATAAGCCTCTGCTACTCCATACTTGCACTGTGCAGTTGTAATTTTTTGTTCCTTTTCACTTCATCCAGACCAGTTAGCTGTCGCTGGACGTTGCACATCAGTACCTTCCTTCCACTGAAGCTCTCTTCCTGGCTCAAAATTTTTCTTCAAAACTGTGGCTTTCCAGCTAATCTTTCCATCAGCATTTCCTTTGCTGAAATACTGGCAAAATGTCTCAGAAGAACAAAATTGTGCCTACTCTGTATCATTAGCTCTGTGCTTTGCTTGTTGGTGGTTTTGCTTTCATTGATTGTTTCCATGGTAAAACTTTCTCCACTTCTTTCCTTTTGTAGAGTTTGAGGTTGAGAAAGTAACATATCTAAACAAACTGCTTTCATAAAATGTGCTTAAGATCTTCATTAGTTACTTTTTGTGTTACTGATATACTTCAAGCCATGGATCTATCCACTGTGTCTCTAGATAGGGTGTTCTGATGTTTAATACTAAAGGCTAGGGTTTTCTTTGATCCTTGATCTGCCTTTCCTTGTATGTGTAACATCTCGGCTCTGAGTTCAGCCTAAATCTTCTGCAAGACATTCAGGTGAATGGCGGAGTAACTTGCTTAATGAATAATAAAATTTAATATTGGAAAAGGGAAGTTACCATCTTTTCACCTTTGGTCTCCTTGATAAAATAAAGTTTTATCAGCAGAAGCTGTTGTCATAGAAACTCTTACAGTTCCCTAGATGTGGGAAGGAGACATCAACAGCTCAGCACTGTGGTGGAGTTTACATTGGCAGTAATGTAAACTCCAAATGGTAATTGGAGCCAGGTGAATGCCAAGCTGCAAAGTGCCATGGGGTTTCTGGTGAATGCTGGGGAGTACTGTGTGCCTTTTTTTAGAAATGTTTCAAAGGGAAGAAGATCTTGAGAATGCTTGTCTGGTAGGACCAGTCCAAGGTGAGTCCTGGGAGAATGAGAAATATCAAATCCTTAGTGGAATGCAACCATCCAAACCCCAAAAAATACTTCTGTTGTGTAGAGGAGATACTGAATGCTCTTCCATTGCATTCCTAGATGCCTTCAGTTCTGTCTTTGTAGATGAGTTTGTCAGGAAATCTGTCTAAAGGAATGGGCTCATCAGCTGTTCATGTGAACAGTGAGAGGTGGAAGCAGAGGAACTTCTGAATGAGTGTGTTGATAATAGGAATGTTTCACAGCCACACCTGACTTCTTGCAAGTCTTTGTTAGGCTGGATTTTTTCATCATTGTTGAAGCCATCAAAACATGGATCAAGAAATAGACTGTGAAATTTAAAAGTACTGCACAAAACTTCTTATCCTTCTGCTGCTCTTCAGGGCTACCAGTGGCTTGGTTACTTTGGCTTACTTTAGAGCAATATGCTTTTCTGTGTCCATTCAGCTTTTAGGCTGGCCTGAGATAGCTTGGGGGTGGTCAGCTCAGGGTTTTGGGGGCAGAACAGTGACTTAGAGCTCCCTTTCCCCAAGAGATGTAACTGAGGATCTTGACTGGAGTTTTCAAGCTCATGCACAGCAGGTTAGCTGTCACCTTCTCACAAAAAGGATTACAAAGATGGAAACGTATGAGAAGCTGCTAAAATACAAGGTATGATAGTGGAATGACTGCTCGTTTCACTTCCCTGCCTTTGTTGGAGCGTTGTCTCCAAAGCTGAGGTGATTTTGCCCTTCAGCTGCTACAAGAAAGAGGAAAAAGAACATTTTTACGTATCTTTTATCTGGACCATTGCATGTGTTAAGCCACTGGCGTTTTTTTTCTGGATTTTTTTCAGGGTTCTTCTTTCTTTTATGTTTTAATGGCTTTAGTGGATTAAAATATAAGTTAGTTTATAACATCTTGCTTTATATAGCTGTGTCCTAGGTACATCCAGGAGTTTCTGCTTATAAGTGAAAGAGGCTTGCAACTTTTACAAGTATTTGCCATTTGCTGCCAAGTGGAACAGTAAAAGAGTGAGCTGAATATTTTTCTGCCTTGCATATGGGCATGCTAGTATTCGTTATCTTCCTGAATGTCACTTTTCAGAGTGCATGATGGAAAGAGTCCAGTTCCTCTCTTACTTTCTGCCTCTAAAGTTGATGATCAGTGATCGGTGATAAGTATAGATATGCAGGTCTGACCCGGGTACATGAAGAGACATGAACGTGAATAATCCTGGTTTTGTCATGTCACTTTTTAAAGTAGGGAGCTGCACTTTTACATTGTCAGTGTTCTCACAAATAGATTTAGTAGGGGCCTGCAGCAAGAAGCGCCGATGCTTTGCGGCAAACGTGCCAGGGGGATTCATACCATGCATACAGAAATGCTGTAGAAGCTATGAGGTTGCCCTGAGTTAATGATTCCGTGAGATACAGGGTTAACAGCTGACTGTTGAGTGTGGACTCTGCATCAGACAATAGAGAGGACATAGCTGAAATATTCAGCAAGCTTGTTTTTAATTGAAATATAAACAAAGCTGCTTTCATGGGAAGTGCCTTTCAGATACACTTGTTTCTAGCCTGGGAAGAGTTGTACAGAGTTTGAGTTCTTTCTGCAGATCACATGTCTGCTGCCAATGGCTTTTGACTCTTAGTTTAGTAATTTACACCTGTGAACACTGGGTATTTAAAGAAATGCTGCATCTGCAAACGGGGTGGCAGTCCTTTCCTCACGCAGCGTTCAGTGCTCTAAAGGTAATAGCAACAGTCCAAGGCCTGAAACAGGGAAAAATCAAGTCTTTGTCCATTTCTTCAAGCGAATGCTGTTATTCTTGGGAAAAGGAGAGGACTTTGCTGTGTAAATGCTTTAGATTAACTCTTTGCACGTAGCTGAGATTGCATTAGAGTGGGAGAAGATTTTAGGCTATTTCAGGAGTACCACTCCCCTTCCTGCCCCCAAGATCTTGGTAACTGGAGTCCAGTGACTCCCCTATATAGTCTGCTATCAGAGGAACAGACATAGAGGCACGAAAACAAGGAAGCATATGGAGTTAAGCTTGTGATCATAATTCCCATGCCTGCAGGGAATGCATCAGCCTCTCCCATACAGTAGCAGAGTCATCTCAACCTGCAGTATAATTGGGAAGCATCTGCAGGTTCATGTGCAGAGATGAGATGACTGTTGCACTTATGATATTTTGTCTTACAGATGCTGCTTTCAGGAGATTCACCTGCTTTTATTCTAATGAAAGTTGTGTTTCTGGGAAGGCTGTAGTAGTCTTTAGATGTACAACATTAGTTTGACCAACCTACCTTCAACTAATATAGCCTTTTTCTTGGATAATAGTTAAGACAAAGTAATATACTTTATTATATATTGAAATCATTGCTTAAGGCTTAACATCAATCTTTATAATACTTCGGTAAACAGTCAATCTTCGTAATACTTGAGTAAACAAGCACCACTGATTTCAGTAGGAATATGGCCTAAATCATGGGTTTATGCAGTCAGCTTTTTCTGTGTTTGGACCAGTATGAGAATGACTGTAATATATCTGATCTATTAGATAGATACAGATTCAGATTTCTCTAGCTCTTCCACACCACACACATTTCTGCAGTATTTCCTTAAAGTTTACTTTTATGGCTGGCATGGATATAGTTAAAGTAATGGGTATAGTTAAAAGACAGTGTTGCAGTTTTTTAATGTTTCCCTCATGCACTTAAATGTTTGCTCTGTACAGTATGTGTACTATGTGAGGAATTCAAATGGTTTTCAGTTAGGGCATTGATTTGCAGATTTTCTTATCTCAGGCATTTCTTTTAAGTACCTTGCACCCTCCTCATTCAAATAATAGCAGAGCCAGGCTCTGCCATGAGTTGAAGGGAGAAGATTTATTTAGACTTGTTTCAGTGGCACTCACAGAAATAGTGAGAAACTTCCTCCTTTTCACATTAGAAAGATTTTGTTATGGAGAAGATGGATTAACATGATCTTAACTCTGTAGGACTGGAATTGTTCCGTAACTTTTTTGTGTTTTTTTCTTCCTCAATCTTTTGAAGTCTATTTGCTCAAGAGAGAGTAACTAGAGATTGTTTTGTCTGTGATCAACTTATTGGGTTCCAGTCCTGCAAGTGTTGAGGGCAATGGAATTATTCAGGTGTATGAAGCTATTCAGATGTGCAGGCACTTGCAGTATCTTAGTGCATGGCTTTTTCTGTGGTAGAAAATAGTGCCCTTGAACCTGGGTTTATGTGAATAGGTGTTGGATTGCTTTAGACTATACCAGAATAATTAAATGTAATCCTCATTAAAGCTTGACTGGTTATTAAAATGTACCTGTGAAGAAGGGGATTAAACTGTTCCTGTATAAAGCTCTTCAGTAATAGCATCCACATTATCCCTCATCCAAATGCATCCATTTTAGCTATATTCCATAGTATTTGTGTCCAATATAATTAAGTTGAACATAGTCCACACTTGAATCAGAAACCAATTACTCCGATGCTATTTGCAATCTGCTAGGAAAGAAGAGTTTACAGTTGCTTTACTTTTTTGTCTGCGTGGTATGAACAAGTCACACCTGGAATCTGTAGCTGTATTGGTAACTAAATCCTGTGCTGCTCTGTGCTGCTCAACTGCCTTTTAAACCCAGTTCTGTCCTTTTCTCCTCATGTGAGCAGAAGAGTGAGAGAAGACTGGCTCTCTCATCTTCATTCCTTCCCTTCAGATTTTTTATACACAGGGATAGTATACCCCTGAACCTTCTCTTCTCCAGGCTGAACAGTACCAGCTCTCTCAGCCCCTACTCCTATGAAAGATGCTCCAGTCCCAGTCATGCTCCAGGCATCTTTATGGCCTTGTGCTGGACTTGCTCAAGCAAGTCCATGTCTCTCTTGTACTGGGGAGCCCAGAAATGGGGACAGAGCTCCAGATGTGGCCTCATTGGTGCAAAGCAGAGTGGAAGGATCACCTCCCTTGACCTGCTGGCAACTCTTTCTGATGCAGCCTAGGATGCTGTTGACCACCTTTGCCATGAGGTTGCATTGCTGGCTGTCTAGCTGGTCAGCTGCTGTCCACCAGAACCCCCAGGTCCTTCTCTGCAGAGCTGTCTTCCAGCCAGTCAGCCCCCAGCATGTACTGGTGCCTGGGATTATTCCTTCCCAGGTGCAGGAGTTTGCATTTCCCCTTGTTGAACTTCTGAGATTCCTCTTGGCCCATTTCTTCCACTTCTAAATGGCAGCACAACCATCTGGTTTATCAGTTACTCCTCACAGTTTTTTATTGCCTGCAAACTTGCTGATGAAACTTCATTCCATCATCCAGGTTGTTAACGAAGGTGTTGAACAGTATTGGCCTCAGTATCAACCCCTGGGGTATAGTGGTGGTGACTTGCCTCCTAGTGGGCTTGGTACAGCTGATCACAAGCCTCTGAGCCCAGCCATTCAGCCAGTTTTCAATCCACTTCACTGTCCACTTACCTAACACATGCTTTGTAAGCTTTATGAGGATGTGATGGGAGACCATGATAAAAGCCTTATAAAGTCAAGATAAGCAACATCCACTGCTTTTCCCTTTGCCACTAAGCTAGTCAGTTCACTGAAGAAGGCTATCAGGGTGGATAAGCATGATTTCCCCTTCATAAATCCATGTTGACAACTCTCAATCATCTTCTTTTCCATCATGTGTTTGGAAATTGTTTCCAGGGTTAGTTGCCGCATCACTTTCCCAGAGACTGAGGTTAGGCTAGCCAAGCCTGCAGTTCCTTGGATCATCCTTCATGTCCTTCTTGAAGATAGGAGTGACACTTGTTCCATTCCAGTCTTCAGGATTCTCTCCCAATCATTGTCACCTTTTAAAGATTACTGAGAGTGGCCTTGCAGTGGTGTCAGCCAGCTGCCTCAGCTCTTGTGGGTGCAACCAGTCAGGCCCCAATGGACTTAACATATGTCCAGTTTGTTTAAGTGCTCCTTTGCTTGGTCCTTCTACACCGAGGATAAGTCTTCCTTGATCCAGATTGTTCCTGTGGTCTCAGGAGCTTGAGATTGCCAAAGGCCTGTCTTACTGGTAAAGACTGAGGTGAAGAAAGTTTTGAATACCTCAGCGACTTCCTTGTCATTTTTCACCAGGTCCCTTGCCCCATTCAGCAATGGACTGAATGGGCAGGCTGAATTAATACTCCAGTTTTCTATCACTTTGCTGTTTAAGTGCACACTGATGGTGTGTATAGTCACATAGGACACTTGACTAGACATATCTGATTAACACTGTGGACCATGGAATGCAAAACAACTTGGAACAGATGGGTCTGTTCTCATCTTTAGGGCTAGAGAGTGTACCCTGGAGAACTGATTTGAGTGCTGTAATTCTGTGATCTTTATTCCCTCTGCCATTTGTCTTGCTAGATGGTTTCAGCAATCAATGTAATGTTGTGAAATAAAATGTTACTGGTCAAACAAATAAAAACTCTTATTTATAGTCCTAATAAGAGAAAAACAGACTGTTTTATAAATACTTCTTTCAGTACAAGGTCCATAAAAATGTGAGTTGTTTTTTTAACTTGCCTTTTACTTTGTTTCCTTTGCTGCAGAATCTCGAAGTTACGCAGAAGCCATTAACCACTCTATGGTGATGTCTGACAGCACTGTGGGCACTAACCCTGCTTTGCTGAGGGCCAACATGCAGACGGATCCCTCCTTTCAGCGCTGTTTTGCATCTTCATGTACTGTTTCAACAAACAGTCCTATCCCAGGAGGAGAAAGGTAGGAAAAGATTCTTCTCCCTTACTGTTAAGTTTCCAGCCAAGATGTTATGCTTGCATGTTCGTTGCAGAGCATTTGTCCAAGGACTTCAGGTTTGGTTGTGACATTTAATGATGTTGTACAGCAGCTGGAATTTACCACATACACAGATGTTATTTATGTCAGGGACACAATTAGCTTTTAAGATAAATAGGAATACAAAAATAAATAGGAATTTATAGTTTATTTATGTTATTATGTGCTAGCACAAACTCATACATATTTTCCTGTGTGCTTAACCAGCTTCTGTAATGCTTTACTGAAAAGCATTTAATGAAATTTCATGTTGCAATAATTGTATATGAGAGAGAGAGTACTCTTTTCACTGCAGTACATGCTTTTCTAGTATGTTAAATGTCAGAGGATTTGTAGTGAATAGCTGACTCCCTTTCAACTGCTTAGCAAGCTGAGCATTTTATTATTTCATATTCGTATTTTGGTAAACATGTAGGACTCTGGACCAGAGTTTGAATAGTATAAATTTACAAAATAGTCCTTGTCCCAAGGAGCTTACAGTGTAAGATGAGAAATAGCAGGAAACACAGCAAACAAACAAGGAGTCCCAGGTTACTGTTAGAAGGTTCAGAAGACCATGACAATGAATGTTGTTAGCTGTGCCCTATATTTATTTAATAGATGAGGTGTTAAATTACAGCTGATTAGGTTTCCTTCTCTATCGCTCTGCAACAACATTCCTTTGTGGCTAATTATCCTATTCTTGTTCTTGGATAATTGGCTCCTTTTTCAGAGTAAGTGTTTGGAATGCTGTTGGTTGGTGTGTCAGACTCTCAGTGAGGACTTCAAGTATGTTGATATCTATTTATCTTTTATTTATCTTCCCATCTAATTGATTTCATTTTCAGTTGATACTTGGACTGTGAAAGAATGTTTTTGTTTTGTGGTTATTAATTTGAATCATAAGACTGAACAAAGTATGTTAGTATTTTCTGAGGAGGAGGCAATGTAACATTTCATTGTAAGTGGATATGAATTAAAAACTTATCAGGAAATGTAGTCATCAAGTTTACATTCCTACTTTAAACTTTATCTAGAAAATTTTGTTCCCTTCTTTCTAAATATTTTTCTCGTCATTTTTCATTTCATCTAGCAGATAGCTACAGCTGTGGTGTTTTTTTTTCTTGCAAAGATATCTTCTTCTGTTTACTTCCCTTGCATTTCTTTATGGCCCTTCTACTTTGAGCTGTTAAAATCTACTGGTATGCATTTCCCCAGTTCCCTTTTAATTAAAAATCCTTTCTTTTTTTGTGTATCTGAGGTCAGCTCTTTTCCCTTTGCATCTCACAATGAGTTTGTTCTCTCTACGTTTGATATTGCTGGTAATGTTTTCCAGCTGCAGTCTAAGGCCATTTTGCTTTTAGAAGCAAAGAGACAATTTAAACTTTTATCAAATGGTTTCATCAGAAGCTTAGTTTGTCTTTTTCAGAGGGGTATTTGTTATTCTTCACTTGAGCAGGTAGAATTGCTACCCAGTAGAAAAATATGATGTTTACTGTTGAAATATTTAATTCTATCAATCAAAATGATTCCATGATCAAATAAATTAACCACTGGACCTGCCTCCCTTCCTTTTTTAATACAAATTGTATTAAAAGGGACCTGGTCTAAGAGTTGGGTCTTGTGAACTGTGTTCTTATCATAGTTATTCATTTATTGTGTGATGGTGCACAATTACCTCTGTAGCCCTTTTTTTTTTTTTTTTTTTTAAATAAGCATAAGAGGCTCTGCGTGTAAGAACTGCTGTGGCAGTGTCAGTTTTCTTCCATAAGCACCTACATTTGATGCCAGCCTTGGCTTAAGAAATTCTTGCCTCCTACTGCTCTTTTCCAGGTAGCGCTTCAGCTCACCATGTAGAGATCTCCAGGACCACTGTATGTGAAGCAATGCTGTGAACAGCCTCACTGAATTTATTCGTATTAAAAGTAACCCCCTCAAACAGGGGGAAGGAGGAGTATTTTTAACTGATTAATTTGATGGCCTGGTTTACAGTGCAAACTCAGAAGCTGTCCCGTCAGCATGACTAGGTGGAGGGTGAGATGAGGCAGAAAGTAATGACCTACACTGAAGAAATGAGTGATCAGGGTGGGGCTGGAATCCCTTGATCCAGCTTCATCATCAGGTCCAGCATGTTGTCAAAGAGCACCCTCAGGTATTGACATGGGTGAGGTGATTCATTGCTTTCAATGATCGCTGCAGTATGGGTTGTACAGTGACATTTTAAGGGAATTATTTGGCTGTTGTTTTATTTTTGTGTTTAATTTTTGGGGTTTTTTTGACAGCTCTTCTGCAACAGAACATCCTTGGCTTGAAGGCAGCCCTAAAGCTTCCCCATCGCTCCAGCTTTCAATGGGAAACAGCAGGCCACCAGGAGGTTACATTGTGCCCTCTGAATTTTCAAATGCCGTGCAAGATGTCTCTCTCTTGTCTCATTTCCAAACTCCAGGACTGCAAGTTGTCACCCTGAGCAGCCTGGAGAACTCACCAGCAGAGCCACAGCAAGAACCTGCTGTCAGTAGCAGTGCCCGGGCCTACCTAAGCTATGGTGGGGGCAACAGGGGCAGTAGCTCCCCCCGAGAGGAGACACAAGCTACTTTCATAGCCAATACTAGTATCTCTCCTAAAACCATGAGCTCTTCAGTGGCAAATGCTGAGGACAATAGCTTCTTGACACAAAACTTTCTTACAGTGGCCTCTGCACACAATAGCCAGAACAGTGCGGTTCAGCAGCACCATGGAGGGAACCTACATGCTCAACCACCTCTTCCAGAGAAAAAGAGATCCTCTGAAGGCGACCGTTCTTTTGCCTCTGTGTCACCTTCTTCAAGTGGCTTCTCTAGCCCCCACAGTGGAAGCACAATCAGCATCCCCTTCCCAAATGTCCTCCCAGATTTCTCAAAAATGTTAAGCACTTCCCCAGTGCCAGGTAGGTTCTGCATCAGAGAAACGCAAAATATATTAGATTTTATATGAGTTTATAAAAAGCATTTAGGGGATTTTAAAAGTGGGGAGGGGAAAAAAAAAACAGTTGAATGAAAATGGCACAGAGAAATTGAATATTTGCAGTAAGTGGCGCCAGTTCACTGGCACTGGTATTATTCAGAGAACAAGGCTGCAGAATTTTTTCTGCACTTCTTTTCTGCTTCCATTGGCCAAGGGCAGCCTGCCTTTTGAACTGCCAAACCACAAGCGAGTGGTTTGGAGTCCAACTTCTTTTCATAAGGGCTGGCTTCTCTCTGCACCTTTCTAGACTTGTGTCAAGAATAGTTAAAAATGTAGATGTATAGTCACTGGACCCCAGTGAGAAGCTTTGTATTTAA
Source organism: Anarhynchus alexandrinus (assembly GCA_008711295.1). Taxonomy (NCBI): domain Eukaryota; kingdom Metazoa; phylum Chordata; class Aves; order Charadriiformes; family Charadriidae; genus Anarhynchus; species Anarhynchus alexandrinus. Next base: position 1,817,394 of record VUYV01000146.1, on the reverse strand, counting down.
TACAGCTTTATAAATGTAAGAGTTTTTCATCTGTTATGGGTTTTGCAAAATGAAACTTCAAGAATGCTTTCAGAATCTTAGTTTACAGTATTTGCTGGTTCTAAAACAGTTCAAGGTTTCTCTAAGTTGTCCTTCTAATCATGGGTTTTTTGAATGAATTAAGGTGATTGGAAGTTGGAAAGAAAAGTAAAAAATACTTTTGTATTTAAAAAAATTCTTGATATTTTTTTCCTTTTATTTCACAGAAAATACAACTGATAAACATGTGACCGTGAAATTTGTCCAGGACACATCCAAGTTCTGGTATAAGCCAGATATTTCTAGAGAACAAGGTATACCTCCTGATATGTGTTCTGACATATCCATTCACAGAAAGCCTAGCTGGTGAATTCTCCTTAAATTTTTTTGATGCATACCTGGTGTCTAAAAGAAATACAAGAAGAAATATAAAACCTAGAAAGGCCACAGAAAACCTCACTTAATTTCTTTTGTCCGAAGGCTGAATTTGGGAGTGGAAGGCAGTAAAAAATATTCAGTTAATCAGACAAATTATTAGCCTAACTGAACTAACTACGAAGTAATTTAAAACTGCCTGGGGTAGCTGTTGCGAATGTACTTTACTGAAAAGCTCCAGGTTTTGGAATGGCAGATATGTGTCATGCAATAGCAAACAACTTTCTGCTTTCAGAAACCTTTTGAGTAGAAGTGTGCTGCTCTGGCATGATCTCAGCCATGTGTTTTTCCCTGCACAGGTAATAGGTTGAGAGGTGCTAAGTATCAGAGAATAATTCATTAGCTAAAAGTCATCATAAAAGCATTGTTATCTACCAGTCATTCTGTAGCCTGAATTTCATTGTCAGCTGCAAGTGACATAGATTATTTCTTAAAGGTCATGAAATAACACTCCCATTGAACAGCATCTTTATGATGTACAATACAGATATAGTACATCTATATGTAGATATACTATTGAATAAGATGGAGAAAGCTTTTATTATGTATGTGAAAATGTATACATACGAACTACTACCTTGTCCCTGCAACAATGCATAAGTAAAGCACGCTGAGTGCTTTGCAAATGCAATTGGGCTGACAGTCCTTGTGTCCATATTGTAATATTCAGCTATACTGAATTGTATTTAATGAGTTATGACAGGATTTTAAACTGGGATTCTTAAAATGTGGTTGTCAAAAAGGAAGAATTACAAATTAGTTCTGCATTGGGAAGGAATTTCACAGTAAACCAAAATAGCCTTCAGCTATTGGCAAATGATGAATTGCTATGTCTGTCTAGTTCATAGTTTCTCAAATGGTGAGGATGCCTCTTGTAGTGTAGTAGTAAATATGAGCCCAGAAGAATAAGGATCACAGAAAACGGATCATTAATTCATCTTTGGATGATGTTTTACTGGTCCTTTCACTCCAGTCCCCTTTCCCTTGTCAGCTCCCCACTCATAATGAGAACTGAGTCTTTAGACGTGCAAAAAAATTTTCTGACTTGATGTGAGTCCAGAGGAGGGAGTAGATCATAAAGGAAGTTAAAATGTAGCTGCCAGAACAAATGAAAATAAAATCTTCCCTACCTTTTAGTATGCCTCTTTTCACCCTACCAAGTAAAATTCCTTTTAAAAAGCATTTTAAGATACTGTTGCTGAGGAGGGGGAGCACCTGTTCTTTTTTCATGTGCTTAATGGACTGGTTCTGCGACAAATTATTGCTGTCCCCCTGCAGATTTAGAAGTGTTACACAAGTACTGCTGAATTGCAGGGTTTTATATATTTATCCTCCTCCTCTCAACACGTGACAGGTTATTGTGAAAATAATTGTTTTCTTCACCATCTGACAGATGAATAGAGCAAAATATATACTCATTTGCTTTACTCACTTAAACAGGAGAGACAATTATAGCTGTATTTTCCCAGTTTTCTGTTACTGTTTTTTTCATGGGGAAAAAAAAAAAATGTGTGTGTGTGTTTATGATGTAATCATCCTCAGGCCTTGCAAAATACGGCTTCATGTCCCATATGCATAATTTCCATGTTCTGTGTATGCAAACAGTTAAGGACTCTGGGGTCAAATTTGGGCTTTTTCCAGGGTTTATTTGAAGGCTTGCTGATGGTTAGAAATTCTGGAAACAAACACAAGTATTTCCATAATGTTTAAGGAAAAAAAAAAAAGCAAAGTACTAAGGTTTTATTAAGATCAAATTAAGATCAATCATTAGATGAGCCTTTTGTCTTTTTTCAAAGTGAGTTTAATGTTTTGGGCTACTAGATTTTAAAGTCTGCACAGCAGACTCATGCAAAGCAAGAGCAGTTTCCCTGCAAATAGTTCCATGTGGGGAGGACTTAATATCACACTTCCAGCAGAGATCACAGAGTATATATGTAAAATATTTCAGTGCTTGGACAGTCAAAGAACAAATACTCACTTGCATCCCTTCCCTTGCTTTAAAGGTAGTAAGGGATTGCGACTGCTTTGCAGGGACAGAAACTTGGTTGTGGATGAAAACATATTTGCTCTGCCTGTTGAAGCTGCATAGAAAAAGAAAATCAGTGCTGTGTAGTCAGCCTGGGAATTGCAAGCTGTGCTCTCTGTCATGCTTCTAACAAGTTGGCAAAACGTAAGCAGGAATCAACTTGCTCTTGCACTGCTTGTAGGAATCCTGGTGAGACCTGCGTGTCCTTCTCAGTTTAAAAATCAGTAGGGATCTGTACTTCAGCCTTCTCTTGGAATAAGTATCTGTGAGATTTGCACAAGATGTTTCCGCTTAGATGCCCCAAATATGCTTTATTGTATTCTGTTCTACAGCAATGGAGACAGAGAAAAGGATCTTATTTCCTTTAGTCTCCTGTTAATTATAGATTTGCACTTATGTGCTTTTTGGGTGTGTGCATTTTTCTGGAACTATTTTTCTCTCTCTTTTCCGGAATCCCTTGCAGCCATTGCTGTTCTCAAGGACAAGGAACCTGGGTCATTCATTGTTCGAGACAGTCATTCTTTCCGGGGAGCCTATGGGCTAGCAATGAAGGTTGCTACACCACCTCCTTCTGTGCTGCAGTTAAACAAGAAAGGTACTGTATGCCCTCTGTCTATTATTTAACAAGCCATACCCAGTAGGAAGTCCTTATTACTGGGCAATAATCTGGAGGAATCTCCTCTCATCTGGGAAGTGCAACTTGAATTACAGGCTCCACTTGGTACGTTCTTAAATGAGACTGGATAAGATGTCTGTTGTACTTTACAGTCATGGCTTGTAAATGTATGTTCATAGTGGCTGTGCATGTATTGTACCTTATCAACCTAATAGAAAACCAGTGTCATCTCAGTAATGGGTCCTCCCTAGCAATCAGAAGCATTTGATCCACATACCACCACGTAAAGCTTTTGCTTGGTTGGAAGGTTGAATATTTTTGTTTTGAGACAGTTCTTGAGTTTAGATATTAATCTGAGGAGGTTCCCCAAAGAAAGATGATAGTTGTGTAAAAGAAGTGATGAAATACACCTACTCTCCCAGCTCCAGTGCCTCCATGTATAACTTGTGCCTGATAGTTATGAAGGGTAAAATGAGAAGAACGTATAGAAAGCATTAATCAATGTATGGAAACTCAGCAGCCAGTATCTGTAGTGTTCTTGGCTCCATATGTGCTACTGCAAGGGTGGTGAAGTAGTTTTCATTGCTGCTGTTTTCCTTTTACGAAGCTTATTATGTTTCATTAGTACATGCTGCCTGGTGAGGTAAGCAACTGAGATCATAGGAAAGCAGTGATTCTTACTGTCGTGTTTATGGAAGTGTGGTTTTGTCTGGTTTTGATTGGTTGGTGACTGTTGGTTGTTTGGGTTTTTTTTATGATTTCATGCTTATTCTGGGGTAAGGTTAGCAGTCCACCTCTATTACAATAACACTTCCAAATTCTGTACACTTAATCTTGAGCCAATTTCTAATAAAAATTTGCCATGTAATCCTTCTTTTTATTGCCAAGCAACATCAGCAGAACCACTGCAATGTCTTATTTAGTGAAGACAACAGGGGTGCACTGGTGTGGTGATAGCAACAGCAAGGAGGCAAATGGGAAGTGGCTGTAGGCGTTTTTTTATCATCAGACCAGTGAACACTAAGAAGACATGAAAGTTCAAACACTATTAGCCTTTAAGACCCAGTTTATTTTAGTTGTACCACAGGCAAGTGGTAGTAAGAGAAAGTTTTAGTCGAGACTGTAGCATTCTTCCACTTCTCACTCTGTGATATTTGGCTTTTTTGGTTCCCACTGTTCCGTACCAGAATGTACAAATTTGTTCAATCTCCCGTGGGGTTTCTTGTTCCAGGCTTCCCCTTCCCACATACCCTTGTAGTCATTTATTTTTAATATTGTGAGAGCATAACGGCAAACAGTAAGCTGTTTGAAAAGGTGATCTTTGCAATATTTGCTTGTATAGAAGTTTTTGCTGTCCAGATTAATGTGTTCATCTGTATTAGTCAACCCTTGATGTCATGTGTTCCCTGGACTGTGGCTGATAGATCAGAGTCAAAGGGAGCATTTGTGTTTGTGCCTCTTTTGTTAGGGTTTGAATGGTTGGGTAGCTTTGTCCCATTGCTATGAAATAACCCTCTAATTACTTGGAGGGAGATTCAGTTTGTAGTCAAATGTGAAATACTGTGAACCAGTCTTTCAAGAAATGAAGTTGTTTTAATTATATGTGTGCATATGTATGTATATGTTTAAAAGAATGCTAAATCTCAAGGGAATTTTTACATGCCTCTTGGACTTTGAATTTCCTTATTACATCCAATTTAACAATTTTGGTGTGTCCTACGTTCCTGAGAGATAAAAACTGTCTTTAAAAATCTGGTGAAACCTGAGTGTCTCATGTAATGGTTTGGTTTCAGGAGCAAAGACTTAGCATAAAACTGCAAACATTTTAAGACTTAAAGATTCACTGAAAGACTTGGCATCATTACTTTGTGTAGCTAAATCTTCTATTGTTTTGATCTGGAAAAGATTAAACTGTCACTAGAAATCTGAGCATTTTATCATACTTTTACTCCCTTGTCACATTGGATGCAAGTTCTTCTAATGGGCAAGTGCATCAGAATTTCCAACCATTCGTTTTCAAAATTTCTGTTCCTGTCTGTAGTTGGGACCATGCTTGGGCGTTTCGGACACCAGTGTATATTTGAATGTCAGTCACTTATGATTATAAAACCTTTTCCTCTGGTTGTCTAAAGTGAGCTATTTGCTTGTTTGTTTTCTGCAAAATGTCCTTTTTACGACAGCTTGTAACCTTGCAGCAGAGCAGGTCTAATGTATTCTTTGCATGCTGTATATAAAACGTTTGGTGGTAAAGTGGAAAACTGCTTCATAAAGACCTGTTAATTTGTGAGACTGTTGTCTGTTCGTTGCTTCTCTTCATGAGCTATCTTTTTCTTTTTCCACACAGTTGGAGATTTGTCAAATGAACTTGTAAGGCATTTTCTGATTGAATGCACTCACAAGGGGGTGCGCTTGAAGGGATGCCCAAATGAACCATATTTTGGTAAGTACTATGCATCACAGGGACACAGAAAATGGAAACAGTTTGCATTTTCCAGAGCAGTTTTATGGACTTGGATGGAGTGCAAATGAAAGAATGCTTTGCTCAAGTCCTGATGATTTCTGTAGGAAATTTTAAGGTTATAGAGGCCTTGTACACATTTACCTTAAGTATATGTGCAGGGCGCTCTAGCACAGATGCACATGACCAAGCTTCAAGTGGTCAAGTTTGTCTGCCACTACCAATGCCACTGCAGACAGCTGTGCTAGATGACTTTTACAGGCCTTATTGATTCAGGACCTTTGCCTTTTTTTGTCCTGTGCTATATTTATACTGTATACTAACTGGCTGAAATGTCACCAGAGTGGGACATTCACAGAGTACATTATGCTGCATCAGCCTACCTAATGTAATACGATGAAAGCGTATTACCTTTTGTGGCAAACAGCCAAACACCTACATAGCTGCTCACTCATTTGCCCTCCTCAGTGGGGCAGGAGGGCAAAATAGGATAAGAAAGCCCATGGGTCGAAATAGAGACAGGGAGGTTGCTAACCAGTTACTACCATGGGCAAAAGAGACTCAACTTGGGGAAAATAATTGTTTTTTTTTTTTTTTTAATTAAAATCAATATTCAGACAAACATTAAAATAACACTTTTCCTTCCCCTTTTCCCAGCTCAACTTCACTGCTTCTGCCCCACCTCCTCACCCCCACCGCAGCCAGTGCAGGAGGGAGTGGGGGGCGATGGTCATTACAGGATAGTTTCTCTCCGCTGCTCCATCCCTCTCCCACTTTTTCCCTGCTGAGGTGTGGGCTTTCCCCATGGGCTGCCATACTTCAGGAAAAAAAATCCGTTCCAGCATGTGCTTTCTGTGGGCCGCAGTTCCTTCAGGAAATGTCTGTCTGTTCCAATGTAAGGTCCTCCACAGGCTGCAAATTAGGGGACGTCACCTTGTGTGTCTGGAGCACCTCCTTCTCCTCCTCCTCCTCCTCTGACCATGGTGTTCCCTTTGCTGTGTCTCACCCTTTTTGTTCTCTTCTTGTCTCTGTGCAGCCTTTTCTGCCCTTTCTTACATACGTTTTCCCAGAGACATCTCACCCATGGCTCAGTGGTGCCCTGCAGTGGGTTTGCTGGAGCCGTCTGTGTCCGGCATGGGGCAGCCCCTGGCCTCTTCCCACAGAGGTCACCCTGCAGTTCTCTCACCCCTGCTACCAGTCTTGTCATATACACCCAATACACCCGTTAAAGGGTCATCTGTCATAAAATCAACAAGTGTAAAATGACAAATCCTATTTGAAGGTGGATTGAATTTTTTCAGTGTTTGACATGTGACTTATTTCAAATAAGAATTTTTAGCCCAGTCCTACCTTGATCTTGAAGTACCTGTTTATGGCATATATGTAGCCCGACTAATCATTTAGTTTGAGCATCTCCTAATCTTTCAATGTATACAGCCTCAAAACTGCTTTGCAAAGTAGGTGGGCGGGCACAATCACATGCTTGTATGGATAAGACAATGAAGGACTAATAGTATCAGTTGGTCTTTCTGTTTCTGTAAGACCCTTGCAGAATTGGGTCATCTTTCCATTTCAAAGAAATTTTTGATGGGCTCTAAAAATGAGGTTGGTTTTGGTTGAACTGTGATTTTTCTCAAGTACATGATTATAATGTTCAGTGTTAGTAAATGGGATCGAAGTATGGTGTTTTATACAAACAGAATGATGAATATTACACCATCTTCTCACTCCTTATAGTCTGACATGCTAATGTCAAGGATGACTAATGTTTAATTATTTTAATTACGCCAAGTCCAAATGACAAAAGTGCCTTTGAATAGAAAAGAAAAATAATAGAGAATGCAACACACATCACTGCCATATTGAATGGAGAAGTTTTTATCTAGACCATCTTTTATACTTTTAAAAGCAGAAAACAGAGGTGTGTGTAGTCAAAGCACTAGACAGTGGAGACGAGGTGGCCAAGAGGCAGAACTCCTTGCTCTTTCTCTGCCTCATCACATAGTGTTGACCCCTTGTGCTATTACCATCTTTGTAATATTTTACTACATTTAGTGTATTAGAAGTTAAGAGCATTGAAAGGAATTTACTGACTTCCATATGTTACTTTTTTTGTCATTTTTGTGCTTTCTCCATTTGGAGCAAAGCCATTTACGTTAGTATTTACGCAGGGAAAGGGAGTGTTATGATTGTGATTAATGAGTTCAAGTACATCTAACTGGTACAGTGTTGGGAAACATGAATACATTAAAGTTGACCGAAGAAAGTCTTGGCTTAGGTGCCAAGAGAATTTTTTTTTAAAGGGCATGGTGGGGAGGCCCCCTGGTCTATAAAATACTTGAGAGCCAATATAACTTTAAGCATTCTTGTTGTCCACTAAGTTAACTGTGCATCTCTTGTTACTCTTCTGATTACAGGGAGTTTGACAGCTCTGGTGTATCAGCATTCCATCACTCCACTGGCATTGCCCTGCAAGCTCCTCATCCCAGACAGAGGTATGCTTGTTAAAGTACAGAAGAGATATACCCAGCCAAGCTCTGCTTCAAAGTGCTAGGGTCTGAAGGCAGGTGAACATGTCACAAGTCGAGATCTAAGCAAGAATGCACAGGGAAGGAAGCTGTGTTTTAAAAGTGTTTCTTCAGTACTGCTGATGGCTATTATCCAACCTGTAGTTGTGAGCACAACAGTATTCTAGTAATATTTCAGTCATAAACATATATGTGTCATGGAAATCTGCACAGTAATCTAGCATGTAGAAAGACAAAGGTACTTCTCAAACATGAAATTATGCCCATTTATGGTTTGATGTAACCACTCATTCAGGTCTGGGTGGCAAAAGGGCTTTAGGGAAGGCAAGTAGGTAAAGAACAGAAGGTGCCTGAGTGTGACACTGGAAGGAAGGAAGTAGCAACTTACACAGGTCCAAATATTGTGTAAGTAAATGATCAAAGAGCCTGTGTTGCATCACGGGACTGTAATTCTAATTTTGGTTATGGTGATTTCATAAATGACTCTAAGACAACAGCAAAATGTAGCTATGCATGTCCATAATTCAGTTGTCTGTTACTCTCCCACACGAAGTTAACACCAGATGTATTATTGAAATGTTAAACATTCTTGTGGTTTTCTACTGAACTCTTTAAACTTTTATTAAAGGCCATATGTCAGTGTTCAAACATAGCATTTAAATTATGCAAATACATTAATGAAACCATTTTAGCAAAAAAACATGCTATGGTAGATGTGACCACAGATCTCTTTATATGGCAAACCAATGTAGTAGGTGGGCTTGTTCTCCTTATCCTCCTCACCTAAAATGGAAAGCTCCTTCTGTTCTGGCAGAGGTGCAGGACAAATATTTGCCTTGTCCTGAATAAACATACCACAGTGAAATTATATTTTGGATTTATTTTTGAATCCAATATGATTACACATTTTAAGGTGATCTTCTGTGGTTAATGATTCTGGACACAGTGCATATACTATGGATATCTCTAAACATGTGAATAGTGTTACACACTGTATTACTGCTGTCTTCCTCATTTGAATGTATTCAAAGACAGTATGTGTCATGTTTAATACAGCAGTAAGTGAGATCTTTTTACATGCATTTCTGTAACTGAAATAACATACTGATGGACAGTTTTCTCACTAATTTTAACAGAAGATGGGGAAGCAAACATTCCACTGCTGTCTTAATAATTCAGATGTTTGTTTTGTACTTAAGTATGAAGAAAGAAGGATTATGTTGTCATCTTTGAATCAAAATACAATTACTTGATTTCATTGTAGAAACACAAAGTCTTCACACATAAATTAGTGCAAATTTTACAGATTAAATGAGGTAATTGAAATTGCACTATTTAAAAAATTTTGAGGTAGTGAGGGAATATAGCTATCGGTATTGTTTTAATGTGATATCATATGTGTCCCTGCAGCATATGCTATGTAGTTATGTCTTTTACTGTCAGAAAATAAAGGTTGAGCATCCCTCCTGCAGCACTGGAGGCAAAATAAACTGATGCAACACAAAACCCACATGAATGATTAGAGTTGCAGATACAAGATTGTTTCATATTTCTGGCCAAGAGTTGTCCAGTAGATGAGATCACAGTTACGAAAGCTAAACTCATGCTTGACCATGTGCCTTGAAGTCCAGACAAGACATGGACAGTGTTTTCTGTTTGCAGATCCCTTGGAGGAGATAGCAGAAACTTCTCCACAAACTGCTGCAAACTCAGCAGCGGAGCTTCTCAAACAGGGTGCAGGTCTGTTAAACTATTTCCTTGCATTTGACTGTCACCAAATTTTGTATCTTACAGGCTGGGAACAGCTGAAGCTTAGGCTGGACTGAAGGATATTTAAAGGGAGCAGTTACATTTAGAGTGCTGTGTAGAAGTGTAAAGGGCACTGTGAGGATATGTACCAAGTTCTTTCTGTTTTCTGCAACCAGCTCCTAAGTTCTACAACCCTGTGTTTGCTTTCCAGTCGTGTCTCCCATGAGAATATGAAGTACACATATGTTGGTTCAAGCACAGTAATTTTTAAGCAGTGACATTGCTTTCATAACTGATGAACGTAGAGAAGATTTTTTCAACCTGTGGTTGCGGAGGTTCATGAACTATGTCTGAGGTCTGCAAAAGGCAACTAGGGAAAGTGTTCAGTAGGGTTAAATTCTCAGCATAGTTATCCGTACCACTGGAAAATGCTTTCCGTCCCATCAATCTGAAAAAAAAAGAAAAAAAAAATTGCCCTGTGTTTCACTTGATGCTCCATGTTGTTAGGAAATGTCCAGTGTCTTTTCCATTGGATGCTGTTTTATGGATTCTCATGCATACTGCAGCACCCATTCTGGCAAGTTAAGTTGTTACTGTGAGTTCATTGATGTGACAGAATAACCCTGACAAGATTACTTCCAAATGATGTGATGCTACGCATTGGTACCGTCTGTATCACCCTCAGATAGAGGTATTTGCAGCAGCTGTGTAGAGACATGCTGTCCTTCTTATCTGCTTTGTTTGTGTGCAGCTGACCCAGAGAAAGCTAGTGAAATAGCCTGTCCGAAAAGTGTGGTGGTGCCCTAACCCAAGCCTAACCATAGTGCTCTGAGTACCCCTTCGTAACCTTAAGGCTGTCCTTAGTAGAAATGCAGCCAATGTGTTATTTCCCTGTACAGTGGGCATGCCCAGGGGATCCTGTCCATGCCCTCCCATGGTCCCTTGTTTTCAGGCTGCTGTCAATTCTCTCCAGGACCTGTCTGTCCACCAATTAGTCCCATTAGAGCAGGAAAATACATTACATTTGCCACTCTCCTTTAAGTTTAGCCTGCCACTGGAGCCACAAGCAAAATTGCCACAAGCGTGCTTTTATCCTTATAATGCTGCCTCATTGCCCTTACCAATTTTAGGGCACTTCTGAAGGGGGCAGTTGCCAAGCTGAGCTGCTCTGGAGAGAGTGTTGCTGCTTGCTTGTAGGGCAATCTGCTTTCACTTAAAAATTTGAAGTACCACTTCGAGTGCTGTAATCAAGGAGGAATGTGTGGCTGAGGCAATGGCAGGCCTTTGCGAGGCTGTGCCAGAAGTAAGCCCGTGTTGGCCTTTCTGTCTGCCAGTGGTGGTGGTGTTTGTTGTGGCCAACAGGGGAAAAAAAGGAGTAGAGTGAATTTTTGTAGAACTTTCCCTCTTGAAAACCCAGCAAAAGGGGAATGTGTTATCTTGTGAGAAATGTTGGTTTCTCCTTGCTCAGGCAATGCTTTTCAAAGAAAAAGAAATAATTCTTACTTCAGCTGGGGTAGTAGTCATATGGCTCCTTATGAGGGCTGTGACATCACAGATCATTTGGGGAGCTAAGTACATTTGGGTTTTCCCTGTTCTGTTGTTATTATTTTTGTTTTTAAACAAGGGTTTGGAACCTGAATAGATAAATTAGCTAGGAGAGATTCTCAGAGGGTTTTTTTTCCTTGATATATCATTTCTCACTGATTTTCCGTATTTCAGAGGTCCCTCTCTAGTCAGAGAGACATTCAGGTTGTGGAGTTCAACACTGAAGTGCAGATGTAAAACATGTAAATTGTTTCTTTTCCAACTATCTGAGCTTGTGTGAGCACCTGCAGTTTAGTCAAAGCAGATGCACTTTTTCCCTGCCCTGCTTTACCCCACTGTTCTCCCACTCCACAAGCAAAAAAATGAAGATGTGTTTTCCTAGAATGATCATTTTTATAGCTGTCTGAAAAACCTAATGAGCATTTACAATCATTATCTAAATGCAGAAGCTGACCAGAGAAGTGGCTTTTCCCTAGAACAGACCTTACTTTATTAACCTTCCTGTTTGGCAGCAAAATTTTCTGCCCCAAATAAATCCCAGTTTTTCATATCTGTTTCCACTAATACAGTCAAGGGACTAAGCATTCTGAACAAAGCATGTTCCTAGTCTCAAAGCAGCAGGGGTTGCTGAAAATGGCCACATTGTGTAGCTGTTGGTGGTAGCGCGGACATGACTACAAAATGCCACCTGTAGACAATGAGAGCAGCAGCATTGCAGGGCAGCTGCACTGCACGAAAGACACAGATGTCTTTCTTTTGTTCTAGCCTTGAGTATGGTTTCTGTGGGATTGCTGTCATTCGATACCACATCAGACCATGCTTGATGTTCTTAAATGAGAAATATTTCAGCCTTTCTCATTACCTTTCCTTTCCTATAATCTCCTTTTTAAGATGACCTTTGTACACTTTCCAACACTTTTGAAAAAGGTTCCATATATTATTTTTTGTGCTACAGAAGTAAAGGAATCTACTGTATTTGGTGACTGCTTTTGAACTATCACATTGAGGGCAATCTAGACAAAATGCTTGGCTGTTTCATTTAGAAACAAAACCTGAACACAGTCTGTTGACACCAATACAATGTGTGGCAGAAGAGGAAGGGAAACCTTTCATCTGTGTCTCAGAAGTGGTGAGGAGTGTGACTGTGAAACAAGGCAAGCTTTCTGTGGTGGGAAAGGCTCGCGGGATAATGAAGAGCTTTAGATGTGTACCAAATATACAGAGTAATGATGTGAGAAGAGGAGAGCTTATGGTTTGGAATGTTATTTAAAATTTTGCATAGACGTGACAGAAAGCTGTTCAGTGAGGAAGGCCTCATTGAACTTGCCCTTCATCATCTTAAATCCTTCTCTGCATTAATTGTATAGTAATTGATTCAATAACACTGAAGTTATTGAATGGTTATTGAAACTATCACACCAATGTGCAAATACATTTGGGAAATTTTACACTTACAAACCAAACAAATCAAATCTCTGGATTCCTTCTTTCACTAACAGACTCCAGAGCTTGAAGTTATTGGGCTGATCATCATGCTGGAATCAAAATTACGCTTATGCAGTCTTTAACTGTATGATTGCTTTGTTGTTTTGAAAGTGCCAATGTCTAGCTGTGTATTTTATGTAGATAGGCATAGGAGAAATCTTTAGTCAGATTACAGTATAGCCATATGAAAAGAAAATAAATAAAAATTCATAAATTAATTAGTTTAAATTTAATCTTTGCTTTCATAGTAAGGTTGGCAAGCCAAGCTGAACTGATAAACAAATGAAATATTAGCATGGTAACTTGCATGTGTCAGCTGCCAGAGTTGTAAATTCTGTCCTGGATACCTACACAAATGTGTTTACCAAAACACAAAATCTGTTGGTACCAGTGTTTGGCCATGGATGTGTTGAATCATTCTTGCTTGTGCTGTAGAATAAAAGGGCTTTTCAGTTTCAGAAATGTTCTTAATCTGCTTGTAAATTTTACTTTATACCACAATACCAAAATATTTAAGCATGTGAATAATTCTATTAATACATCATTATTATTATTATTAGAGTATGATGTTATATGACACTGTTACCATGTATTACTATGTAGTATTATACAGTCTATAGTACTACTATATAATGCTATATAATAGTAATACTTCTTTTCCTAGTGCTCGCTGCAGATTTGATATGAGACCAGGTAAAAAAAATTAACTGTTGGGTAGCCTTAGAAACCAATGAGCTTCTATTTTATAGAGCTACTTCAGAAGTTACTAATATTTCTAGGAGAGGAATAGGGCTTTTAAAAGTAAGTGCATGCTGAGGTAAAGAATAGACCTTAAAATCCATAAATCAGTAATTTTTCTCAATGTGGAAGTTGTTTTGTTTGCCCAAATATTGCTAAACATAAAAACAAGTATGGAATTCATGAGAAGTGAGCTTTGCAGCAACCCTCAATTCTTTTTGGGGTGAAGACATTCTTGTCTTGCCAAATAAGTGAATGGTTTCCTTTGAATATAGTTTAAATACCATTTGAAAGTGTAAAATGTGTGAACATATTCTGCAAAAATGCGTATTTTCTTATTGGCTGCTGTAATTGAACTTAAACGCAAAACATAGATAGTCATTGGCTTAAATATAAAGGTATTAAAGTCAAAGGGACAGAAAAGGCCTATGACCTCCAAAATTATAGTGTTAAAACTATGAAACAGTGGTACAAGGTGACACATAGAAAGTTTGGTAGTTTGCTGCCAGTCTTCCCTGTTTGCTTTACAAAGATGGAAAAGTTACATTTTGTTTGGTTTTGTTCAGAAGATACTGGTTTGCTTGCTCTTGGGTAATGACCTCTCAAAGTCTTTCCCCTCTTTCATTACAGCATGTAACGTTTGGTACCTGAACTCAGTGGAGATGGAGTCCCTTACAGGCTACCAGGCAGTACAGAAAGCCTTGAGCCTAACTCTGATACAAGATCCTTCTCCCATCTCAACCATTGTCCATTTCAAGGTGTCTGCGCAGGGAATCACGTTGACAGATAATCAAAGAAAGTAAGCAAAAGAGGGGTGGGAAGAGAATAGCCAGCCTTGTCCCCAACAAGTGTTGGCTGCTGTGTATTTGATTTTCCTAGTTATGTTCTGCAGTCTGTGTCTCAGAGGATAATAGGATTGTGAGCTGTCTGCAGAACTGGAGAGTGAATGTTTTAAACTATGGACATTACTTCCACATGGCAGCTTTTACCTCTGGAAGGTCGCTTTGCCATGGCATTTTTTTCATTCTTGTTATTTCTTATAGAAAGGGTAAGTAATGGCTTTGCCAGCATTTGATATTCAACCTATTTAATGAAATAATTTATCTTTATGGTATCTTTCACCAGTATCACTGAACAGAGTTGGCCTTTGCAGACACTGTGAATCTCCAATATTTGAAATAGTGCTTTGGGTAGCCTGTAAAATACTACGATAAAAAGTTAGTTTATATTTACTTTGGACTGAATGCTATTAAGGATACTACAAAGTTTTTAGATTTGAAAACTGACAATAACAAAGGAGGAACAACGGGAATTCATTATAGGTTTAAAAATAAAGTGGCAGACTTCTTAATTTCATGGGGTCTGCAAGTATTTATAGCAGATCAAGGACAAAACCTTAAATTATAATGCCTAGGAGGGCTTATATTTTGAAACTTGATATAATCAAATTATTCACAAGTTCCAAAAGTTGCTGTTGCCACTGACATAGTATCTAAGTGGACAGTTTTTAGAAAAAATCCATTTCATTCTTCTACTTCTTTTTCTTAGCTTGAGGGTCAGTTTTCTTTTGGTTCAAAAACTTGACATTACTATTCTAAATATGGATTTATTTGCTTGGAGCAGTTCAGGTGGCTTTCAAAGTCACTCAGATAGAAAAAAGAATGTATCACATTATTAAATTTAGATTAAATAGAACTTATTTTTCAGATCTGTTTATTGTTTAAAATTTTAAGCATCTTAACTATTCCTAAAACTTGTTTTGTTTCTTCTTATCCAGACTCTTTTTTCGGCGACATTATCCAGTCAACACTGTTATTTTCTGTGCTTTGGATCCACAGGACAGAAAGTAAGGAAAACAAGCAGTATTTCTGATAGGTTGTTTGTATTGTTGATCCACAAAAAAAACCGAACCTAGATTTCATTTTTATTTCTTCATTCTTTTTTTTTTTTTTACTGCTTTCTTGATGGACAACAAGATGGATGAAAGATGGCCTTTCTGCAAAGTAAGTGGACACCTGTCTAAGTCTCTTTTAACTGAATGTTTTAGGAATATCACTATAGTGATCAGTTTCTTAGTGTTCTAGCTTATCTTTGTCAGAGATGTAGAAGGAAAAGCAGCTGTTCAGAGACAAAAAGTCTCTTTGCCCACTGTAATTAGACTTTAGTTACTTCATCTGCACCTCTGCAAGTCAGGGCCTAATTATATGATGGTGGGATGTCTGGAGGGAAAGGTAACATTGTTTATTTAAGTTGCAGGTCTGTGATTTGACTACAGTTTCAGAAATGAAAACAGAACCATTTGCTACTCAATTTTGTTTCCGCTTGTGCAGCAACACTAACACAAGCTTACTTGTCTTATTTAGACTGATAGCTTTAAAAAAAAAAATCCCCCACAGGGCACATAGATGAAAACACTCTTAGTAATACTAGTGTGTGGTGTAAACATATAATTACCAGTGGATTGCAAAGTGTTTTCCGTAGAAGGCAAATGTCATTGTCCCCCTTTTACCAAAAGGAAAAACCTAAACAGACAGTGCTCAGGCACTGGTTTCTGGAAAGGAACAGAAATATATGGCTTAAGTCATATTTCCAGTACTCTGTCCACTGAGATGTGTGGCCCTCAAATCCTCTCAAGGCAATTCCTGACACACCACACTACACTCACCCAAAGGTAGGTAAGAGAACAGCAGTATTGGATCAGTTTAAATATATCCCTAGGGCCAGCAGCATGTCTCTGACAGCAAACAGTACAGGATTCAGTATAGACAGAGTAGAAGGAAGCGGAAAGTCTCCTTCCCTGATTCTGGCCATCATGAGCCACACAGGAGCTCCCAACTTGGCTGGTGCATCTGGACCACTCTGTTTAGCAGTCACACAGGACCTTATCCATCAGAACAGATGAAGTCTGATTTGTCCTTTTGGTTTTTGCAGTATCTTTTCTGCTTTATGAAATGAGGCAATGCCTTTCTGTCTTTCCTCTGATATACTGTGATTTTTGCCCTTTGCAGAGTATTTGGGTTCGTTGCCAGGAAGCAAGGCAGTGCCACAGACAACGTATGCCATCTATTTGCAGAGCACGATCCAGAGCAACCTGCCAGTGCCATTGTGAACTTTGTATCAAAGGTCATGATCGGATCCCAGAAGAAGATCTGATACCTTTCCATCCTTGACTCAGACTGCTTCACTGACTTCACTGAAGGAAAGCACTGTGAGAGGGAGAAAGCCCACTCAGAAGCAATGTCTGAACCTTGTCATTCCCAAGAAGGAAAGCAGAGGACGGTCCATCTGCATTGTGTTTGCAAGAGTTCAGCCTTTTCTTTGAAGATGCCTCTGACTTAATAAAGCATTATTTCTTTGGTTTTATATCAAAGGACAAAGCAAAAGAAGCTGGGTGCCACCCAAACCCATGTAGCCCATACCTGAATGAAGCATAAATTAAAAACTTTTCTCCTGAAGGGTTTCTAGTATATATTAACATGCTGTTTCTCATCATTTATTGGAGCAGAAATACTCACTAGGCTGTGCTACTTTTTTGTGCAGAAAATTTTTTATATAACCTCCACAAAGACACTTGCCGTAGTTGCATCAATGGTAGCTATAAGCCTCGCAAACATGCTCTTAAGAGAATGATGGTCTGAGGAAGACTATTTGCTCTTCCCTTCATCTTTATGTGATCAGTGATGGGAACTGAATGGAGAAAGGGGAAGATGTATGTGAAGAGAAGGTTTGTGCAAGTTGATTTCTGATAAGAAAGGAGCAGCAATGTGGAATACTCAGGGAGATTGCTCTGTATTTAATGTTAAGAAGGCTGGGCTGTTCTAGTTTGAAAATTTTTAAATAGGGGAGAGGTGGCAGAACAAAAGAAAAAGGTTGCATGGAAATTATTCTGTAATTGGTTTTTTTGTATTCGTGTTTTTTTATACAGAGAACTAAGCAGGGAAGATTCTGTATTTTAATAATTACAGGATACAAATGAGGGAAAAGCAAAGAAGAAAATTTTATAATTTATATATTTTTACCTGTGCCTGATTATTTATAGTAGATCTCAGATCTTGATATGTCATATGGGTATTCTTGAACTAGACTGTTGTTGAGCTTTGCCTCTTTAGTGCTTTTTTGCATAAGTAAAAGTGTGTATAGCCTGTGCCTCGCTATAGACAATAGAGTCTCATATTTTGACTTTTGTCTTACAGTGACAAGATACTTCCCATTTCCTGTCTCTGCAATACTGTTTCGTTTGTTCCCCTACCTAATACCTAATTATGTTTGTGGATTCTTTTGGCCCCCATTTTATTGGAGTTTGGAGATTTCTTGGCTTTTTTTTATCTATAGAAACTATTTTTGGTTTATGTTTTTTTAATAATTCCTTGAGTCAGGAAATCCAAAAGGGAATGGAATTTATTTTGTTACTCTGTCCCATTTCTTGAGAGCATTTATGTCGTAATTTCTACAACCATCACACATATCTGTGCATCTTTCTAAACACATTGGTATTTTAAATGCATAACAAAGTGCTAGCTTTACAGAGAATTGATACAGAAGGTTACAGTGGAAACCTTCACCAGGAGAGTAAGCTGCTGAGGTCTACTGTGTAATTCCCATTTACTCCAAAAAGAGCAGTACTAGACCCCTATATCAGAACTGATGGTAATAAAGCAGCTTCAGCGTGACAGTGCTGAAAAGTTTCATTGCCTCTATTTCTTTGATATGTGGCTGTCAACATCATATTAATAACCTGAGGAATAAAATAACATGCTGAATTCAGCATACTGATGCATGAGGCACTGGATTAACTAGTAACTGTACCCACTTGGAGGATTTAATTCTTTCATCCACTTTTACTAAATAATGGTTAAATGGAATGGGAAACTCTGGTTGAGCTATATGGTAAGAAGGTTCCACCAATTTGAGCTACGTTTGTCCTGTCTAAATTATGATCTGTTTTTAATTAATAGCCCTCTTCCTATTTCTTAAAGTATTAGGACCGTTAAAACCTTATTCAGTGACCATAGCCAAAGTGTTACCAAATTATTTGCGTAATTATGAATTTTGTATAAATAACTTTATACTTTTTAAAAGGAAAGGGGTGGGGAAGAGAGGGAGAGAGAAGAAAGATTTGAAGTTTAATCTATTTGGACCAGGAAGTGGTGTATTAGTAGCAGTGGTTGTTGGATGTGTGTGGAAAGGTGAAGCATTCCAAAGCATAGTAGCTACTGTTGAAGCAACAAAGGCAAGTGCCTCTGATTTGTACCAAATAATTCTGTTCTTCTGACACAGAGGTATACTACTTAAATGGTGTTTATGTACTATCTAAAAAAGAATGCAGCTCTTACTTTTGGGAACTTTAATCCTTTTGAAACATGTGAGGACAAGTTTTCTTTTCATATTCTTTTGATGCACCAAGAACCCAGTTGCCTAATCTAGTTAGCCAGTTGGAGCCCAGTGAATTTCTTCAGCTGACATCTCAATTAGATTTAAGTCTCAATTAGATTTAAATCTGATGTGTTGTAAGCATTGAAATGATGAGGAGTTTTTTACTAGATTTTTTCACTTCTGTAGATGATACTTAAATTTTCGTGTGTCTTGTTAGACACCAAGTGTTGGCCTTTGGGCTGAAAATAAAGTATCTTTTTTTTTTCCCTGTGTATTATCATTTCCATTCTGGGCCTTATTTTTTTTATTCCTTGTGCTTTCTCAAGGCCTGCTGAATTCAAGAGCATAAGGAATTGAACGCTGACACTCCTGATGGTGTTTAGTGGGAGTTTAGATCTACTTGGTAAGTGGGAAAAAAGAAGTTGCCCTGTTTCTAAGGGAGATTTTTTATTATGCGTTCCTTTGGATGGTATATCGCCACATGCTTTTGCTTTTTAATTAATTAAAAAATGCACAAAGCAAAATAGTTCAATATGTACCATTGTGTAGTGTATGTAGAAAGATATTCACGAAACTTATGTTCATGGCAAATACAAGACTAAATAGTTAATACAGCACTTTCTTTTAAGTTTTTTGGTAGATGTGTATATGCAGTTTCATAACTAATGGCAGCAAGTTGACACATGTATTTAGCCAGACTCCTATTTACCTGCTTAGTAAATGTGCTACTATAATCATACAGTGTTAAACTACAAAAAAGCTAAAAGCCATGTTTTTAATTAAATGGTTTCCATGTATCCAACAGTATCATTAAAAATTTAATGTTTCCTTCTTGGATTTACTTACTAGTGAAAATTCTTACCTTTTTCTTGAAACTGTAAAGAAGCATCAAAAGGTCTCCAGTATGTAAATGAATGTTCTATAAATTCTTCATGTAGTCATTTTCTCTGCTCTTCAGATATTGCCTCTATTCAGATTATAATAAAATCATGAATATGAAATTTCACAACATAATGTTACAGGGCAGTCTGTTCTGAAAGAAAGTTACCTTCTGGCATTCAAAACCAGCTGATGAGCAAAACCTTCTTGGCAAAGTAAGAATAGTTTGCGTTCTAAACCAGGGGTTTAGTTTTGTTTCTCAAAGATTTCTTTCAAGGACTTGACTTCACATGAGTCTGTGTTAGTGGTTCAAGTCTAGTTAAAGCATATGATTTTCCTAGTTCATTTGTGGTTATAATGGTATAAAAGTACCTTTTGCCTGCATTGCATATTTCAGTGTGAGAAGGAAGAATATATGATGTGACCTTCTGAGATGTCTGTACCCATTTAACTGTGTCTCCACAGTGACTACATTAAAAAAACTTCCAGAGGAGCATGAGGGGAGTGAGAAATCTAACCCGTAGCTGAAATAGCTCTCTGAGTACAAAATCTGTGAGTCAGCCACGCATTGAAGGTTGAGTTATATACGTGCTTTATGGGGATTATTTCTGAGACTAATAAACTCTGGTATGTCATGCTGATGCCTTTCCTATGAGGTGCAGGCTGGCAGGAATTTTTCATTCAGTGTGGTTGACTGTCATTCATCACTACATGCCACTGTGAGGTTTATGCATGGGCAAGAGAGAGACTTATTCATGAAAAGTATTCATCTTTTATCAGAATTAATTATAATGTGGAACAGATGATAAGGATGCAACAGTAAAATGGGTCTTCTGTGTCAGAGTCAAGTCTCATGCTAAACTCTTGTTCTTGAACTCATATGCCATTGTGCACGTGTGCTGCTATTGCTCCTCTTTGAAGGCTGCTCTGGGGTCTCTTTGCTCCAGCGGATGAAAATCTGCTTTCAGTATTCATCCTAAATGTATTCACAGCTAGTTTATATGCAGTTGTTCTTATGCCAGCATTGTCTCTTAGCATGAATAACTGTTTTCTCCCTGAGGTATTTATAGCAAAAGATCTGACCCTCCTTGTGTCCCTCAGTCTTCCTTTGGCAAGGCTAAACAAGTCAGCACTCAGCCCTTACATTTTTGTCTTTGAAAAGGCACAGAGGCCTGTTCTTTTTTACTTCTTGTCAGTTAAATAATTTCTTTGAAGGGACCCTGAAGTCAACAGCCAGACTCTTTAAAAGGGGCACAAGCTTCTGCCTTGTTATTTTTTAAATATTTATATTAGAAAACTCTTGGAACAAGAAAACTTGGACCACCAGATAGGCAGAGTAAACCCCTACTCAGCTTCGGCTGTTGACACCTAGCGCAAGGTTTACGACAGTGTAAAGTACATCAGGCAGTGTGCACAAAGCAAATTATGAGGGCAAATAGCTAAAGAAGTTCTCAAAAGCGTAAGTCAGAAACAGGAATGTTCAGTCCAGTTCAGTGGAAGATCTACATATAAACAGGTCTTTAAGAAAAACAGAAAATACTTCCGTTGTTTAACAAAAATGCTGACCTTGAGAACTGCAAAATTATGAAGCCTCAAGAAATCAGGAGGATGTCCCAAAAGTTGCTTTGTGTTGTTTGGTTGTTTTCTTTGCTGTTGCAACAAAAAGTCTGCAGTTGATAAAAAGAGATTTCAGAACCCTGGGAAGAATGCTAAAAAGTTTGGGAGCACAGGTAGTGTTTTCCTCAATCCTCCCAGCAATGGGGGGAGACTTTGGAAGAAACAAGGCGAGCCCAGGACTTGGCTCCAGGACTGGTGCCTCTGCCAAAACTCTGGGGTTTTAAACCATGGAAGAGCTTTCAAGACACAAGGTATGCTGGGGCCCGATGGGATCCATCTAACCCAACAGGGAAAACGTGTCTTTGGGTATAAGCTGGCAAGACTGATCGAGAGAACTTTGAAATAGAATTGATGGGGGAAGGAGTTACCAACAGGATTGCAGTAGGTAAGCCATGGGTTGGCTTGGCATTGCCTGAGGGTGGCAATGCTAATGGGGACATTTACACTGCTCCTGGGAGCATGGAGGACTCAGGAGTGTATCTGAAATGCTTGTACACCAACACATGCAGCATGAGAAAGAAACAGGATGAACTGGAAGTGTTGGTTAGCTCCTAGAACTATGATATCACTGGTATTAGTGAGACTTGATGGAATGAGTCCCACAACTGGAGTGCTGGGATGGAGGCTACAGGCTTTTCAGGGGGGATAGGTAGGGCACATGAGGTGGAGGTGTTGCACTATATGTAAGGGAGAGGTTTGATATACAGCCCTTAGAGTTAGTGAAGATGTGGTTGAGAGCTTCTGGGCAAGGGTTAGCGTGATGGAAAACAAAGGAGATGATGTAGTGGGCTCCTGCTATCAATTGGCCAGCCAGGATGTAAGCACTGATGAGTTACTCTGTAGGTGATTAGGAGAAATTTCTGGATCAGTAGCTCGTGTTCTTATGGGAGATTTCAAATTCCCAAACATCAACTGGGAATATCATACTGCTGTGCCAAGCAGGTCTTGGAAATTCCTGAAGACTGTAGGAGATAACTTCTTGTCACAAGTACTCAGTGAGCCAATTAGGAAAGATGACCTCCTAGACTTGCTGTTTGTGAATAGAGAAGGACTCATGCAAGATGTGACAGCAGGTGGCTGTCTTGGCCACGGTGATCATATAATGGTTGAGTTTAAACATTACAGTGTAATGAGAAAAAAGGACAGGAGAGTAGCTACCCTGGACTTCAGGAGAGCAAACTTCAAGCTATTGAGGGAGATATTTAGCAGAGTACCCCGGGAGTCTGCTTTTGAGGACTTAGGAGTCTACAAGTGCTAGTCAGTCTTTAAGAACCACCTTTTAGAAGTACAGGACCAGGCAATTGCACAGCGTTGTAAGTCAAGCAAGTGGGGCAGAAGACCAGCGTGGCTGAAAAGGGAACTCCTCATGGACCTCAAGAAGAAAAAGAAATCGCATGATCTCTGGAAGGAAGGTCAGGCTTCGCAGGAAGCTTTACAGATTTGTGGTTTGCATATGCAGGAAGAAGGCACGAAAGGCCAAAGTGTTAAAACTGGCCAGTGTTGTGTCAAATAAAAAGAATCACAGAATCACAGTATGTTAATAGCAAGAGGAGGTCTAAAGAAAACATTGGACCAATACTTGTTGAAGATGGTCACCTGACTAATAGGGATGAAGAAAAAGCAGAGGCATTCAATGCTTTTTTTGCCTCAGTCTTTAGTAATACTGACAGACGTTGGGCTGCCCGGTCCTCTGAGTTGGAGGACCACGACTGTGGGAACAGAGACTTTCCATTTGCGGACATTGAAACTGTAAGGCACCAGCTATATCAGCTGAATGTTCACAAGTCCATGGACCCTGATGGGATTAATCGCAGAGTCCTGAAGGAGCTAATGGATGTTACAGCAGGACCCCTCTCAACCATCTACCAAAAGTCTTGGGAGTCTGGGGACATCCCTGCTGACTGGAAGCTAGCCAGTGGTATTCCAATTTACAAGAAGGGTGTGAGGGAAGACGCAGGGAACCACAGGCCTGTTAGGTCTAACCTCAGTTCCTGGAAAAATTATGGAGAAGATTATAGTGGGTACTGTTGAAAGGCACTTAAAGAATAGTGCACTCATCAGGCACAGTCAACACGGGTTCACAGAGGGAAAGGCCTGTCTAACTAATTTGCTGTCCTGCTATGATCAGGTCACCTGAGCGGTGGATGAAGGGAAGGCAGTGGATGGCATTTTTCTGGATTTTAGAAAGGCTTTTGATACTGTCCCTCCCAGCATCCTTCTGGACAAGTTGTCCAACTGTGGGATGAGCAGGTTCACGGTGCATTGAGTGAAGAACTGGCTGAATGGCAGGGCTCAAAGGGTTGTAGTGAATGGGGCTACACCTGGCTGGCGATCAGTCACTAACGGTGTTCCTAAGGGTTTAATGCCAGGCCCAGTTCCATTCAATATGTTGATCAGCGATCTGGATGCAGGAGTTGAGTTGCACCGTTAGCAAGTTTGCTGATGATACCAAACCGGGAGGTGCTGTTGACTCTCTTCAGGGACCAGATGCCTTGCAGAGGAATCTACATAGGCTGGAGCACTGGGCAATGATTAATGGGATGAAATTTAACAAGTCTAAATGCCGGATTCTGCACCTGGGATGGAGTAACGCCAGGCAAAAGTATAAATTGGGAGAGGAGTGGCTGGAGAGCAGCCCTGCCAAAGGGGTCTGGGTGTGCTGATTGACAGCAGGCTCAACAGGAGTCAGCAGTGTGCCCTGGCAACCAAGAGGGAAAATGGCATCCTGGGGTTCATCAAGCACAGCATAACCAGACAGTCCAAAGAGGTGATTATCCCACTGTATTCAGTGTTGGTGTGACCTCACCTTGAGTATTGTGTACGGTTCTGGGCACCACCATTTAAGAAGGATGTTAAGATCCTTGAATGTGTCCAGAGGCAGGCAACAAAGCTGGTGAAAGGCTGGGAAGGAATGTGCTATGAGGAGCAGTCAAGGACTTTGTAGTTGTCTAGTTTGGAGAGAAGGAGGCTGAGGTGCGACCTCATTGCTCTCTACAGCTTGCTGAGGAGGGGAAGTGGAGAGGGAGGTGCTGATCTCTTCTGCCTGGGATGCAGTGCCAGGACGCATGGGAATGGCTCAAAGTTGCGACTTGACATTAGGAAGCACTTTTTTACTGAGAGTGTGGTCAAACAGTGGAACAGGCTTCCTAGAGAGGTGGTCGATGCGTCATGCTTGTCAGTGTTTAAGAGGCATTTGGACAATGCCCTTAATAATATGCTTTAGCTTTTGGTCAGCCCTGAAGTGGTCAGGCAGTTGGACCAGATGATCATAGTAGGTCCCTTCCAACTTGAATGTTATGTTCTCTTCTGTTCTGTTCTCTTCTGATTCCTTAATACTACAGGAGGGCAAATAACTATTATTTGATAATCTGAAGTACGTTATGGAGCCTGCAGGTTATTCAAGGGATAAATAACCTCTAAATATGTGTTTTTTCTTATTTGTAGTGGTAACCAGGATAGCATGTGAATGTAGAGACTTTAAAACATTTTTCTCCTGTTGTGATTCAATGTATCATAATGTTTTTTCCTGCCCTCAAACCAGTTTGAATAAGTTTATTTCTAGCAGAAAAAAAGCAAAAAAAAAACCTCCACCAAGAAAAACAATGCAGAGGAATAGAAGGGCAGTTGAGTGGCCTAAAGGTAATATTCAAATCTTTAAAGGTGACTACACCTCTTCATGCGCAAAGTCATAATGTGATTTAGAGCCCCTTGTAGACAGGTAAACAACAAGATGCTGAAAGTTTTTATGAACTTTGTTTTATAATTATCTTTTGTAAGGGGTTTCCAGTTTGACTGTAATTTACACAGTTGGCTGGGATAAAAACTAGGTGGAAGATAAGTGAAGGTCTTAGATGGACTATGCTGGGCTTTGGAAAAGACTAGTAGTTCTGTTTCACAAATGATAAGGACTTCCATAATGGGCAGGAGGGCTATCTGCTATCTATTCTGTTCTATTCCCATATGTGCAGAAATATGCAAATAGGAAACTGGAACTTGATCAGATTTTGCCTTACCAGGATTAAAAATTGCCTTATTGTTCCTCATAACAATTAAGGTTAGAACTCAAAGTGTTTTGGTGACCTAACAGTTCATATTTTTCCCATTTGTGTTGAAGAAGTAAAATTTAGTCTGTCACAGCATTTCACATGATGATGGGAGGAGTCTCTTTCTGTCCCTTCATTTTGCCAGAACAGCATAAAAAAACTTACAATTCTCTTTGAACGTCACTGCAAGTAATGATCCAAAAGATGAAGTTCACTTCCATCTGCTGGTAATCCTGTAGTATAGCACGTAGCAGGTTATTGAGTTGTAGTACACTTCAGGGGTTACTGTAGTTTGAATGTAACAGCTATCATGTTCACTACCCAGTAAGTGGTTTTATTTTCCATAGTGTAACTCACCAACAAAGAAAGACATCAACCCACCCCCTCATGCCACTTCTCCAAAACCCAAAGTGCTAGTGAAACATCCAATCTATCTTGTAAAGTACTTAGAATCATAGCATCATAGAATGGTTAGAGTTGGAAGGGATCTTAAAGATCATCTAGTTCCAGCCCCCTTGCCATGGTCAGGGACACCTTCCACTAGACTAGGTTGCGTATAGCCCTATCCAACTTGGCCTTGGACACTTCCAGGGATGGGGCATCCACAACTTTCCTCAGCAACCTGTTCCAGTGCCTCACCACCCTCAGGATAAAGAATTTCTTCCTAATATCTAATTGAAATCTACCGTCTTCCAGTTTAAAACCACTGCTACTCGTCCTATCACTACGCTCCCTGATAAAGAGCCCCTCCCCATCTTTTCTGTAGGCCCCCTTTAAGTGCTGGAATTCGGCTATAAGGTTTCCCTGGAGTCTTCTCTTCTCCAGGCTGAACAGCCCCAACTCTCAGCCTGTCTCCATAGGAGAGGTGCTCCAGCCCTCTGATCGTCTTCATGGCCCTCCTCTGGACTTGCTCCAACAGGTTCATGTCCTTCTTACATTGGGTACCCCAGAGCTGGATGCAGTACTCCAGGTGGGGTCTCACGAGAGCGCAGTAGAGGGACAGAACCACCTCTCTCAACCTGCTGGCCATGCTTCTTTTGATGCAGCCCAGGATGTGGTTGGCCTTCTGCCAATGCACATTGCTGGTTTATGTTGAGCTTCTCATCAACCAACACCCCCAAGTCCTTCTCAGGGCTGCTCTCAATCCATTCTCCACGCAGCCTGTGTTTGTGCTTGGGATTGCCTCAATTTGATTGATCTGTACTTTGCCACCTATGTACTGTCAGAATGGGCTGGATTCTGCTTATCGCAGGTAGATGATACAGATGCTGTTAAACCACTAAAAACTCATGTTTTTTGACAATGAATCATCAGTACTGCTGAGCCTCTTGGAGTTTTCTGAACAGCTGGCCATCATTTGTTGGCTGTAATTTTTTTAAGGCTTCAATACCTAGAATCAAGTTAATAGCTTACTTTTCTTTCTTGTTCAAAAGAAAGGTTACAGCCCTCTAACTTTCAGTGAAAGGCCTCTTAGGATGAGCACTACATGATCCAGCAACAGCATATATGTAACACATATCTAAATGTATTCTGTAATGATATTTTCTTTAGACTAATCGGTATTTGAATCTTGATAACAATTTTTAAATGCTGGACATACAGTGAAATTGGGTACTACAAAACCTATGTAGTATAAACAATGTCTGCTGGTACGTCTTCTTTCCAAATCTAGTTGTTACAGGCATTGAAAACTCAGGGCTTTCTTTATTAAGATTAGAGACTGTATCAAAGTCTGGATAACTACTATGAGGAGATGTGTCATGCATAGCTGTATATCTTAATGTTTAAAAACAGAAAAATGCTTAGAACAATTATTACAAGATTTTTTAAGATCACACTTTCCCATTTTAAAAAAATACAATTGCCTTCTGAATATTAACATTTAACATTTACATTTCTCTAATTATGAAGTCTGGAAATATACTTATGTGGGTAAAAATAAAATCAGAGAAGTTCTTCATAAATACATTACTCCAGCAGCTGGTTTTTAAATTCAAATAACAACTATTCTACAACCTGTTTCATGTTAAGAGACATGCATGGACTGGCAACCCTGTGAAGCTTCCAATTCAGTGCTTTGCTGTACAGAGAGGGAATCATAGATAATAAGCAAATTTAATTGCTTTGCTGAATCAGTTCCTCTGTTAGATAACATTGAAAGAATCGCCTGACTTTTACAATCAGTAACAATTACCAGTGGCAAATGCATATCTCATGGAACATATTTAGAAATAAGCAGTAAATTAATTATACCAGATAGATCAATGTACTACATTATACCTCTGATAATCTAACACAATGTCACTTATATTCTTGTCTGACTGTATGCAAACATATTTATGGGATGTCCACATGTTCTTTTGCAATGCAGTTTTGGATAGTTTGGATAAATACAGTATCAGAGTCAGTCTGGGAGCTATGTATGACACTGCATGTTTCCGAGATCATCTGGGAGCTGTCAGCTCTGTCTGTCCTTGAAGATCTACTAGTTTGCATCCTAGCATTCACACTGTCCCCCTGGCCATTCAGGCAAGGACCCCACAAACACTTGGGCTGGCACCTTTGGGAGGAGGGGAGCTGGACGTGTATCCCCCAACAGCAGGAATAATTCAAGCACTAGACCAAGTGACAGTGAGTGTGAGGTGTGCTGTGTGCCAGGCAGCTGCTGAGTGAGGAGTAGTTCCCAAAGCATAACCTTGCATCATAAGTACTCCTTTGCTTGTTTGAAGGCAAAGCTTGTCCAGGGAGACAGGCCATTTTAGGAGAGGGATATCATTTACTATGGTGTTGTCCAACAGCAAGATCATTGTCTCTGTGCACCATGTATTGCTGCAAGCTCAGCTACTGTAAGGGACAAACAATGCAACCAGGAGCCACTGTGCAGAATGTGAAAGGGTCTATGCTTTCCATGTCTTCCCATACCCACATAGTTCCTCCCTATGGCCCTGCATGGGGAGGAACTAAACATAGCTGGTCCTGCCATCGCCTGGCACGTGGAAGGCAAAAAGTATTGCCAAGTTGGGGCAAGCAGACCTTGTTGTTTGCCTGCGGGCACACAGCACAGCAGTCCCAAGGTCTCTGGCAGCAGTGGCACAGGCAGCTGTGGGACATGCTCTTTACCATCACCATGAGAGATAGGGAAGGATTTTGGAACGAGGGAGCTGCAAATCTGCAGGCTCTGGGTAGCTAACTGAGGCTGGGAGAGTAAAAAAAAGACAACTGCAAGAGGCAAAGGATACAGCAGAGTAGGAGCTAGCTAAACCCTTAAAGTTTGTTTGCTGTTTATCACTTTGCCTGTTTGGGGAAGAGGGAGCTGACTTGTCTCACTCCTGCAGAAAATTTGCCTACTAAAATCAGGAACAGAGGGGCTGTCATGTTGGCCTGCCTAAATAAGGCTAGAAATTAGAGGACTAAGAGGTTGCTAGTGAGTACCCAATCTCCTGCAAGAAAAGGGAAGGGAGCAAATGAAGGAATTCTTTTTTTTTTTTCTATCCTAAGCAGACTGCATTAACTTGTTACAGCGTTCAGGATGCTGTGTGAACTGGGGAGATTGCTTTTGAGTGATACACAGTTTGGAAAAACAGAAAAGTTTTAGTGCTTTGGGGGTTTTCCATGATCAGAAGAGACTCACAAGACTGTATGATTCCTGTTTGTCTGGAGGTTGCTTGTAGCATAATACATGCCCCGATGCGAGGGCTGTAGCATTGCTGTGGCAGTGGATGACATGGCTGTGCTTTAGGAATTGGTAGGCTGGCATAGACACAGGCCTTTTTTTTTTTCTTTCCTTTTTTTTCTTATTCCTATCTAGGAAGGGAGTAAATTGGAACAACCTTCGCAGGGACATGGTAGAGAGTGTCAAGATGAATTGAGCAGGGTGCTGGATAATCTCATCTAGGCTCCCTTTCCCATGAAAGGTTGAACCAGATCATCTTTTAAGGTCCTTTCCAACCTGGGCTGTTCTATGATTCCATGTTTTAAAATTGTAAAGCACACTTGCATCTTCCTTGGAGTCTGCTCTACTGGAGGATTAAATTTGCCTAGGTAAAAAAGTGAGCTTAAATGCTGTAGGAACTTTGCAATGATGTCCTTTGTGATGCTTTTATTGTAGAGCTTTCAAGAAAGCTGTCACGTGTATATAAACCAGGAAATAGATGGCTTTTTTTGCTATAACCAAATCTGCTTATCTGTACTTGTCTAAGTGTCAGCTGTTTGAAGCCATGCTACAGGCACCTTTGTTGCCATTCTAGGTATCTCTTATTGCCAATTTAAAGTAGAGGTTGCCTGCATGAGGCATGCATGTAACCCTATAGAGACCATTTGAGTGGTAAGGTAAGATAAAGGTGGTAGATAAGGCAAGATAAATTTTGTTGGCTTAACTGATGACTTGCTTGAATATATCATGGAAAGGCATCTGAACACCTTTAATACACATGCATATTCATTAACATATGTCTTATTTATATGTACGTGTGTGTGTATATGTGTATACATATTTTATATAAGTTTCACAATGCCAAAGAGAATCCATTTTAATATATTATTTTGCTGCCACAGCAGTAATCTTATATGCGCATAGAATCATAGAATGGTTTAGGTTGGAAGGGACCTTAAAGATCATCTAGTTCCAACCCCCCCTGCCATGGGCAGGGACACCTCCCACTAGACCAGGTCACTCAAAGCCCTATCCAGCCTGGCCTGGAACACTTTCAGGGATGAGGCCTCCACAACTTCCTTGGGCAATTTGTTCCAGTGTCTCACCACCCTCATAGTGAAAAATTTCTTCCTAATGTCTATTCTAAATCTCCCCTCTTCTAGTTTGAAGCCATTCCCCCTCATCCTATCACTACACGCCCTTGTAAAAAGTCCCTCTCCAGCTTTATTTTAGGCCCCCTTTTGATAATGGAAAGCCGCTGTAAGGTGTCCCCAGAGTCTTCTCCAGGCTGAACAATGCCAACTCTCTCAGCCTCTCCTCATAGGAGAGGTGCTCCAACCCTCTGATCAGCTTTGTGGCCCTCCTCTGGACTCTCTCCAACAGGTCCATGTCCTTCTTATGGTGAGGGCTCCAGAGATGGACTCAGTATTCCAGGTGTGGTCTTACGAGAGCAGAATAGAGGGGCAGAATCACCTCCCTCAACCTGCTGGCCATGCTTCTTTTGGCACAGCCCAGGATACAGTTGTCGTGGTTTAGGCCAAATCGGCTACTTGGGACGTGAAGGACTCCAGATGAGACCAACAGGTGCTCCCCTCTACCCCTTTTCAAAGAGAGAGGCAGAGGAGGGAAAAAGAGATGTATGAGTTTAGAAGGAACTAAACTACTTTAATGAAATATTAATAATAAAATAAAAGGAAATAATGAAATATATACAAAACCATATCAAGCTCCCAGGATGACAATCACATCACCAGCTGGCACTGGGCAAGTCCTGTGCTGGACTCAGTGACGGACAGGAACTGGATTTTGGATCTGCATTCAGGATCGGGATCAAAGGCAGGCGAACAGACAGAGTCCTCCTCAGATGTCGGCCATTGAAGAAAGAGAGAGAGAGCGCTGACCCTTTGATCCCTCAGCTTTTATACTGAGCATGAGGCAGATGGGATGGAATACCCTGTTGGTCAGTTTTGGGTCACCTGTCCTGTCCACTCCTCCCCGCAGGTGGGACCCCACTGCGCTTTTCCACTTCCGACCCTCCAACAGGCAAGTAACAAAGTTATCTGGCCTTGGTTGTTATAGCAATAAGTATAAGCAAGAGTCTCTCTGCATACCATTCCTTGGCATCAGCTATAAACATAGGTCTTATCGCTCTGAGAGCGAATATTGTCTGCACAATATGCTGTTAATTTCAGTAGTTAGAAGAAGCCCAGCTAAGAAGCAAAGTTATTGGACAAAATTGGTCCTGTTTTACCTCAAACCAGGACAATGGTAAAAATACATAATCTTATTACATCTGTGTCTGTATATGTATGTCTGTTTGTTTATCTCTTAAGCTCACTAGGCTGTGCATATGGTGCTTATTTCTGCTGTGGGCATGGATTCCAATGTCTCATTCAAAACTACACTTAGACTGAAGGTCTTCCTTGCTTCAGACAGCAGCTGATTGTACTTTAGATGCTCCACCAGTGGCATGCCCATCAGTGCTTAACAATGTGACACTGACAATATAGCTATAGTGTGACAGTTGTAAGTTATCCCAAGGAATGGAGAGTTTTTGTTACTACTTGGACAGCTTGGTGGTTGAAAAGTGGTGAGAACAGAGAGGAGCTACTGTTTCAGGATGTTACATAGACATAAAACTTTTTTTATTAAAAGATGTCTTAGATGACATGATTAGAAGAAAACAGGTATCTGGTAGTGCAGCTCAGTTAGTCAATTTTTATACAGTTGCTTCTCCATTTTCATTAGAATTTTTTTTCTGTTATATAAATGATACAGTGTACTAACTCACAGGAACTTCAGTTTCAGAAGCTACGCATTCTAATGCAAGTAAAATGGAGATTTAAGAGTTAAGTGCTGAGTGCTGGTCTGTTCAGTGGAGAGTGGGTAGTGGGGAGAATGGCCAGGTGGCTCAGGAGAATGGAAAGACAATGGGTGCTGTTAACCTCCCACTGGTTTCTCGATGACTGATGTGAGGATTTCTAAATGTCGGGAAAAGGTTGGCAGCATTTTATTAGATCTGTGAGAAGAGTGGAAGTCATTTTGCCTAACTTGTATATAGAGTTTGGTTTTCCTTAGGTAACCAAAATGCTAACTGAAGACTTCCAGAGTCAAAGTTGTCATACATGGACTAATTGTGTTGTATGTTTTACATATACATATATGTGCATTGTATTATATTTTTGTATATACTGAAATGGAGGGAAATTTAAGGTGTCTCGCTGTGCGAGGTGATGACAGAGCCAAAACCAAAGCTTAACTTCAGAGCCCTTGACAGTCCCAGTGGTCATCAAATTACTCCTGTGTCCAAGTTTATTTCAGCTCATTTCCTCAGGAGCATATGCCTTTATTATTGCCTAGAGAACACAGTAGGAAGAGGGTGGTTGGGGTGGAAACTGAACTCTTTCTTGGGAAATTCTTTGCATTTAGTTTACTATTCTTGCTTGGCTGTACTTGGAATTGGACTGAAGTGTTTTAAAGCCACTGATTGTTGTTTAGGGGCCGTCTCTTAGCCTTTGGAATTAACCAGCCATGAAGAAAGGCTTGTCAGTGGGGTCAGGCTGGTTGACTGGGTGTTTCTTGGTGTCCCTTAGTGTCCCTTAGGTACCAGCACTGTCACCCTTTCATCTTCACTTCCAGCAGTGGCAGTTCTACCTGATGATACTTTTTCTCCCGACAAAATAATAAAAAAATAAAAAGTTGTGAAAATTCAGTGGCCAGGACTGCAGTATGCTTTCCAAAATATTGCCCAGGTTCCTCAAAAGTTTTTGCTGACAGCTGGAAATTTCTGCCCAGCAGATGGCACGATTGTACAGTGCCTGAGACCTACTTGGGAATGTAAAACTGTAATTCACTTAAATTGGACTTTTCTAGGTGCTGTTCAGCTAGTTAAGATTACACAGAGTAATTGCACAGTGATACTTACACTTCTTGTTTCACAGAAAACAGGGACCATGTCATGTCTCTCAGTATCCTTGGAGGAGATGGTCCTTTTAAACAGCCTAAGTTGTTCAGCTTTGTTTTATTCTCAAGTTGAAGTCATTGTGTTTAAACTGAATGGTGCCACTTGCTTTCTAAAATGCAGGAAATGGTGGAGGTGGTTTTGGTGGATGTGGGCAATGAAGAGTGTCTGGATGGGGTCTAGAAACCTACTGGAGAGGACCCTCAGCTCTTGGTGCCCCTCTGCTGGGAGCTGTACCCTCACACCCCCACTGTGGCCCCTCTGCTACCTCACTGCATCTCTTTCCAGCTGCTAACAGTCAAACCTAGAAGTTCACAGAGGGGAATACGAAGAATTGTGAGTGAGGCACGGTAACACTTTTTCTTGCTGTGTCACTAGCCTCTACTCTGGACTGTGTCTGATTCTGTGCCAGCACACCCTGACATACAGGTGTTCGTTTCCTCAGAGATGTTTTCGAATGGATCTTACAGTTATTTAATAAATAACACCTTGTAAGTGAATTTCTAGCATGATACATTCTGAAATGCCTCATACTGTTTGAGGAAATTTGTATTCTATAGTGCAATTAGAGGCCAATTATGAACTTGCATATTCCATGATGTTTTTTTCAACACTCGATTGAAACTAAAGGGTCCTAAGGTTTAGATGAAATGAAGTCAAATCTGCTGTTAATGGATGTTCCCTAGAAAAGCATTTTTGCTTTGTTCCTTAAGGATTTTGTGGTGTGGTTTGTTGGGAGGAGGTGGTGTTGGTTTTTATTTGTTTGGTTTAGTTTTGGATTTATTTCTTTGCCATGAGAACATCCAGAAATTATAAGACTTTTGAATTATGGAGAGAAATAGAAGGCCTTATTTCTTAGTACATAGATGCTGAAATGATGAAACTGCAATGCCCTCTCCCAATCATGCAAGTGGGCCTTTATAACCACCTCTTTGAACTCTCATGTATTAGAGTTGTCTCTTATTACACTTCAAACTGGAAGCTTTGAATATGTTTGCATACAACTTCTTTCTTTTATCAGTTACCACTTCTAGTGAGTTTACAATGCAGGCATCTAAATATGGCAATTATAGAAATCTGTGGGAATTTTGAAAAGCTGGTATCTAATAAAAGGCTTTTTAGGTTGGATTGCTCCCTGCTATTGTTTGTAGTTACTATCTACATGGGGCAGAGTAAATATTTTGATATCTTGAGCTGCTTTATATTAAGTAGGGAGTTTACAAATTTAAAAATTTCTTGTGGCTAGCACAGACAATTTTCTTCCCCACCTCTGCCCTGTATAGCAAACTTGCGGAAAGAAGAGAAACGATCTGTGAAGAATTCAACATCTGCCTTACTTTTATTGCTTTTCTCAAAAGAAAGAGGGAGAGAGTAAGTCAACAGTGAGCTCTCAACATTGTAATTACTGTCACTGACTCCTCTTATTCAGAGTGTAAACGTAGATGCACAAGAGGAGTTTTTCCAACTTTGTCACATCCGAAAATCTCTAGCAGAGCAATGTACCCTGAGCCACATCCCTACAATTTTTATGGCTTTCTCATGGAAGATGTCTGTAGAGTCTGTGATTAAATTTAAGGAGAAAAACAGTGCAGTTACTACATAATATTTCTTACTGGACTTTCCAAAAAGAGTGCTTATGCAGATACTGCAGGTCTGTGATTGCGCACAGAAGAGAATCAGAATGATCAATGTCACTTAAATCGCACACTTTGAATTGTTCCAGAATTCATTCTTATCAAATCTTATTACAAGTCTTATTTAAAAATATGAACTCTGTCAGAAACTGAAGCAATCTTATTACTTAGCAGTATTGGCTCCTATCATTGCTGACAATGGTTGTGGAAGCCATTTCATAACTCTCTGAAAATTGAAAAGGCCAAATCTGAAAAAGATGTGATCTGGATATACCCTGATGAAAAACTATCAAATGTCCTGGTTGCAGGCGAGTACTTAGAAGTCTTTGATTTTGTCCGTACTCATACACTGCAGACCACAGTATGTTAGATAGGTAGTCGTGGGTTCCTGTTCACCCAACAGCAGGAGTACAAAAGGGGACTTGCGCTGGGGGAGACTTCACTCTGCTTAGTGACAATATAGCTGCACAGTGCACATCAAAATACTGTCCTTGGTTGCAGCTGTCCAACAGTGTCTCATAAGCTAGATTCATTTTTACACATTTACACTGCCATACACATGTTTTAGGTTAAAATAACTTATCTTCTATTGATCTTTGTAATAGACCCTTACAGATCCACTTCAAGGCTGCCTGATCTTGTTCTCCTTTTCTATTAAATCCATGGAAATTACTTTGGAGGCTATTTTCCTAATCCTCTCCTGGATTTGAACTTCATTTTCTTTGTACTGTACTAAGCTCCCAGTTGGAGGAGAATTGCTGTTGTTTGCTTGATGAGCTACTCATCTGCCAGGAAGTTCCATGAAGCTGGATCGCTTTCTCCTATAGTTAGTCACTCAACTATGCATAGAAGCCACGTCTTGACATCATGTCATCAGCTACACGGAGACAGAAATAATATTTTGTATAACTTTTAGAATAGTTTAATAGATAATTTGCAAAGAATGGACAGGTCAAAGCACTGTCACTAGAAGTTTTTATGTCAATAAAACTTTATAAAAGACCACACATGGCTGGAAGCCATAGCCATCAATGTGGGTGTTTAGACAAGATGTTACAGCTGGTGTCCCTACCAGGAAACTTTGGCTGACTTAGATTTGTTCTAGAATGGAGATGAGTAGAGTTTAAAAAACAGTTAGTGTGGTTCTTCAGCCTGTAGCAGCTCTGCTGATTGATACAGGTCTGCTGATGTTGGCTGCAACCTTTTTCTTGAAATGCTTTGCCCCTTTGGGAGATTCAGGACCTTTGCCAGGCATTACTTTTCTCCATCCATCCTTGCTTGCACAACATGCAGTTCAGACTTAGAGACCAGAAAAGGACACTTATCTACCAGTGGCCAACTTTGCTAATGTTTGTGCTTTTTTAATATTTCCTATGAGGATCAAATGCACAATTCTAATGCTTGCACTAGATAGTGAAGCTAAAGATCTTCTTTGTATTCTGCACAGGCCTATCCCTAAGTGCCTTGCTTTTTATTCCAGAAGAAGCATAGGAACAAGTGATAGGATCCAAAAGTCAATTTGGCAAGCTGCCACCTTAGAGGTTTTATCCCTTCTCATCTAGATAGATCTGCAGAAGTGCATCTAATTGCTGTTTGAATAGCCTGTTTTTTCTGCCCCATAAAACTTGCCTGGTGGTGATATAATCAGTGGATGTTTCTTTGACAACCAGGCTGCACAGCTTCTGCTGCTGGAACTGTTCCAGCTTTTCCCATTCAGTGTGGCTGCAGGCACTTTTCTCAAACTGTCCTTTCCAGTTAGGACTGTAGTGGAAGTATTTTCATTCACTTCAGGGGACAATGGATCAAACCTTAACAAATAACGAAAAGCCTACAGCAACAGATATATGCATTTTCAGGAAAATTTTGATGTAAAAGGTTTCTGATTTCTAACATTGTTACTGAGCCTCACTCTTCTCTCCTTTCAGGTGCATTAAGGTTTTTTCTTTTAAATTTAAAAGATAAATTACAAGCTGCATCAAGCAACCTGAACTGGTCTTTATAGGTAATAAAGTATTATTATTTTCCTATTCTGCCTAAAATTTAAGATTTAATAATCTCAAAACCAACTGTCCATTTCAGCTTAGAAGTAGTATCAACACGTGAGTATCATTTTTATTAAACCCTTTCTCTTAAAACACAATTGAAGGCAAACATACTGGGAGCGTAAGCCACATGAAAATGAGTTACTTTATTTGTACAAAATTTTTGAAAAATGTTAAGGGTTTAGATAAAAACTATTCACTTGGTGAAATTAGTTCAAATGCACCAGCAAATAAAATAATGGAAAATGATCATGTTTACTTTTTATATTGGGTTTTCTCTCATATATGCCCAATGGAAGGATGGCATTACAGTCACTAGCCTAGAGTTTTCACTTGTATGTACCTAATGGAAGAATGGTGTTACAGCCATTAGCCTAGTGTTTTCTCCAGTGATATGTTAAATTCAATGCAGAAATGATGTTGTTACAACCTCCAGAGGAAGGTTTCAGCTGATAAGTTTTGGATAGACTGTAAATGTTGTCTGAGTGCTCATAGTTGTGGTACACTGTAAGCAGGTCAGTGGAAGGAGCTGCTCAATGAACAACAGCAGTCAGAAATGGCAGTTTGTAAAGTAGTGCAATGAAGGAATTATAGAGTGCTTTCGGAATTAGAGAGTTGGCTATTCCATCTTGAATACAGAGCTGGAAATCTAATTTTCAAAGGGCTAAAGCAGAAGCTGAAGAGTTTCAATAAAAAGGCAGTGAGATAACACAAAGATTAAAATTTTGCCCTTACTTTTTTTCCCAAAGAGATGACTAAGTGGTGTAAGAGAAGAAAAGCACTAAACAAGAGGAAGATGGTTGTCATTCAAAACGATATTTTGATGATGAGAGGTTTTATTTTATAAAACATTGCACAAGTGGTATTCTTGAATATCCCCTTCTTGTATACAGAGGAAAGAACTCTGTGATAAAGTGTCGTGTCTAGAGGACTCACACAAACATTTGATGTTTCTGTGAGAAGACTTTTCAGTTATACAATAGTGAGTAGAATGCAATTGTGAGGGATATCAGCTTTCATCTGTTATCATAAACTGGGTCAGTGTTATCTATGGCAATTATTATTATTGTAAAATGCTTCTTTATTTTAAGTAACAGAGTTGGTCTTGCTGGCTGATTACTTGTAAATGGAAGGTATAATGCCTCCTAAATTCTTAAAATTAATTTAGTCACATCCTTTCTTTTCCCCAGAAATCCTATTTTACTAGATAAATGATAGCTCTGTGCAAATGTGTTTTGCATTGGGGTAAGAACACTGAGTATGGTATTAATCAAACTTTTAACTGGGTCAAATACTCAGCTGAATATAAACTGGCTGAGCTTCACTGGAGATCTGCCAATATGCAGATTTGGCCCAGAACATTTGATGAAGCTAAACTAATGCTGAATGTGTTCTTCAAATGGTGCCCTTCCCCATGATTGCATATTAGGTGGAATTCATCAGAGACCAGAACAGATTAACTGCTTATAATAATAACAAAGTACAAACAAGCAAACAAACAACATCCTGCAACCAAGTCATATGTTTTCCTGTTATATTCTTTTTCAATGCCAATCTCCTCTACTGCTCTAACAATCTTGCTGCTGATTAGGTTGGCTATAATAACAAAAGTTAATTACAATAATTTCTTTAAAAAAACATTGGGTTTGCAAGAATACTGTGCCCCAGATGCTATATGTATAGAGGCACTAGGACTTTCCACCTCCTTCCAAGGTCACTTGAAAGCATCTGTGAGAACATAGACTCTGATGTGTAAGTACCTCATTAGAAATGAGTGCAGTGCAGGGAGGGTGGAGACAAGCCCAAGACTAGGGCTCCCAGGCACTACCACAGGCAAGCCAATAAAATGTATTCTAATTAAAGCTGCTCAGCTTTGCCTTTGCTTGACAAACTTTCAAAATGGATTCCCCCCCCCGGCCTTTCTTTTCCTGATTGCACAGTATCCACTTCATCTTTTTGGAGGTGCTGTTCTGACAATTTGTCACAGTGATTAATTCTTTCTCCCTCTTACATCTTATTTGCACAAAGAAAGAATCGAACAGTATACATCAGCACAGATGTGGCATCATGGGATGTTTATGTCAACTTTGTAATTAAAGAATGTAAATGTGGCGTGTCAGTGTAATAAATTAATTAGAATTGCTAGGGGGGAAAAAGTCTCGCTTTCATTGTTTCTTCCACAATGGCCTGGGAAGGATAAACTTTTTCCTTAGCTGTATGTTGAAACACATTCTTTTTGGCAGAGTCTGTATGAATGTCTATTTTAGGGATATATATCAAAAGCAAGACAATAATAAGCCAACAGAGTTTCTGAAAGCAGCCTTCAAGCTGCAAAGTAAATACAAAGAATGAGGAGAAGTCAGTCATGGAGAGTTGACCTGGAAACCAGTAAAGATATCAGGACCTAAATAACCTTGGTCTCAGATACAAATTATTCTGCTGATCCAATATGTGGCAATATGTAGTCCAGCTCAAACAAAATGGCATGAACTTCCTTCTGCAGCTTCTTTACACCCAATGTGTGCTGAAAGCTGAAAAGATGTGATATCAAGAGTGAGTCTTGATTATCTTATCTATGTTATCTTATATCCTGTTCAGTCTTGTTACTCCATAAGCAGAATGGCATTAATTCTCTTTTGTGATGGAGAATGCTGGCTCCATCCTTAATGAACATGCCTTCAGCCTAGTCCCACCCACCTACCCCTTCCTCGCCTCAGGTGACTGTGGCAGAGCAGGTACCTGTTTTTTCCCAGACTGATAACTAAAATCATGTACATCTGCTTGCTTCTACCAGCTAGGCAAAAGAACCCCATCAAAACCAAATCAAAAAACCATTTCATCATGGGCACCGTTTCTACTCTGTAAAAGGTTAAAATAAACTTCTCCCCACCTACCCCTTCCTGAAGTGTGAGAAAACTGAGCTTTTGTCTTTCTGTCAGCAATGTTTTCTCTTCAGAGAAGGAAAGCAACCACGAGGACAGGATGCGTGTGACCTGGTCACATGTGGCCTGGGACAGTCCAGTTTCTGCTGGACCGGCACGGCCACCTCACTGACAAGCAGCAGAAAACCAATGATTTCTGGATGGTCCCATCCGTGCCACATTATCATGTTCACCATCCCATTGCATTATTAACATAGTACGAATCACAATTTCATCTCAGAGGATGCTTACAATATTACAGTATCTTATTTAAACTGTGTTACCTGTCACATAAATCCAAGAAAAAAACAGAATGGCATGAAGACCTGTGATATTGGATCAAAGAAGCACCTTTATCTTCCCCATCTACCTAAATGCACCCCTCATGCCTGACTAAAGCCTGATTCTCCAGTGAAAGATAGGAGAAATCCTTTGGAGGGAATTAAGACACATTTTGTTTCTACCATCTGAGTTTTAGCCTTTTACAATCTATTAAAGAAACTCCTTTGTATGGTGAATGTAGGCTCAATTTCCTCATGGCGAATGCAAGAGGCAAGTCTCTGCAGGACATGAAAGTTTAGTGCATTGCTCCATATTTTCCTGTGCCTTCTAACTGTTGATTTAAACAGCTTACATACACTGTAGTGTAAAGGTTGCTTGCAGGCTCAGACAAAGAAGGCTGCTGCCTTGTGTGGCTGGAGCTATACCAGTGAAGGGCCAGAAATTAGTTATTTCTGGCTCTTCATTCTCTGCCAGAATTCTAGGTTTGGGAAAGTGCAGTGGTGGAAAATTTTGGGAAAGGATGACATGCCAAAGCTGTGATGATTGCTGACACTTCCCTTTCCAGCCCAGTTGTCCTCACAGCACTCTGTCCCATGACCCACCACATGGAGACCTTACCCCTGCACCTCATCTCAGGCAGCAGAGAGCACTCAGCTGCAACACTCACTCCACAGTCTCTGCTAATCTTGCCAATAGAAGTATTGCTTATGCAAATACATGGAGTGTGTTTCCTCTGCCACCAAAAGCAGTGATATGTGTCTTGTCCCAGGTTTGTGCGTAGAAAAAAATCTGGGCATACAACAGTGTGAAAAACAATGTAATGAACTGTGCAGGGACAAACAAAAGAAGGCTGCATTGTGCAAAGTGCTATCCCTGGTTAGTGAGGCTGTGCTCATATTCAGCCTATAAACTCACTTGAACGAAGAAGAGGAGGCATTTTGCCCTTTTCTCTGTATACTACAGAAAAAGACAACCACACTTGCACTCTCACAGGCAGATACAACCCAGTCTGTAAAGCAGCAGGAGTACCACAATAATATGTAAATGGTTGGGGTTGATGAACGGGTTTTTCTAAAAAGGGAGTTAAGCTTCTATAGAGAAAGGTGAAGGAGAAGTAGGAATGCAGTGGCAGGTCAGGTGAGAACAGAAATCAGGTGTAATGATTTTGTGCCAGAAGAAAGATGCAAACACATGGACAGGCTGCAACTGAGGAAGGTCAGCCCCAACACCATAAAAACTTTTTAGGTGTCTTCCCCCCCCCTTCATGTCACTCAAATGTCTCTAAACCTACATAAATCCTGTATGCCAGCCACATAAGTATCTATCCCAAGGGCAGTACACCAAAGGTAAGTGTGTATGGAAGTCTGTGAAAGGGAAGGGAGAAGAGGAAGGACAAGAACATACTGAGAAATAGGGACAATTTTGGAGCATTATTTAAGTATAAAATAATTATTTCAGTGGTATCTAGAGACTTACTCAAGCCTGTATCTATATCTTTTGGTGTCTAAGTACACTTAAGAATATGGCTTGAAGATTCGGTTCCTTTTCTGTATGGCTGTTATCCACAGCTACTGTAAAATAACTAGATCAATGCTGCTGCTAACCGATGGTGCCTTTTCACAGTATGGAACTGATGGTCTTGAACCTTGTTGTATACTCCTGCTTCTGGAAAGAAGAACTTGAAAAAATAGGTTTCAGTTTACTTCACTGCAATAATCCTTGGCCTATGTGTACAGAGGGAACCTTGTGGCTGGTGCTTGCAGTACCCCATAGGGGAGGGCAGAGGCAGGCTCTAGCTCTCCTACGAATTCAGCAGTTTTTAACAAACTTCCTGATACTTCTCAAAGTCAAGACCACAACAACAAAGTAATTTTTTTTTCCTGAGGTGACATTAGGATAAGTTTTGCCATATTCCTTGTTAAGCATTTGAATAAAAACAGTTCCTGGTTGTGTTGTAAATAAATGCCCAAAATATTTAGCACATGATGGTGGTAGTAGAGGATATACTGGAGCGAGAAATGACCTGTTTTCCATATGATTGTTTAAAAACAAGTCTTAAATTCAGAATTATCACTCCTAGACACTATTAATATTAAGCTTGAGAGAAAAAAGTGTTGCGTGTGCATGTTGTGAAAAACATTAAATGGTCATGGGTTTTGGGCACAACAATGAAAAACATCAAGAGAATGGATTCTGTGAAGTACTTATTAACTTACAGTTATTGAGGTGACATGTAAATATTTTAAAGGCTTGTGTATTGTAGGGCATAGCCTGCTGTGAGTCATTAAAAAGACATAAAAACCCACAGAAAATATACTCATTCTTCTGGTGTCCCAGAGCAGGAGGAAAAAGCCTCATGCACAGCTCCAAGGAAAGTCTGCACCAGTACCAGCATGGCCCCAACCATGCCACATACACGGTGGAGTTTTCCAAGGCTTCACCTGTCTCTGTTCTCTCTTGCTATTTATGTCACATAATAAAAATTATTGCTTATCTCTTGTCCTAATCTGGCTGGTCAGTGCATATGGCATATAATATTATATTATATGCTTTATCCCTAGATTTCAGTTACTCCTTATCTTTCCATTGGTTTATGAAGAAGCTACGGCCAATTGATGTTTTTTCCCAATATGTGCATTT
The DNA here is from genome assembly GCA_008711295.1 of Anarhynchus alexandrinus. NCBI lineage: Eukaryota > Metazoa > Chordata > Aves > Charadriiformes > Charadriidae > Anarhynchus > Anarhynchus alexandrinus. Next base: position 1,774,752 of record VUYV01000146.1, on the reverse strand, counting down.
CAAGGTAGGCACCGGAAAAATGAAGTTATTTTTAATAAATAGGATCAACTGGACAGTATTAGAATCACATAAACATAACATGGCAAAGATAAAAGGTCTGATACACCTTTCTGGATAAACCTGAGATACTGAAAATACAGTCTTTCAAAAGTGAGGAGCAGAGGAAGGATAAAACTTGTTGCAGGTGTGATTACTTACTGTTGAAGTATGAACTGTAGCAATATATTAACGATAATACTTATTAACAGAACAAAACCAGCTTACAATTGATTAGTTATGAAGTGCAAAGTGCTCTCGTTAACTGGAGTTACTTCTGATGCCAGTTAAGAAAACTTATAAATCACTGAAGCCAGAACTTCCTATTTCTGTGAAAAATATTCTTCTGTGAAAAATACTGTTCATCTGGCGTGCTGTCCAAGTCCATGAGTTCATTATGAATTTGTAGCTCAAGAGCTAATAAAAATAAACAATGCAATATCCTTCAAAAAAGGGAGTACTAGACATGAAATATAGCATATACTGCTAATTATATTAGTATGAGTGGGTGGAAGAAGACATTTTTTTGTCACAAAAGTAGTTCCAAACAGTGCAAATATTTGAATTCATGACCTCTGACATTCAGCAAAATATGGTAGAGGTGTAATAGCACATTTCACTGTTTAGCTGCTGATATGTGCAGGATGGAGAACAGCAATGAATTGAGGCAAAAGTGGGCTGACTAGACAAGCTTTTCAAGTGGTGCAAATAACAGAGTTGAAACTTTAGGCCTAGACACAAAAATCTGTAAAACGTAGGAAAATCCAAGACAGATGTTAAACACTATACACAATTATTCTTCAGCCTAAGTCCATCGTGACTGGGGATGACAGCACCAACTAGGTACTGTCAGTGAGTTGAACAGATAAAATCTTTGCAACAAAACATTAGAATGAGTGCAAGCATTTAATGTTTCTAAACAGCAGGGTTCTGAGACTGATGGAAGGCAACAGGGGTCCTTTGGAGAACTTTGAACTCTCTTCAGATGTTTCAGCCGTTTTATGTATTTATGCTTTGTATAATTCAGATGTGCATTTGGCAGAACAAAGATTTTAGATATAGCGGTTCCTAGTTAAGCTGATTGATCAGCTGATCGATATTAACATAGTCAAAATTGCAAATGAGATATAAAGATTTGTGTATCTTGCACATACTGACAATCAATAAAAACAAGCAGTACTTTGATATGTAAACTCAATCTGTCTTTATTAAATAGGGCTGAAGCCACTTCAATGATACAAAAATATTAAAATGCATCTTTTAATGATATTTCAGTGAGTTCAGACCATAAAAATGCTTTCTCCCTTCTAAGGGGGGGCCTTTCGCCCCTTTGATGTCACTGGAAAGTTAGGTTTGTAAATATCTTTGTGGATATGGCCTGTGCCAAGGAATTTTAGCTGTGGATCAGGAACCTGTTATCCAGGCTTTGCATTTTGCAAAACATGGGTCCAACAGTATATGAGAGCAAATATAAAGGAGTTGGCAGGGCAAAGCAGTAAACCAATGGAGCAAGATTGTAGACAACATAATAGGCTGTGAGATCTAGATTATTGGTTCACAATTTATGTTGAAGGTTGGCTGTATGTTATTTTTTGAGGTATAATGGAAAAGGAAATATTTAAGACCAACTTTCAGTGTTTATATGCAGCTTCTTTGCCCAGAATAACATGATGGTGCAGAGTAAGCTATGATGGCTTCATTGGCCTCTTCAAGCAGGGAATTAACTCCCTGTAGTGGAATGAGAGATGGTGTGGGTAGTGAAGGATGGCTTCTTTTTGATGTAACAGAAAAACTCGGGATGGCCAGGGAACAACTGTGGACTAGAAAAGTCAATGTCTAAATGAATTTAAGCTGTTCAAACTTTTATTTGTCAAGGCTAGAGAATAGAGTGGTACAATGTAGTGGTACAAGATGAAGGCTTTCACCAGCCTAATGGTTAAAGAAGAGTTTCTTGGGGAGACTGTAAGTTTAATAATTCTTACTGAAATTTATTAGCAGGGTCACAGTGACAGTGTACTTCTGCAGGAACCTCTGTCATACAGTGCACTTAAAAATCACCTAGAAAAGCAGATTAGTAAGATGACAATTATTTGCTTATGCCAGTAAGTTACTATGGGTACTTTCCTTTTAAGGGACAACTGAATTAGGATTCTTCATCCTGGAAAAGATGTGAGGAAGCATGTGATAGACATGTAAAAAATCACTAGTGGCTTGGAAAGGGACTGATTGTGTTAGATGAGGCTGTAATCAAGAATTAGGGCACAACCGAAAGCTAGAGAGCTGCAGGTTCAAGGCAAACAGAAGGCAGTAATTCTTCAGGCAACATGCAGTTAACCTGTGGAAATTCTTGCATTCACAACATGCTGTGGCTAAAGGTTATGTGGGAGGCAAGATTATTGTATGCCACAGAAATCCACTGAGGGCTACTAAAGGCACAGGAAATATGTCTAGCTCAGTTGCAAATGGGTGAATTGGTCAGAGGAAGGGTTAAAATATGCTTCTTTATTGTTATTCTTTATTCTATTTATTTATTTATTATATGTGTTCAGCTGTTGTTGGAGCTGAGGCATAGGATTTCATCAACTTCTGGTATGGATTCCTTTAGGGTTGTGATCTGGAAACACAATAAAGTTGAACTAATGAAATTCTCTTGAACTCTGTTTGGGAAGATGAAGGTAAATGAGAAAATCCTCCAAAGATTGCATGAAAGAAACAGACAATAAGAACAGCCAAATATCAAGGTAGGACAAGATATTAAAGACAATAAGCATCGTTGTCACCTATACTAAAGTTGAAGAAACAAGGATATTTTCATCACTCTTATTAATAACATTTCAAATGTTTTCATAACTGGAAATATATCTTAGACAAACCTGAATGCAGTTTTTATACTTTCTCTTCCAGACAAACAAAATCTTGTAATTGAAATACTGATTTCACCATGTGAAACAGATGTATGATTATTTATGGGGATCATAAACTGTTTGGCTAATAAGTATAAAATACGATAAGCTTATTTATTCCAGAGCTATCTCTGGCCAACAGCCAGTCAAAAAGTTGTTAAAAAATGTTCAATGAAACAATAATATTCTGTCCTGAAAAACAAATAAGTGGGTATTTGTGAAAACAGAAATGTCAATCTTCAGGTCACTATTTCAAAATATAATGAAATTAATTTCATGTTTCGTCATTGGCTGTGTCTTTAAAGAGTCTAACATGACACAAAGTGTGCCATGCAAAGAGTCAGCAAGAGCCTAAAGCTAGCTTAAGAAAGATTGCAAATACAAATAGGGGGGACAAAGGTGGGGGAGTGCAGAGAGGGAGGAAAGAAATAAAACAACATGCCTGAAACTTACACACAAAAGGGTTAGATTTTCATAGTTATATATGTAAAATCATATAGTAAGTTTTTACTATTTAGATGGTTTTGACGAGATGTCAGGCTATACATGGACACCTAAATACTTTTGAAAATATGGATCTGCTCATCTTAAATTACATGTGCAAAAGCACATCTACATTACACATATTCTTCTCCCTTGTAGCTGCTCCGCTTCTTTCTCTCAAAAATTTTATGCAAAAGAAAATAATCATAACCAAAGGAAAATGTGCTGCAACCTACCTATTCCTACGATAGTTGTCAAATAACACAAAAAATGCAAACAATATTTTTCACAAGAACTATAAATTAAGAAATGAAATACACCTCTAACAGGTCAGAAAATAAATAACTGAAAATAGCAGTATGAATTTGAACCCAATGCGTACTATTACTTTAAAAGAGATATTATTTCAAACAGCAAGGCAAAGTGAAGTTACTTGGCACAAGGTAATATTAAACCAAAGAAAAATCACAATTACTTTGAAATAAGGCTGTGGTGAGTAATTTAGAAACGTGGACCAATTCCAAAGCCCCTTGAACAAGACATACTCTTCAGCATGCCATTGATCAAGCCCAACATTAATAAGACAGACAATACAATTTTTGAGTGAAAACTCATTGGAGAAAATAAGTGAATAATTGAGTTCACAGATAAATCAGTATGGACACAAACTAGTAATGAATAGAAAGAACAGGCTATATTCTATTGTACATTATTACTAGCTCTAATCATGATGCCTTGAAAATTTTTCTACACAGGAGGAGTGAATGATCAAGGAGGTAGATATCTTTGATATATTTCCATTTGCTTGCAAATATAAAAGGTCTGGAGGAAAAAAGAGAAAACCAACAAATTGGACCAGTTTCCTGTGCTGCATTTCCAAGATCTGTTAGGTGAGATAAAGCCTTTTTTCTCATGCTCCGTGCTCTGTTGAACCTACCTTCCCTTTTCTTTTTCCTTCCATTTTTTTCATTGTTTTTCAGCTCATAGCTTTCTCTTTTAGTACAGCATGAGGACTAGTGCACATAGAAGACCCTGTAGATCCTAGTAATTCAAACTCTTGTATACAAATTAAATCTCTTTCTGTGTGTTAGAAATGGATCCATATAGCCCTTATATTTTTGCATACATGGCATGAAGCATGGCGTTTTGCAGTACTGGAGCTTAACTTTTGACTGTGTGGTATAGCTGGAAAATAAATAAACGGAAAATCTTAGGAAGAAGAATATCTTGACTGAGGTCACTGAAATCCTGTGAAGGTGTGCATTTTATCTTTCTTTAGGAGTTTGGTCTTTCAGAGATTTATAGTATTCCCATAGGTCTAAAAAACTGTATATCTTGAATACAGTTTTCTATTCAGTACATAATATCTAAGAGCAGGTGTCCTAGAAGGCACTTTGAATTGTCAAGGTTAGGTTATTTTTCAAAGTTAATACTCTTCACCATACAGACACAAAATAATTTATACCATGTCAGAGATGACGTGGTCATCTCATCCATTGTATGAGGTCAGAGATGGTCATTAGCCAAAAGTGTCAAACATTAAATATTAAGTGATGCTGTGAGCACTATAATTATTTATGGTATGTTTTAAAGAAAGTATTCTGTAGATGCCTAAAAAAATTATATTATGACTGATTGCAAGCATTAGGCACTCACATTGAAGAGATGGGTACTGCAGCTGATTAGATCAAGCGAAAAAAAGTCCTTGAGTTACTTGCACCTATCAAGCACATACCTTGAATCTTCTCCAAATTCTTACAAAATGTCTTCTAAGAGACATCAAGGATTTCAGTGTGAAGATTGTATAATCTACTTTATTTGAGACAGACAGTTTTATCCTATTTTTTTTCCCCCAAATTCCATACAGGCAGTATTTCAAATGAAAAGCTCTCCCCCTCCTTTTTTTTTTTTTAGTAACTTGTGGGAAACCAGGAAAAATCAGGTTTACTGTAGATGGTTTCCTAATGCTGACTATGAAGTTGATAGAAGAGTTTCCCAATTTTCTTGTGAGTGTAGCCTATATTTCACTCTGCTTTTTTGAGGTGATGAAACTAAGTTTGAAATTAGAATATACATACTACTGAGTTTTGAGAAGTTTTTTAATGACTGTGTCAGTATTTAGAAGTAAGTTACCTGTCATATTGCCAGATCAGGATCCTGGTTGCATGCTCTTAAATTCAGGCTGTTAATTAACTATGCACTGAGATTCTCTATCTCATCACTTAAGCTGAGCTACATGACCTCCTGAGGTCCTGTCCAGATTTATCTACTGATTCTTGATCACTTATGGCTTTACCCAAACATTGCTGGAATCATCTTGAGAGTATCCCACTAAGTAAGAATAACATTATCTCTTTTTAATAGAGGGGTAGCTGAAGCATGAAGCAAATTCAGTTCTGTCATAGGTGGAACCTGGAATTCAATTTCTTTGTTGTCTACACTTGAAAGTTACTAAAGTAAGTCAAGAGTGTGAATTAACAGCATGTTAGCTATTCCTCTGAAGTTGCTACTGCTCATGACCTCCCACACATCCCATCTTCCACTACATTTCGCTGCCCCAAAGTCACACACATGCAACCCCTTCACAGCCTAGTTCCTGAACTGGGGAAGCCCAGCACATCAAGTTAATCTCTTAGCTGCTGATTGCTCTATGCTGAATTTTTTTCTGTTTTCAGGGTTTGACAACAGCCAGGGGTCTGACAGGTACTTGCCATCAGCAAGAGATTTAGCCAGCTCATTTTAATTCACTGATAAAAGTCTCTCAAAACCCTGTGAATATCTTCATATGGCACTATGGTCAAGCAGCTATCGATACCTAAATTAATTCCCAATGTTAGTTTGTAGTGTTTCACTGTAAACAAACTTCTTGTCTCTTGAATGTGTGTACAGGACTCTGTCCTCTGGACTACCCCTCCTATTACATGCATGTGGCTGCTACCTATGTATAGGCCAGTGTGGGCTGAAAACGTCCAAAGTCTTTTATTATAATGCAATTAATCTCAACTGGAGATAGATTTTTGAGGGACCAACTTCTTCATTTGGCCAAAAGTCTAGTTCAGCATACAAAAGAGATCTTTCCAGTACATTACAAAGAGGTCAGAAAATGAAAAATAGCACTGACTACTATTAAAAAAATTAAAAAATGAACTAAGTTGAAAAAAAAATAAACCAGTGTTTTACTGAAAATATTTTTTCAATGGCACATATTTTCGCCAGCTGAACTCCTCCCATTTCACCTCCACTTTCTGGCAGTCAGCAGCCTGAAGGACTTAGAGGAGCAGCAGTGGGATTTTTTACAGACAATTCTCTAGCAAGTTACCCTTATAAAAATATTTTGAAAGCAGCAAATAATATTCAAAATGAACCCAAGCAGGCAAACCCCTCCCCACAACTCCCCCTACCTTTCTTACCTCCTGCTTCCATGAGTTTGATAGGATCAGAATTTGAGATGGAAAGAAACAGCTAGCCAAAGCAATAGTAGTAGATGAGAGACATAGGAGATTTGAGTCTAGGCAAAACTCCTACAAAGAATTCTCTCATGTGACCAATTGGCTGTCATGTTATTCCTATGATAGCCTTTATATGGAATTTGATTACAAGGAGAAGGCAATTTGGAAATGAGGCATCACCCCCTGTTATCAGAAAGCTTTCTCATAGTTCACTTTTTCCTTTCAAATTCATTCCTACAATGTGGGGGAAAGCTCTCAGTTTCAAAGAGAGAAGTGACAGTTTCTATTCCTCAGGACATGAGTTACATTTGATTTCATTTATGGGGATATTCTGAAAGTGCAAAACAGTAGAAATTTTCAGGTCAGGGTTAGGTACTCCCAATCTACCATATGGCAATGCATACTTTTAACTCCCACGTGGTCTTATTGTTCTCTGTTCTTCGTGACAGATTGCTACACAGCACTGCTGTGATTGCTGAAGTGCTTTGCTTTAGTTGTGTAACTTCCAGCCCAGAATCCCTTGTCTTTTTTGCCTTATTTTCTTCAGTAAATACTACTCCATACTTTTTTCCTACTCAAACCTCAGGTAGCTGAACAGAACTGGTTGCTGCTACTTTAAATTCATGTTTAAAGAATGCTCTACCACAGGAATCATCTACAATCCTGTGTGAATAAGTGAGTAAGACAGGAAAAGAATCGTGGGGACTTTTTTAGAAATCTCTAATAAGGCATTAGAGCAAATGTATATCCAATGGGTATGTGTCACCTTTTGCTCCTTAGAACACGTGAGGGGAGGAGTTTGTATTACAGAGCAAATTTGAGTAGATGTGGTTTCAACTTTCCACATAGACAGAGTCCACTGGAGCAAGTTAGAAGGTTAAGCGTTCCTTAATTTGGCTTAATCTAACAGAAACATTTTGTCCCTGTTTGTGTGGTCATGGCAGCATAGGGGGGGAGAACTGTGGCTGGGCTCAAGCTCAACTATTATAAATGCTAAGTATGTAAATAGACTATACTTTTGACTATAAATGGGAAGCTGAAAGGACGCCTATGAGTTTCAGGCTCAGAACAGTGGCTTGGCAGAAAGCTGGTCTTAAACTTTAAGCTCTGCTATAAACTTCCTGTGTAAAACAGTGCTCTCTCTGGTTTTTTTTTTCCCTGACTGTGTAAGTAAGAAATAATAAGTTTGGGGTTTTTTGAGTATTATGAAAATAAGATCACTGCATTATTCAATTTGGTTATCAGATACAGTAGACAGACTTCATAGGTTTGAAATGGTTAACCTCAGGGATCAACCTAAGGGAGATAAAATTGATAGCATATTATTTAGCACTTCAGAAAACACAGCTATATTGTACAGATGTTCCCAGGGTATAAGGTACAATTGGGAGGAACAGGGATCACAGAATTGAAAGAAGAGATTCCAACTTTCCCCATCTCTGGTATCAGATTAAGTTTGAATTAATTGATCATGTAAGTGTATCTTGCATGGTGATACTGTTGACTCATGAGTTAATGAATCATTTTTCAGCCACTGTTTTTGTAACATTAGGCAAGTGAATATCTGTGGGGGTTTTTTAAACCTACTTCTGTCTTTTTTGTTGTCACTGAACATTCTTTTTCTCCTGTAGAAGTTTGGTGAAATACCTTAATCTTTTGTTAGTGAGTACTGATTGGCATAATGCGATGTCACAGAGCAAGAACTATCTTCAGGTCTGACTGATTTCAGGCATGAAACAAATATTTTTCAAGGAGTAGTTATGCCAGATATAAACCATAAAATATGACTTAGTAAGTGGGTAAACTGGCTGGATCTAATAATGTACAGCTTGTAGAACTGCTGTCCATGCTGTGAGCATATGTGAAAAAACATAGCACCCAGCGGTCACAGCTTCAGTATGGTGTACACCAGGAATATTATTCCTGGAATAAGTGACTGAAGTTCTTAGAAATCTGTGGTTCTGGGCATATCTTTCCCCTGTGCTACACATAATGTGATATCCTACATCTGGCAGTAGACAGGCCACTACTTGAATTTTGTGTCCCAAAACACAAAGGTCTGGGAAAGAAGAGATGATGACTGCTTCAGAAAACTCTGTAGGAAAACACATTTCCAGAAAAACATAAACAAAATGAAAACAAAGTTTGCGGACATCTAAGAAGCATTTGGTACAATAAAAGGAAAAACAAACAAACAAATCTTCAGCAGCTGATAAATGAGTCAGAAGTCAGTGATCTCTTGTTGCAAAAATAAGGGTGAGACTAGGCCAACAGTGGCTTGTTTTTGATACATGAGTCTGAGACTTGACCTTGCATTGAAGGGTCAGTAGCTGCACATATGAAGGCTAATGTTCTCTGGGATAGAACCCAGGCAATCTCGTTTATAGTGATTAAAACAGCAAGTGTCAACAGGCACTAAGGAAGTCATGACCAAATCATTTAGAGTGATCAGAAGAATTAACTGTGAAGAAGTTTCTGCTCTTTTGGAAAGGATAAGGAAAACTTATTAGACTACAAAAAGAATAATGTATTTTCCATCTTTAATTTGTGGTACCCCCAGCAAAATAGCAAATTAAAAACCACAAGTGGAGGAGAATAAATGTATAAACAGTAGACACCATTTCCACTCTAAAAAAGTGAAAATAGACAATGAAGTTAATATAAATTGCTCTGTGACTTTCCATCTATCCTGTTGCCGATGAAGAATGAATCACATTCCTTTTTTAACAATGTATGAAGTGTCTCCCTATAAATCTCAACCAAGGGGATGTTTAGTGTTTCCTTCCCAAATGCTAGGAAATGAAAGCTTTTTAGCTACTGAGTTTTACTCTTCCTTTCAAACAAATTCAAAACAATTTCAAACAAGTTCAACAAATTACTTTTTCAGCTGAGATATACAGTGATACTCTCTGCCATCCCGCTCTGTGACTTGAAGTAGAGCAGGAATCACCAAAATGGATAGTTTGTTTATTTCTGATGCTTCACATCTCCTCTACCAAACACATCTAATACAGACTAGCTGCTTTTATGCTAAATTCTTGTTTGTTACCTTGTTTTCCCAAATCACTCACATTTCTTTGTTTAAGCCTGTCTGCCTGCCTGACAAGGGAATTGCAAACCTCCTGAGGCTGGGACTCGTGTGTCTGTACTCGTCCGCATGGCGCCTGGGACATTCCATTTGTCACTTTTGACCAGAGGCATAGGAAATGCTCTTCACATAATTCAGCTCTGTGTTTTTCTGGGGTTTTTCGTTTGTTTGTTTTTGTTTTGTTTTTTTTCCCTGGTCACTTCCCTTTCCAGGTTTCTTCTTCAACAGTTCAAACTGTTTCATTTTCCCTTCCCAGAAGAAGTAATTTATGTTTCCATATAATTGGGTTATTTTGCATTCATTTTTACCACGGGTATTTTCTTCATTGTGGTTTTGCAACATTTGCCTGTCTGCACAGCAGCTTCATTTAAGATTATAACAGTTAACTCTTCCTTTCAGTTATTAAAAAAGTGCAATAGGGCTGCCTAGTAGCTAACTGTATACTGTACTTCATTCTACAAATTGAGAGCTTTCTTTCTTTGCTTCAGTTAATTTGCTTCAGTTAGTTTGCAATGTATTTTGTGGTTAGTATTTGTATCCAAGCCAATCTGAATTAGTTATACACAGTGTGATCTTGCCTCAGACACCTAATTTTAAAAGAAAATCAGTTATTCTTTGTTACACCACCTTTTTTCTCTAGAGTCTTATACATGTATTCTTGCTGACCATAGTTCTTGAAGAATAGACCTAACAGTTGTCAGAAACCTGGAAGACATTAGCGTCACATGAGGCATTCTCCTTTTAATCTAAGTGTGAATATAATTGCACATGTGTCTCTGGAGCATGGGTATAAAAGAATGACTTTCCTTTCTAATATGGGTTCCCCAGTTAGACTTATGTTTTGGTAATTGCTGGCATCAGTCCTTCTCTTATTCTGAAGACTGATAGAGTACTTCCCTTTCTTTTTACTTCAATAGCTCCTACCTTTTGCTACTTTTTGAGTACTGACATTCTTCTTTTTTTAAACCCATCATTTAAAAATCAAATAGTTCTATTAACAACACTGGCACCATGTTATCTATACCCATTGATCTGTTTCTATATGTACATGTATTCTAGCACTGGTTTTTTATTAAATAATCAGTTTATTAGATGATCAGTCCTGACAATAGCTGTTTGTGGTGGGTTGATGTTACCTGGCTGCCAAATGCCCACCCAGCTGCTCTTTAGCTCAGCCTCCTCAACAGGACAGAGGGAGAAAATCAGATGAAAAAGCTTGTGGGTCAAGACAAAGACAGGGAGGTCACATACCAATCACCATCATGGGCAGAACAAACTAGACCTAGGGAAAATTAATTTAAGGGCTGTTCCTCACACTGTTCTGCCCTCGCTGAGTGACGCTTTCCCCGAAGCGCCTGCCCGTGGCTGAGGGGCTCAGCCCTGCCCGGTGCTGGGACTGCTGGAGCTGCTGTGTCGGGCTTGGGGCAACCCAGCCTCGCCTCACAGAGACCACTACTGAGTGCTTGCACCTGGTAAAATATTGCAAGCAGATTTGTGGGTTTTTTTCCTCTTAAACAGCACAAAGCAAAACTGACTATATATTTGCAATGTAAATGACAGCTTATCATGGATATATCAGACTTGGCTCATTTAAAACTAACTCTAAATATTAAAAGAAGCCTGACTGTGGCAAATAAATTTTCATGTAAGGTGAATTAGCATTGGTACCTATGTTGACTTCTTTACATTGCATGATTCATATTATACTGTAGTCTTCAGTACAGACATATTTTTGACTCACTGAGATGGAATAACTGTGTTGTGTCTGATTGCTTTCTTTTCTACTACGAAATTTTGGCAGGATACTGAAATAAGAGACACACAAGGTTTGTGTAGACAAAGACGTGAACTGAAGCTGAGACTTCGAGCTTCATCTCAACTTGAAGAGGAGCTTGGCATGAAGCTGTATGTGAAGGCCAGGCCATTTGAAGCAAGGTTAAGTAACTTGAACTTGAATTTCCTTCATGAAGCTTCAGGCTAATGAAGTACATATTTCTTGCTTGCTACTGAGGAGTATTTCTGTTATTTTTAATTTCCTTTCACCTATGGGCAAATATTCTCTGTTTTATAATGAACAGACACAATAGCATGTGGCTTCAGGGATGCCAAAGCACTCTTTAACTTCCTACTTATATCAGATTGATATTTCCTTTGTTTCCCCAAGGTGTGCTAATGACTCTGACTACAAAAAACTCTGTATGCCTAGAGAGAAAAGAATATTTCCTTATGATTGCAGCTTTGTAGACGTAGCAATACCACATATTTAAAACCTGTTCTGCAGTGACACACTCCCCCCCTGCAAGGTTTAAAAAGCCTGACTTTACCTGAGGGAGGAAAGTAACATATTAACTAACAGGCATTGAAGGACAGGGAAAATGTTCAATTGTAGATTAATGTCATTGTTAGATGCAAAAATGCTAATACAATTTATTTTTTTAAATTCTCAGAATGCCCCATTTTATTGGATTGAGTCTGCAATTATTTCAGGGTGTCAGTAATTACAGCTTTTGTCCAGAAGTCTCTGTCCACTGTTGTTGGATTTCAAGTGCAACAACAGGCATGGAAATACCAGGAAGCAGAGGCAGTTAGGATACCTGGAGATGCTTTCATCTTTTGCTGGTGATCTGGTGAGCAGTAGGGAGTGGGGAGTTTGCAAAGCAAGGTAACTATGGCTGAAGAAATAACCATTTTGCTCATGTCAGGTGAGAGATGGCATGTAGTGTTGAGCTAAATCTAGTATGTGAGAATCTCATTCAAGCGATCAGTATTGGAAACGTCCTTTCTCCATTGCATTTCCAAACTGAGGTGACACCTGTTTTACAATGTACAAAACGAGCCTGGGAAGCCATCAAATGTTAGGTGAAAAAGAGAAAAAAGATTTCTAAAACTGCGTGGTCATTTTGTTTGTGCTAGCTTCAAGAGATGCTATATTACAAAGCAACTATTGTTAAAATGGTAATGATCAGTTAAACTTAGAGTAGCTTAGAAGCTAAATAATTGCATACTAAAAATGAGATATTCAGAAAAATAAGCTTTTGACCTCTGCCTCTGTTCTGTGCATGTTCCTTTGGGATTCCTTCAAAGAAACAGCATTATTCAGTAGAATTGCAAGTCACACAGCAGATAGTGTAACTTTAATCATACTGAAAGCAGATGGAAATTCACCCATCATTTCTATACAGGCCATGATTGACTTTCAGGCCCAATGAAAAGGCCTTGAAGTCTCTGTGCTTCTATTGATTTTCTCCTGCTCTCCTTCACAAGCTGTTTACTAATACATAACCACTAGTGGATTTCCAACAAAAAATGGATTTTCCCGTAGTTTTGTTTTGTTNTTTTTTTTTTACATTGGCACATGTTGTTTGATTCAAGATGGTTTTTGTAATTAATATGAGGGGTCACAAGGTCCAGACTTCTGACATCTGATGTGGTTGAAATTCCTGGACTGAACTGAGTTTCTGAGAAGTACACAGTCAAGAAAAATTAGACTAAAATGAGTGATTTATTAGAACACTTGACAAAATTGACTCGCCGAGACGAACAGCTCCGGTGCAGGCACGTCCGCAGCGGAGCCGGCCGATCTCAGCGAAAAAAGGCTTTTTCTGAGCGAAAAAGGGCTTTTTCTGAGCTTATTGAGCCAGGGAAGCGCCGCGGCGGTACAGGGACCCGCAGGCGCCGGCAGCTCGAGCGAGAGCAGCTGACGTGAAGGGGCGGGGCCAGCAGCCACGGCGGCTCTCCCACTCCCATAAGAAGCAGCCCGAGGGAGCGCAGCGACCAGAGCGGGCAAACAGGGCGTGGCGCGGCAGTCAGGGCGTGGCGCGGCAGTTCGCGCGGCAGTTCAGTTCGCGAGGAAGGGCGCTGAGGGTGCTGCCGGCTTCGGAGGTGGGTTCACGAGACAAGAGCAACTCAGGCATGGTCTCCACCCGCCAGAAAGCCGTGTCCTCTGCACCTACAAGAGTAGATGCGGCAACGCAGAGAGTGCACCCTAGAAAACATACAGGCACCCAAGCCTCAGGCTGCAGGGAGTGCCATAGCCTTGCACCGCTTACATGGGACAGCAGTAACAACTGCTGTGTGAGGTGTGAGCAAGTGGACGACCTGCTGAGCCTGGTGGCAGAGCTCAGGGATGAGGTCGAGCGACTGAGGAGTATCAGGGACAGTGAGAGAGAAATAGTCGGGTCAACCCAGACTACTACCCACTGCTCCTCTTCCATGTGGGGGGCGATGAATATGCAGATCGGAGTGCAAGGAACATCAAAAGAGATATCAGGGCCTTGGGACAGACACTTAGGGGATCCGGAGCACAGGTTATTTTTTCATCCCTACTTCCTGTTGTGGGTAATGACATTGAAAGGAACAGATGAGCTCAGTCTATTAATATGTGGCTCCGTGGCTGGTGTCACCACCACAATTTTGGGTTTTTCGACAATGGAATGACCTACGCGGCACCAGGCCTGCTGGGAGCAGACGGGGGCTGGCTCACTGCAAGAGGGAGAAGGGTTTTCGCCCAAAAATTATCAGGGCTTTAAACTAGATTTGATGGGGGAAGGGGGTATTATTGGGTTTGCCCAAGACCAGCCAAGGGATGTTGTGCCAAGGAAAGAGGAACGAGGTACTGGTGAGGGCCTGCAGCCCTTAGCTCCAATATGTGCTGGCTACACTGCAGCATGCTCAAAGTCTTACGTAGACAAACCAGGAGCTCCTGGACCAACAGGAGCCAATGGGGAGGCACCGTTAATACACGGCAAAGGAATGCCGCCTGGAGAGCAGCGCAAGGTAAGTACAGCTGCTCCAACCAGGTCAGCCTCAACAAAGACAAGGCTGAAGTGCCTCTATACAAATGCACGTAGCATGGGGAACAAGCAGGAGGAACTAGAGATGTGGGCACGACTCCAGGACTACGATCTCATTGGCATCGTAGAAACTTGGTGGGACAACTCCTATGACTGGAGTGTTGGAACGGAAGGATACAGGCTCTTCAGGAGAGACAGGCTGGGGAAAAGAGGAGGTGGTGTTGCCTTGTATGTTAAAGAGCATCTGGAATGCATGGAGCTCAGCCTGGGGATGGATAAAGAGCCAACTGAAAGCCTATGGGTTAGGATTAAACGGAAATCGGGACCAGGGGACATTACGGTGGGGGTTTGCTACAGGCCATCCGACCAAGAAGACCCAGTGGACGAAGCCCTTTATAGACAGATAGGGGTGGCAACATGTTCACAGACTCTGGTTCTCATGGGTGACTTCAACCACCCTGACATCTGTTGGAAAGGCAACACAGCCAAGCATAGGCAATCCATGAGGTTCTTAGATTGCATTGAGGACAACTTCCTTCTCCAAATGGTTGAGGAACCAGCGAGGAAAGGAGCTATGCTGGACCTTGTGCTTACCAACAGGGAGGGGCTGGTAGACAGTCTCAAACTCATGGGCAGCCTGGGCTGTAGCGACCATGAAATGGTCGAGTTCAAAATCCTCAAGGCAGCGAGGAAGGTACACAGCAGGCTAACGACCCTGCACTTTGGGAGAGCTGACTTTGGCCTCTTGAAGAATCTGCTTGGTATGGTGCCGTGGGATGAAGCGCTGGAGGGAAGAGGGGCCCAAGAAAGTTGGTTAATATTCAAGGACCACCTCCTCCAAGCCCAGAACCAGTGCATCCCTACAAAGAGGAAGGCAGGCAGAAAAGCCAGGAGGCCTGCATGGATGAATAAGGA